>JAOTON010000133.1:0-68990 GCA_034440635.1 Lepas anatifera
CCTGAATTTTTTTACCCCGGGTCACAAGGTCAGGTCACCAGGCGAGGTCAGCCAAGGTCACCTCACTTCAACTTTCTAGCTCTATAAGAGCTACATTTCTAAGCCGATCGATTTGAAACTTCCTATACTTTATGAACCCTCCAGGGTCTACAACATGTTTGCCGGGATTTTACGATTTCGTGACCTGAGGTCAGGTCACGAATGATTGCAAAAGCTCATATGTCTCAGAAACGTGTTCTTGGACACCCTTTTACGGATCCCGCGGGCGATATTTGCCCTTTGACTTCTCTAAGGTTATATCAATTCACCAGGGGTCAAAAACAGTATTTTGACGATAACTTTTGACCTAATTAAGCTAGAGTGATGATTAAAACTTCATCCTGTATGTTTTGTCACTGGCTTTCAATTGATATACAGCTAAATCACTTTCTGACCTTTTGTGATCTCATGTCATATTAGGCCACGAGGTGACTTCTGGAGGTCAAACCACTGGCGAGAGGTCATTGTGTTCCATATAGCAGAAAAAGGTCTGGAATTTTGCTATCAAGTGCACTTACCATATTGCATTAGTTCTAACGGTATGAGTGCTATGCTCGGTTTGCTTAAGCATTGCATATTTCAATGGAAATAGCCTATCGTGACCTAACGTGACCTCTGGAGGTCAAACCATTTACCTGAGCGCTTAAACATGCTGCTAATTTTGTACTGAATTCATACGAGCTTTCTAATGCACTTTGCAGATTGACGCTAACCTTCATATTTTCGGAGTTAGGGGAAATTGATAGCCCGGTGGGGTGAAGATGGTGCCGGATCCCCGGTGGGGCGCGGGTTAAATCCTGCCTCTGAGTGGGCTCGAACGCAAAATTATCTTTAAAAATCTACAACGCCGCCGGCCGAAGCGAAAGTCATGGTGCTAGCGGACTGCAGCAGCAGGAACCCTCCAAATGTTTCAGCTCCAGCACTGGCATTGGCACAATCTCTGCACAGCCTAACATTTAACATACCATTTAACATACATCCGTTCACCCCATGCGCTTGCTGCGAGATAGTACTATCGCCGCTGTAGGTAATTTTAGACTATGTATTTTCTCTAAGTTTTAATTCCTGTTTTGCCAGAATCATTTATATGCTGGGTTGAAAATCCCAAACTAGGATGGTGCTTTTTGCTGTTCTTATGTGAGATGTGTATCATTTACTTGAGTCATATTGTGTTTATTTTCAGGCACTGACTTCGTCTGTAAATGGATATTCATCTTTTTGGTGATATGAATGAATAAATAGATAAATAACCCTCATCGCCAAAAACCTTCCAACGTTGGAGTTGGCAACCCTATATCACCCTGGCAGTTAGTGAGTCGTGAAGACACATAAATCATTAAATCCGGCACTGGTGATATCGAAGTTGTCAGGGCTGCTGAATAATGGTATTTGTGTTGAGCGCTTAACCCGCACCCCGGTGGGTCTCCAAGCCACCTTTGCCCTGGTGGGCGTGTTTGAACACCCCCTCGAACTCGGCCCCTGTGCGGGATAGCGAAGAAACACGAACACTGGTGTATAACTCATAAAAATTCATGAAGAAACTGCATCAGTCACTTTTAAGCTCAGGTTAAAATTGAGGTTATGCCAGGTCAAAGAAAGTGGGATTTTGAGTAGTTTTTGGGCTCTAATGTCTGACAGAGTTGAGTTAAAATCGTTTTGAAGGCACAATTTGCTTTCTCTCCTCATGGCCAATCGAATGATATATAATATGACCATACTAGGTAAAAACACAAAAATGACCTGACCTCAGTTCAGGTCAAGGCCACTTTTAACCTAGCATAGTCAATATGCATATAAGTCGACTTGCAAAAGCAATCCAAACGCAATGACATCAAAGTAGAAGCTGCATCATCATTTTAATGCAAAATTATTGACCGAAGTCTGACAACTTCTTAAGTAGCCCCAAATGACTTATCAGAGGTCACAAGTAAAACATTTGGGGATTATGAAGGTATTTTCAGCTGCATCTACACAAATACAGCCCAATTTTTGTTTTTCCCATGTATTTCCAATGGAGAGGTCATCGGTCCGTATTTTACCTTAGGCCATCGATATGAAAAAAATCCCGGAATACATATTGTAGTACTCGGTGGGTCCGTTATGTGGTATAAGTTTCAATCCGATAGATTCGCCCCTTTCTTACTTAAACTACCTTGAACGTTTTTGAAGGTGAGGTCACTTGACCTGCACTGGTGACCTGACTTGAGATGACCCAACTTAAAAAATTGGGGAAAGTTGCGGAATTGATCAAGGATGCGGTGTGCCAGGTACGGCAGCGCTTCGCGCCGCCATTTTTTCGTGCTATTGGAAAAACCCGAGGGGTGTTAAAACATCCCCACCGGGGCGAGGGCTAAGTAGTTAAGACTTGAAGTGGCGTAGAATTTAATGAGTGTATAGAAAATATTTTCTGCTAGAGTCACATCGGTGTATTAACGCCAGCCCGCCAAAACCCACTTCACCGTAACACGGAATCCACATCGTTGTTATTTAGGCCCGCCTAGATATATGATGTCATAAATGTTCGATCTCTGGGTCTGATTGAAAGCGAACACAAGTAAACATCTAAATAGGCTCAGCACGTTTTGGCTTGAAAAACGTAAGTTACGGAAAAACTATACGAAAATAGGAGAGCGTCCCCGAGGGCAGTCAGATTCCTTTGTCGAATCTTGACTACACCACTGACCAAGATGCAAACAATCTGACCTACATGATTCCTTTCATGTTTTTGCGCTTGTGAAAAGAAGCAGTAAAGTGGACGAAACATTTGTTCACCTTCAGATCAAAAAGTATGGACTTCTTATTTCTGGTATACCTATTAAAAAACTCAAAACAAGGAACTTTGGAACCAACGTTCCTCTCGTGAAGTATATCAGTGCCCAGGCAGAATTTAATCCAAATATCCGCGCGGATAATTTGAAGAAAAAAATAGCAGGACCAATATGTGAGCCAGCAAGATGCACGGTTAACAAGAGGGATTGCAGGTACAAGCTCATTGGTGAACTGTACCGAAACCAGGAGAGGATCCCAGTTTCAATGTCTCCTGATGGAATGGAGCTACGTTAGATGAAGCTGTGTGCTGACTTTGAGGCACGTGGTGAAGTGTGGGATGTGCTATGGTACGGATTCCAATCCATTCCCGGCGCCCAAGCGGCGCCAGGGTCCCCGTTGGCATGCGGGGCTGTTCCAGAAATGTTAGCGGATATGCCATTACCCACGAAACGATGCTAGCCCAGAATACGAAACGAACCGTTGGATATATTGCGTTAGCCTCTGCCGCATTTAAAAGTCTGATATGACGTGACCTGGGAATAAAGAGCTGAATCTGTGACCTTTCGTCATTTCCCTCTTAAAACAAACGGGGTGCTTGGCATCAATGTAAGCTTGGTATCTTTATGAAAGTCAGTCACATACAGCATGCAAAAAATCGTGATTTCAATTTTTGTTATCTCAGAACTTACATTTTAACACGCGCATTGACGGGGGTGGGTACCCGTCCCCTCGTTTTTTTGGAGACAGCATAAAAAGACGGCGCGTAGCGCCGCCGTACTTGGCATACATTTTATCTGGTCATTTTTACAACTTTTATCAAAACCTTAAGGTAAGGTCATCTCAGGTCAGGTCAACAGTACAGGTCAAGTGACCTGGTCTCAAAGTTTAAGATAGCATAAGTTAGGACAGGGTGAACTTATCCGATTGAAACACAGATCATAACATGGGCCCACCGAGTTCTGTGAAATATCTTCCGGTATTTTTGATATCAATGACCTAAGGTCAGGTACGAGCCATGGCCTCTCCATTGAAAATTCATGGGGAAAATGGTTTGAACTGAATAACTTAGTAACGGATGGTGGTAGAGCGTGTATTTTAACTTCATTAGATTGGCCTCATCTTTTCGGTTCTGTGGATATGCATTTTAACCAGATTTGACCTTGACCTGGCCTCAGGTCAGGTCAAGCATCATGTTTGATCTGATTTGATGTAGCAAGGTCATACTATACACCATTTGATTCGGCTTGGTGCGAGGATTCCAATGGTTTAGTTTGTTTTGCCTCTATCTTTACTTGTTCAGATGACATTACCGAAAACCTTCATTTACATGTTATCCCTAGGGCGGCAGGTCTTGACGTCTAGTGACCTTAACACGCGCATTGACGGGGGCGGGTACCCACCCCCTCGGGTTTTCTCTGAGACAGCATAAAACGGCGGCACGTAGCGCCGCCGTACTTGGCATACCTTTTCCCTCATCATTTTTATAACTTTTGTCAAAATTGCATGGTTAGGTCATATCAGGTCAGGTCACCAGTACAGGTCAAGTGACCTGACCTCAAAAAAGTTTAAGATAGCATAAGTCGGAACAGGGTGAACTTATCCGATTGAAACTCATATCACATGATGGCCCCACTGAGTTCTCTAAAATATGATCCGGTATTCTTTATATCGATGACCTAAGGTCAGGTATGAGCCATGACCTCTCCATTGAAAATACATGGGAAAAATGGTTTTAACTGAATAACTCAGTAAGGAATAGAGATGAGCCTTTATTTCCACTGCAATAGATTTGCCTCGTCATTGCGGTTCTAATTATATGCATTTTGCCCAATTTGACCTGGACCTGACCTCAGGTCAGGTAAAATCCTTGACTTGACCTAGCAAGGTCATATTATATATCACTCGATTTGGCTTGCTGTGAGGATTCATATGGGTAAAATTGTTTTGCTCTATCTTTACTTGTTCAGATGAAATGGCCGAAAAACTTCATTTACATGTTATCCTTATGACGGTATGTTTTGAGCTCTAGTGACCTTAAATTTGACCTGACAAAACATGGTTCAAGTATTTTCGATGAAGAAGTAGATGGGCTATCCAACGCCGCTTACCGCTTTTCGCTACCCAGCGTGGTTCTCGAGATCTTATGGGGGTGGGTACCCGCCCCCTCGTCAAGGCGAAGGTGGCGCAGACCCCCTGTCAATGCGCGTGTTAAATGTGACCTGAAAAATGGTTTCAATAATTTCGATAGGCAAGTGGATAGGCTACGCAACGCCCCTTACCGTCTTTAGCTATCTAGCGTGGTTCTCGAGATCTTAGGGGGCGGGTACCCGCCCCCTCCCCCAGGCAAAGCAAAGATGGCTCAGACTCCCGTTACTGCGCGTGTCAAGGTAAAACAGTGATTCCTAAAGAGTATAGCTAACTGTACTTGAGGTTCCCATTTGCTATTTTGTGTCGTAGGCGCATCCAGGGGGTCACGGAGATTCTTGCCCCCTCTTCCAATGGACCCTCGGCGCCCCCTGAAATGGATACGGCACTCCTTGGAAGTTCGATGGTGCCCCCCTAAAATGCCACTTCCTCCCCCCCACAGAATGCGAGTATCGGCGACCTCACGATGGTATTTAATGCCAAACTGATAGGATTTTTCAATGTGGAGAAGGCTAAATCCTTGCTTTGTGCAATCAATATGCAAGCATTGAACCATTTTTCTAAACCTGGTTAATTCACCGAGAGCACAGCAACTTCTGTGACTAGTTACACGCCTTTGCAGGACTGTTTCCCGGAGAACTGTGACTAGCTACAGGTACTGCAGGATTGTTTCCCGGAGAACTGTGACTAGCTACAGGTACTGCAGGATTGTTTCCCGAAGAACTGTGACTAGCTACAGGTACTGCAGGATTGTTTCCCGAAGAACTGTGACTAGCTACAGGTACTGCAGGATTGTTTCCCGGAGAACGGTGACTAGCTACAGGTACTGCAGGATTGTTTCCCGGAGAACTGTGACTGGCTACAGGTACTGCAGGATTGTTTCCTGGAGAACTGTGACTAGCTACAGGTACTGCAGGTTTGTTTCCCGGAGAACTGTGACTAGCTACAGGTGCTGCAGGATTGTTTTTTGGAGAACTGTGACTAGCTATAGGTACTGCAGGATTGTTTCCCGGAGAACTGTGACTAGCTACAGGTACTGCAGGATTGTTTCCCGGAGAACTGTGACTAGCTACAGGTACTGCAGGATTGTTTCCCGGAGAACTGTGACTAGCTACAGGGACTGCAGGATTGTTTCCTGGAGAACTGTGACTAGCTATAGGTACTGCAGGATTGTTTTCCCGGAGAACTGTGACTAGCTACAGGTACTGCAGGATTGTTTCCTGGAGAACTGTGACTAGCTATAGGTACTGCAGGATTGTTTCCCGGAGAACTGTGACTAGCTACAGGTACTGCAGGATTGTTTCCCGGAGAACTGTGACTAGCTACAGGTACTGCAGGATTGTTTCCCGGAGAACTGTGACTAGCTACAGGTGCTGCAGGATTGTTTCCTGGAGAACTGTGACTAGCTATAGGTACTGCAGGATTGTTTCCCGGAGAACTGTGACTAGCTACAGGTACTGCAGGATTGTTTCCCGGAGAACTGTGACTAGCTACAGGTACTGCAGGATTGTTTCCCGGAGAACTGTGACTAGCTACAGGTACTGCAGGATTGTTTCCCGGAGAACTGTGACTGGCTACATGTACTGCAGGATTGTTTCCTGGAGAACTGTGACTAGCTACAGGTACTGCAGGATTGTTTCCTGGAGAACTGTGACTGGCTACAGGTACTGCAGGATTGTTTCCCGGAGAACTGTGACTAGCTACAGGGACTGCAGGATTGTTTCCGGAAAAAAAAACTTCTGTGTCTAGCTACACGCCACTGCAGGTTTGTCCCGGAAAAAATTCTGTGACTAGCTACACGTTATTGCAGGGTTGTATCCGGGAAGTGACAAGCCTATCACAACGTGCATTGATCATGAGGCGACACGCAATCACCGCGCATCTGAGTATCTGAGTGCAAATCAATGGGCGATGGCGTCACGCTGGGAGGATGCGTCATCCCATCCCCCATGCTTTTGACACGTCTGCTGATGTTCAGTTTTAGGCTGAAAACTGTCTTGAAAGGATCATTGTAAAAAAGGCATCTGTCTAAATGGCCGAATGCATATGCTTTTGAGCTTAATATGTATTGAAAAACAAGAAAACGTTTCAATTTCAGAAGAGGCGGAGAATCTTGATTTTTTATTTGTAGGAACTGGGATTCAGAAAACGTAAACGTTCCCAACAGCTGGCTGCATAAAAGGAGCGGTAACAAAATCAACATCATAACTATTGGAAACCACTCTCAAATCAATACATAACAAATTAACGGTAAGTCACTTTGCCTGCATAAAAGCTAAAAGCATAACGAGCTCTCGGTGACATAAAAATCCGTCCAAGCCACAATCGGCGTCAATGGCGCACAGGTGAATGTTATTGAAGCGCTGTGAGCCGAAATCAGTCTTCTCGTGGGCGAGATACCCAGCTGAGTCGATGAACTTCGAGCGCCTGGCGCGTGCCACAGGCCGTGACACCTTCAGCAGGGTCATGTGCGGCACGTAGTCGAAGCTGTTGGTAAGCTTGACCCCTTGCACGTGTCGCAGCCTCCTCCGCAGTTCCTCATTGACCACTGAGAACGAACAGCATGGCGCCACAGGTGTATACAGCACGCGGGAGCCGAACGTCTTCAGGTGACGCATGCGCAGAGCGGCGTCGTCCGCCCTCAAAGTCGTCTCAAGGTCGTCAATGGTGGACCGGATGCAAGCAGAGGCTGCTGAAATCGCCTCCTGGCTTTCCAGCCGAAGCATGCAGAGGGTAATGTGGAAGAGGGTTGGTCGCATGGCGCACGATCCGAGTGTGGGATCGTGCTCCACCACCGCCTTCTGGACAGCAGATGCGCGCATCCGGACCGTAGGCTCTGTGACACGCACGGCGATGAAGTGAGTAGACCTCTCCTCCTCCGGCACACCGAAAATACCGGTAGTTGGAGCTGCACATGGCTCCAGAAATTCCACAGCAACTACGTCATCTTCACTGTTATCATCACTATCACAAGGGAAAAGGTCGCATTCTGCACACTCCGCATCTCCATCGGCTTCTGCGTCGAGTTCCGCTTCAGCTCGAGCTGCAGCAGCCTCGGCTGCAGCAGCAGCCCTGCGTTTGCGCTCCGCCTCTACCAGAGCATCGATTCGGGTCATGCTGACCTCGATGTCGTCCGTTGTTCCCGAGCTCCCGAAAACGGCGTCCAGACGTTTGGCCTTCTCCCACACAATCTCACCGCGGTATTTGAAGTATTGGATTCGATGCTGAGGGATGCCCAGAACGTCGTACTCCATCCACGCCAGGTCACCCCACGTGAAGGCTGTGAAAGGCTTCTCCACCACTCCCAGGAACCTGCAAACGTAAAGAGGTAGCTCAGATATGCAATTTCCCATAATATTTATACTCTATCAAAAGCTTAGTATGAATTAAAACACTACTGTCATACATGTTTAAGCTTTGATCAACCATTCAGATCCAGAACGTTCAGTAGTAGGTATTGTTTATAGACTGCACAAATACTATAATTCATTTTCATTTTCCTAGCTCAAGGTTACAACTTTGTTTCCACATTATACCTAGGTATGTTCTAAAATCCAAAACGCTCAGTAGTATTGTAGACAGACTACACATTTATTATATTTCATTTTCCTGGCTCAAGGTTCTAATTTCGTTTCCACTCACATGCAGTTACAATCGTATTGCTGATAGTCCCGGGATTTGCTTGCCTACCTGATGAGACATCCGAGCAAGAACGCAAATATATACGTCACCTTCTATATATTAACGATAAACAAGGGCGAATTCCCTACGCATTCGATACTGCCCACTAGTCTCATATCAAATTAAACATTCATCGTTATTAACCCCACGCTGGAAAACATATCCATCGGTAACTGCAATGAATCAAACACATGCATGCAACTGGCATATTTACCGGTCCAGATATCCGATATCGAAGAAGTCCTCCGGCAGATTACGATCCCACTGTATGCGACTGATGACGTCATGCGCCGTCCTCATGGACGGCTTCTTGCCCTTTGTGGCGCTGCGTCGACGCCTGTGACGTCACTGCGTCGTCGGCGACGGTCGATTTATGCCCACGTTCGGCGCCGCGTTTGGCGCGGCCGGCGCGACCCGTGCCTTTGCGTGCACCATTAGACTCCAGATGAAGCCTGCGTCGGTTTCTGCTGGGCATGGGTTATCGGATGTTGGGGAGAGTCGTGAGGTGCGGTCTTCTCCTCGTGCTCTTCCTCCGTGCTGCTCCTCGCCTGTGGAGATGGAGGGGAGGGAGTCTCGTCGGACACTTGCGGTTGGCGACCGTCGCGGGCATGGCCGTTGCCGTCGTTACGGGGAGGCGAGGGATCCCCGCCCCTGCTGGAAACAAACGCCTCTGTCAGGGCGGTACTGACGTCAGCTTGTCCCGACGATGCTGTCTCTGCTGCTGGAGGCGATGACTTCGCAGAATCGCCCTCGGCCGCCGCCGGCAGGCTGGCCGATTCGTTAATGTCACGTGTCTGCCTATTTTCTGGCTCGTCGGCCGCCGGCCAAAGCCGCAAGCGATCAAGAAACTGACGCAGCATGCCCCGCTCCGAGTTCGCCGAAAGCTGCTCTTCATCCATCCTTCCTGAGTTTTCTGCACAAGCTTCAGAGTCGGACATTTGACTAGAATTAGATTGGCGACTAGACGAGCGCGACATAAAACACAACAAAAACTGTAACAAACACAGCACGCTTCTGACACCGATAAAGTTCACACACTCCTCAGTGACCAGCTGCCACTCGCTCCTCCCCGCGCTCTCCTGCCGCCCTGACCGGTTGACCAGCGTGTTGTGAACCAGGCGGCGCGCCCCCGCCCCGCTATATCCTCCCTGAGCGAGGCTGCCGCAGCGTGGCGCAATCGCTGTGTTGATACCACGCGGCGCAACCAATGACGTCATCACCATACATGAGTCGCGGTGTGGGAAATAGAGGTGAAAAAGTGGGCGTAAGGTGGCACCCAGCAACGGTAGATGATCGACCATGAATGACACCACATAATTCAGCAAATGAGCTTTTCTCTGCCTATAATTGCACGTAAGCATAGACGAGGTTCAAAGCTAAGTTTTCCAAGCTGCTTGAGACGTTATCTGCTAGTCCTCGCGGGAGCCCGCTGTGGTTTGCTTCGAGAGCCATGGGTAAACGTAAGTACGCTACGAAATGAAGGTTTAGAGTAGCCTGAAGAATATGAATATTCACCATGAATATTTCGGCACTAACTTCACTGTTTTCTTCGCCGCTACGCTCCCATACCTATATGCGCTTTGCCGCCACTAGATTTTCTTATATATGGTGGGATTGTGGCCATCTCCAAAATCGCATCAACTTGATGCAAAATTAGTAAACTGCAAAAAACTTTCACATATGTGAGAAGTGCGTTTCAGAATTTCGGTGAATTGGCTCAACTCATGTCGCATGCAGAAAGTGGTCGATTCAACTCCGACTCAACTCATCAGAAGAAATTCAGTGAGACTACTCTACTCTGACTCAAACTTCAATCCAGTCAACTCAATTCTGACTCAACTCAAAACTCAAGCCGACTCAACTTTGGCTCAAGCTCAAAATAAAGTTGATTTATAAATACTAATGAATAAATCAATAATTTACAAAAAGTTGATTGGTAATAAACCGAATAAATCAATTTATTAATATAAATAGATACATGATAACCATGCGTAAACTAAAACAATATAGCAAATTTGTATTTAAAACATGTAAATAGATGAATTTCAAATTTATAAATCAGCAGTAGATCATTAGATAAATCATAGTAATATGTCAAACTATTTTCTTTAAAGTTTCTACTAGCAGCTTAGGCTTACACCAATCATAAGCAAATGATTGCACCTCCGTAGGCATTGCCGATCAGGAAATGTCAAAGCTCTAGAACTTCAACTTAATACGCTTGTGGCATAAAAACTGATCAGGATGCTTGATATAGCCAACAGTATTGGAAATATAGGCATATTCAAACACTTATATGTAGATCATACTGAACTCAGCGATAAATGGGTCAGATTTTGAGTTCAACTCCGACTCTGACTCATGAGTCGCATAATCCTATACACGTGTACGGAAACATCAGTTGTTCTATTCGGACTCGAAATCGTGGTGTTGAAATCTTTTACTGACGCAGTGAATGTTGATTTGCATGATTAGCTGATTCCGTCCTGGGCATAGTCTATCAACTTTTACATCCATCATAAAAACAGTTTATGCCCATGTTTATACATACATGGCTGGAACTAGGGGTGTAAATTTCAAAAAATATTGGGAGCAAAATTTTATTTTTGTTTTAGCCATCACATAGTCCTTTTGAATTCTGAAAATGATTAACAATAAGATCTAAATGGTATTTTAAAACTAAATGAATATTTCATTGCAGGTGCCCGGGCACTCCCAAAGGGATATAAATTCACACCATTATATGGAACAGCTCATTGACCCGGCATCGCCTGGGCTCTTTTCATACACACCACCGCCTGCAGGGTGTGATGGGATCCCTCAAGATCTCGGGAACCAGGGGTGATATGGACAAATTAAGCCAGCGCTAGAAGCGCCTTAACCTCCTCTACTCTGGATCCCAGTTTAAGGCGTATCTGTGAACCCGTGACGTTACAGTGGGTCAAAATTGGTCAAATTTAGACTCATTTAGAAAATCTCTTACACCTCGGAAGCCAGAGGCCTATAATGAAAAAGTCATCAATGTGTTTGTCCTGACCTCAGGATTGGAATTATATGCGACGTGACCTTGTAAGATCACATTATGACATTGGCCCTTACTAGGTCAAGGTTAAATAATAACATTTCAAGACCATTTTACATATTCTTGGGTCATGACCATTACTATGTTACCAAATTTAGGACTGTATCTTGTTTGGTTCAAAAGCTATAGGCACAAACAACTTCACAAACGTTGACCTTTGTGACCTCTGGCGACCTTGGTATTGATCTGACCTCAAAATGGATGACAGCATGTAGATTTTTCAAGAGCTTTCGAAGGATGTTTAGAAACTATCTAACCTGTAGAAGCCGAGTTACAGTCTGGTTTTGTCAGCCTCATTTTAGAAGAACGTATTTGCCTAACACGGGTCTAGCAATGACGCCATATCTCGTTGACCTAACCTACCTGATGTCAATTTTTGGTCATAAGTTGTCGAATTGATATCCCTAGAGGCCTGCAAAGCGACGCAGGTCTCATCTGAATCGGCTCAGAATCATTTGCGAAAAACCGAAGGGGGTTCAGATCAGACCCCTGGGCAGTGATGGGTTAATGTCCAAGCAACAACCCATCACTATTTGAGACTGTTCAGCTATCGTTTTCCACTGACATGTACCGTACACAGAATGTTTTGTCTAATGAGGGCAGTCTCAATCGATCCACATACTAAGGTGGATTTTAGAAGCCCATTGGGGGTGCCCAAATAGGGCTGTAAAAAACTGTCAAATACGACAGCGTTAAGAGAACCATTGAATTATAAATAAAGTACAATACACTCCCTTAAATACATGGAACGATGCTGCACTGCCTAGGAGGTGACTGGGCAGTGGGCACCCGGCATACAGAGGTAGAAACCCATACCCTATCCCTGTAGGTAAATGCAAAGCTTTATTTGGCTAAAAATTGAGCATATACATAGGAAATATACTCCCAAAGCATAAAATATTTGTAAAAATACACCTAGGATAGAAGAAAGCGGAAGAATGATATATCCACCAGTCAGTTATAGCTTCCGTCCAGTGGAAGACTCATCTAGTGGCATGGGCGCCAACAACCAAAGTAGCTGCAACATCTAAAAACCATAATTATTACGATAATGAGGTTCCTGGCTATTTTAAAGTCAGCGTGAAAGAGTAAACCTAATCGTACGAGACAAACTGCGATGTCCCCCTTCCATCTGTTTCATAAATTTTATTTCTTCATGTATGTTTCGAAAAATTTTCAAATAAATTTGGATTGATATTTTCTATGGGCTGTCGTGATCTAATCGAGGGTAGCTGGTAGAAGCAAACACATATTATTCGAAACACAGACCCTCATACCACTCACAGAACAGCGTTCTGTTTTTATTGGCAACAGAGGAGCTGCATTTGTAGTTATTAAGTGCCTCATACATGCTATCACTTAGCCGTGTGAATGAATTATAACCAAATAACTTTTTATAATTTTTGCGTTTCCAACCCGGGAACATTTTACGCATTTGCACCATACACACGCAGACACACACTATATACACGGTAGCGGGGCTTACGCTTATCGGCACCCTTACGGGACAGTCATGTCCGCACGCTCCATGTCACACGCCCCACCGTACCAGGCGGTGGGGCTATCCCGATTCCTCGGCCCCGGCGGAACAGAGGACTGCTCCGGTGACACGCAGCGAGGCCGCGCCCTCGGGTGGTGCCACCGGACCGGTGGATCTATTTGAAGGCAGATAAAGCCCGTGCTCCCAATAACAAAGGCGCTGGTTAGTCAGCGGAAGTCCCTAGTCAAGGCGTGCACTACCCAGTGTACTGCCATCTCCAGGGTTGGAGGTGGTCGAGGAAAAGCCTGCCAGAGGTCAGCTTTGATCCAAGGACCTCCCACATTGGACCGAGGTGCCTTAACCAACTGCGCCACGGTGGTGGTTTAATAAAGGCCAAATAACTTTTTTTACAAAATATCAAAACATGTTTACCGATAATATCTATACGTATTCCTAAAAAAATTTAAGGCGCATGGTGAAAAATATCATATATATATATATAATTTATTGATTAAATTTACAGATACATTATATATATATATATATATATAACGTATTGCATGAATTTTGGATCATTGATTTACCAAACACCACCTGATATAAGACTCTTGATACGAAAAATAGAAAAACAACAAAAGAAGCTCTCAAAATGTGACTCATCTATTAATTTTAATCGTCATTGTCTAAACGAAATATATATATATATATATATATATATATATATATATATATATATATATATATATATATATATATACGTCATGGCATGATATCAGCCAGCAGAAACGCAACAGAATAGCCGCTGTTTATCAATATTGGACAGTAAGTAATATGCCGATGCATACAAATATTTACATATTTGAAAACACCTGGCGCTACAGAACAAAGGTCCCCATGGTTCTGCGCTTTTTATTTCAAACACTTTTCTTTTTCAATGTGTGAACGAATTATACAGTGACAAATATGCACATAATTCAGATGCTGTTGATAACTTCGACTTTGCTGTATCTTATGAACTGCATCACTGCTAAGTATGGAGCGTGCAATAAGTTCTATGGCAGGTATGTACGTACAAACATTGCTATTTTTCCATTATCAGTGACGGATCCAGGAGGGACAAAATAATTTTGATCCCCAAAGCGGTCGACCTCCTTTTTGTCCCCACTATATTTTAGTTTATAAGCAAGGTTTTGGTGCTGCAACACTCAACTTCAAACATAACCAATCAACTTAAGTGGAAACGTTGAGCCTTGGATAGTAAAACAAGCAACGTTTTGCCACATGTTTGACCACGCAACGTTTATTTGGCTTATTGACCCTTGGGTTTATCAATTGTGGCATGCTCTCACCACGTAACGTTTTTTATCAACTTTGGCTTGCCCCCAAAACCTACCGGCTAGATCCGCCACTGTCCATTATGTCTGAGGATTTCTGCAGAGGTGCAGAAACTGACCGACTCGGCTACTGGGGTCGGTAACACATTGACATTACTCAAGGTGCATGACCGTGACAAAATAGAGACACCGGCTACATGGTCTATACTCAAACTACATGCTTTCGAAATGTAGAATTAGGTGTGGAACGAGTGTTTCAATTTAGTAAAGTTTTTTTCTTCAATTGCACAGCGTACCATTAGTTATTTAATATACCTATGTGCTATGTTCGGTTTCTACTAAAACCATAAAATCTTTATATCGCTGTCACAGTTGCCAGATTTTAACATACGACCAATTGGTGGCGACTGGTAGTAGTTTGCAGGAAGTAGCCACCTAGAAACCTGAAATGTGACAGGCTAAATTTTTAGACAAATAAGTATTGTACGCATATGTAAAGCATTATCAGGAATACAAATAATTCATTAAATAGTTCTCTGCCTCATCATTCATAATTTTGCAAGGAAAATCACATTTACAGTTTAAGTATCTTCTTTATAGCGAACCTTTTACCCTGAATTTAGTATCTAATACGCCCAAAGTACGAATATAATTAGTGAAAAAAGAGCCGGGCAGAAAATCTACGCAAACTGCACATCAGCGTCAAAGCAATGTGAGTGGGAATTGGATGCGTTGGAAATAAGAATACGTAGAGCCTGTGGTTCTAAAGTCTATGAAGCGTAGCAAGATACACACAGGAACCTGGACTGCATGAGTTTACAGCAGGATTTTGATTACGCTGGATCTCCCCACGGTATGCCAATTTCAATACTTCTATACCTGTTGGGCCCATATACATGATATTATGCATTTGCAGGGTCGTTGCCTCGGAATGTTTCTGGAAGGAGGACGGACACCAAACAGGTGATAATTGGGGGTGGGGGCGAATTTTAAACATTTGGGCTGTCTGAAAAACTACCTAAGGTGCACTTTACCAACATACTTACGTATGTCTAAATACATGCAGTTAATAGGGAGAGGATGCAAAAGAAAACTGGATCAAGTCCCAAAATTTTTGTCAGAGTGTCCATTCCTGATACAAGAGTTAGGGGAGTGACCCACGTCCCCCTGGTTTTGACGCCGATGCGTCTATGACCTAATACATTGTTCACAGTTTCATTCCTATTGTTGATATGTGGGATAGTATTAATTATTAATATGAAATTATTAATATTTATATATTTATTAATTTCAATAATATTTATTGATCTCGATACTAGGAACAATGAACCAGAACTGGAAGCGCTCCTCCCGGAAATGTAAACACCTTCCAAAAATTGAAACACATGTTTTAGTACGTACATGCTGTAATGGTATGGTGTTTGAACCATATCTGCCGCAAAAAGGAAGAAACAGGTAAAGGAAATTCAGCTGATTGGAAATAGAATACAACCATATTATCACAATTTCCAGCTCCGTGTGACAGAAGAGGAGAGGAGGAGGGCATGCGTCACATTGAGTTTGTGACAGCCAGCATACTTTCTGCACCTCTGGATTTCCGTTGCCTGGTAAAGTCGTTTGAGGTCAGATGCAGAATGTCATTATAACAATGTTACACATATTTGCTGAAAAAGTCCTCTTCTTTAAGCACTTCATTAGTACTTTGCTGCACATTTTGGTTGGTGGTACCCAAATCACCATTGAGGGTGCCCAGCTAATCATTGGGGGTGCCGGGGCGCCCCCAAAGAGATAAAAATCCACACCCCTGGCTGGAACGCGCAGAAGAGTGCTGGATTGAGCCCCTCCTGCCGCACGCGAGTCTTGAGATCCTTCCACTGCACATTTTGAGGCACTCTGGAGCCGGTGATCGATTTCGAAGGTGAAGCATGATTGAGTACCTACTCGTGAGTTTTCTCGGGACCCGGCCATTAAAGTCAAGTTTGACTGCTTGAGTATCTCAGTCGGAATGAAACTGAAAATGAAAAAGCAGCATGCCCTTGGTTTCATCCCAAACTTTTCTTTCAAGCAGGCAATGATTATTTGAAATTAAGTATCATTTCTCCTAAATCTGACAAGTGTCAAGTTATACCATGCCAATGCAAAGACGTATGACATTTCCAGCCACAAAACTGGGGATCGACTCCAAACTTGTACATTCAGAACCGGACAAGTATCCTAAGCTTCTCAGGCATGCTAACAAGCCTACACTAGTTGTTTCTCTCCTGCCCGAGAGTCACTTAACCATGTGACGTCACTTGGGCTCTGGCGCTGCGCTGCGGCGCCAGGCAGGCAACGTCAGCCTCTTGAAAATGCAAATCAAACTCAATGGACTGCTCAGGCAACGCGGATGAGGTCATTAGTGGGTCTGGGTTCACCTTTAGGGTCTCGTTTTCAGTACTGGCGCCTGGTGGGTTAATGTCGCGGCAATGATCAATGGTCTGCAATTTGCACCGCCGAGGCCGGCGTCGGCGCTTCAGTGAACCGACCTTGGCTGACTTACTCCCCGTCTAGGTGTAAAACCAGTGGACCAAGAAAGCATTCTCCCTCCCAACCTCGTATTTTTTATTATGAACCACTAACCCAATGGAGTTGACGGGATTAATATTATTTTTAAAGATGCCCTTTGACCTCCAATGTTCGGAACGTTCGTATGCCTATAGCCGTCATCAGGTCTTGTGATTGGATAGATCAGCGATGGTGGACACACTGGAATGGTGGCTCATTTTCAAAAGCAAGACACGACATTTCTCGTATACAAGCTGGGGAACATTTTCGCTCCTTTTTACCCATTTGCCCCTGCTCTTCTGACTTTTCTCCACTAGGGACTGCTGGCCTTCCAGTTTTGAACACTTGCAGACGTCTTCTTCATTCGGCAAAGGATTTTGTGCCCTCCACTAAAGACCGCTATGACCCTCTAACAACGTTTCGTGTGCAGAGTAGAAAAGCAACGTGACCTCTGGAGAAAACAAGGACGCCATTTGAAATCTCGAGATCAACCCTTTGACGCCCAAAGTGTGCTCCTTTTTCTCTCTGGTCCTCTGTACAAACTTAAAAAAACACTGCTCACTGCTCCAAACACTGCTCCAAAACAATGTCCTAATTGTCGCTTAGCTCGAATACTTTTGAGATAAAGTCATGAAGATGGTATGCACTGCAGGAGAAACAATTGCACCTCGAGAAACAACAGAGTTTCCAGGCCTTGAACGCCTGGCTCCAACGTTAGGAGCCCATGGGCGTCACCTTTCTCTTCACAAAATGACAGCTGTTTACTGTGACAGAGCGCGGCAATGTTGAAATAAGCAGCTAGGAGCAGTATGGCTGGTATAGTAGTATAACGAACATGCAAATACCCACTAAATGACATAGTACGCTTCTTTTATTTCTCTCCCAGAACTAGGCCTCTAAATTAGGCGCGGATGTTTAGCGATAAAGTGCAAAAATATCGAGCACAAGTTCATGTGAGCCTGAGGACTCCTTTCACCTTCTGTTCTGAGCAAAGCAAGCGAATGTTTTCTGTAATAAGCAGCTACTAGAAGACGACCCATATAGCCGATATTTACCGCCTATTGGTCTCACCCTTTTGGTATTTGGTGACGGATTTTCGACGTTTTTACGTTAACTTATTGATTTTATCCGTCTCAGTCGCTGCTCTTGTGATTTTTTGTTATTTTTTACCATCCAAAACCCTAGTATCCATTGTCGAAAGTGGGTGCGATATCTGGCGTTGAGATTACGCTCGACGCACTATCAGTGTTTGGTTCACATACCGGTTTGACAGTATTAAAGGCAAACAGTCTTTGGATAATGAATTCGATTAGATCAGGTAGACAAACATGGCCCATCACAGCATCCGATGGACAGAGCAACAATATATGTGACCAGTCTTATGAGTATAGAAGGTAGACAATGGGCATGGTTCGACTTGTATTCACTCAGCCTGTATATTCTGGGGCATCCCACGCTTATTTTCTAATTTAACCTTCGCTCAGGTGTGGGGTCTTTTTTAGAACCCCCTCGGATTTTTCCGAAGTGACAAAAAACGGCGGTGCGCAGCGCCGCCAAACTTAATCTAGCTGTTCCTTCATCATTTTTACATCTTTCCCGAAAATTTGAGCTCAAAGTCATATTAGGTCAGGTCACCAGGCCAGGTGAAGTGATCTCACCTCAAAAAATGCTTAGGACCGCATAACTAAAAGAAGGGTTAATCGATCAAGTTCAAACTCATACCACATATTGGGCCCACGAGGAGCTACAACATTTGTTCCAGGATTTTTTATATTGGTGGCCTAAGGTCATGTGCAGAGCATGACCTCCCCATTGTAAATACATGGGGAAAATCAGGAAATGAGCCTTTCTCAGTAAGCACGGATGAAAGCAATTTCAAATATCGGTTAAGACTTGCTCTTATCCCATTTCTGATGTTGATGCCAAAAATTTTGACTTGTGACCTTTAAAAGGTCACCTTAGGTCAAATAAGCATTTTTTGGTGTTTTACTTTATAAATTTTGAATAAACTAAGATAGAACGTTTATTTTTTCACCAAAGTGTTTGTATAGTCACTGCAAGTCGAATGATATATATCATGACTATACCAGATCAAATTGGGTCAGATCGTTGACCTGGGCCAAGTCAAATGATTAAATTTGACCTGGCATAGCAATATTATATATCATTCGATTTTTATTGACGGCAGGATTGCAATGGTGCATCAACGATGGCTGTATCTTGTTTGGTTTGGAAGTTGTTAGCGAAAAAGGAAACGCTCTTATGCATGGGTGGCTATGGACATTCCAAAGAATATACCCAATATTCAGTGACCTGTAGCTCCCTAGGCTTTGACTTGACACAAATTTAATGCCATTGTTATGAAAGAACAACTCAAGGGCTGTCCAATGGTGTTAAGAAATGTTTCTAGTTATCATAGTTTCTGAGATATTTGAGGTTTTCTTAGTACACCTCATATTAGCGATTTTGACCTATTTTGACCTCTGGTGACCTTGATATTGACCTGACAAGAAAAATGACCGAATTATTTTCGATATCATTTTTGAAGAGCTTTCGATTGCCGTTTTGCGCTTTTTTCTAGCTCTCTTGGTTTTTGAGATCGTGGTGGGTCTTTTTTAGCCCCCCACCAGGGCTAAGGTGGCTCGTACCCGCCACCGGGGCAAGGGTTAAGGAGATCTGGGCTCGTTGCATCACGAGTTTAACTATGGCTAAGACTATACAAAACTATACTTCAAACAGCTATGAAAACTGGCTCAGAAGAAGCGCGCTTGCGCAAAGCCTCCGTGGAGAAGATATGGGGTTGGGTAGAGCTCTATGTCTGAAATAGGAGTTGATATTAATTTTTAGAGAGTCAACCAATTTTCCCTCGCACTTTTAAATCACTCAGGCAGGAGGTGCAACCGGATATTTTTTAGCTTCTCCTGCTGCGAAATGCTTATTCAGTAAAGTAAAAAAGTTAAGTATGTGTAAAGAAGTAGATATATAAAATGTATGTCATTTAAGTAAAGTTAAGTATACGTATAGTAGGCATTTATGGAAAGAGGATTGGCTAAAAATGAACCAATACATTTCTTTAAAACTGTTATCTACAACGGTCATGTTGTGTAAAGTATTGTCTGGTTTACGAAAGTGTTTACTGGCTTGTAATTGAGGGCTGAAAAGCCGTATCTAATGGAAACCTCAATAATATACATCTACATCTACATATCATTTGTTGTAGTCATGTAATGCGAGTGTGGGTCAACATATATAGGGGAATCAGGTAGGCCGCTAGGGGTAAGGGTGGAGGAGCATATAGGGGATATTCGGAACGGCAGGTTTTCTAAATCAGCAGTGTCATGTCATGTATATAGTTTTCGGAAGGATCTGAACCCTCGTTATGTTAACACGCGCATTGACGGGGGTCTGAGCCACCTTCGCATTGACGGGGGGGCGGATAACCGCCCCCCTAAGATCTCGAGAACCACGGTAGGTAGCGAAAAACGGTAAACGGCGTTGGGCTGCCCATCCACTTCTCCATCGAAAACATTTGAACCATTTTTTTGTCAGGTCACATTTAAGGTCAGGAGAGGTCAAAACATGCCCGTCATAGGGATAACATGTAAATTCGGTTTTTCGGCCATTACATCTGAACAAGTAAAGATAGAGCAAAACGACTTAAACTATATGAATCCTCCGAGCAAGCCGAATCGAATGATATATAATTTGACCCTGCTAGGTCAAATCAAGGATTTGACCTGACCTGAGGTCACGTCAGGGTCAAATTATATAAAATGCATATCATTAGAACCGCAAAAACCAGGCGAGTTTAATGCAGCTAAAATAAATGCTCGATCACCATCCGTTACTGAGTTATTCCGTAAAAACCATTTTTTCCATGTATTTCCAATGGAGAGGTCATGCCTCGTACCTGACCTTAGGTCATCGATATCAGAAATACCGGAATATATTTTAGAGAACTCGGTGGGACCATTATGTGATATGAGTTTCAATCGGATAAGTTCACCCTGCTCCGACTTATGCTATCTTAAACTTTTTTGAGGTCGGGTCACTTGACCTGTACTGGTGACCTGACCTGAGATGACCTAACCTTGAAATTTTCACAGAAGCTGTAAAAATAATGAGGGAAAAGGTATACCAAGTACGGCGGCGCTACGCGCCGCCGTTTTTCTACTATCTTCGAGAAACCCGAGGGGGGCGGGTACCTGCCCCCGTCAATGCGCGTGTTAACACGCGCATTGACGGGGGTCTGAGCCACCTTCGCATTGACGGGGGGCGGGTACCCGCCCCCAACAAGATCTCGAGAACCACGGTAGGTAGCGAAAAACGGTAAACGGTGTTGGACTGCCCATCCACTTCTCCATCGAAAACATTTGAACCATTTTTTGTCAGGTCACATTTAAGGTCACGAGAGGTCAAAACATGCCCGGCATAGGGATAACATGTAAATTCAGTTTTTCGGCCATTACATCTGAACAAGTAAAGATAGAGCAAAACGACTTGAACTGTATGAATCCTCTTAGCAAGCCAAATCGAATGATATATAATTTGACCTTGCTAGGTCAAATCAAGGATTTGACCTGACCTGAGGTCAGGTCAGGGTCAAATTATATAAAATGCATATCATGAGAACCGCAAAGCCCAGGCGAGTCTAATGCAGCTAAAATAAATGATCTATCACCATCTGTTACTGAGTTATTCCGTAAAAACCATTTTTCCCATGTATTTCCAATGGAGAGGTCATGCCTCGTACCTGACCTTAGGTCATCGATATCAAAAATACCGGAACACATTTTAGAGAACTCGGTGGGGCCATTATGTGATATGGGTTTCAATCGGATAAGTTCACCCTGCTCCGACTTATGCTATCTTAAACTTTTCTTGAGGTCGGGTCACTTGACCTGTGCTGGTGACCTGACCTGGGATGACCTAACCTTAAAATTTTCACAGAAGTTGTAAAAATGATGAGGGAAAAGGTATACCAAGTACGGTGGCGCTACGCGCCGCCGTTTTTCTACTATCTCCGAAAAACCCGAGGGGGCGGGTACCCGCCCCCGTCAATGCGCGTGTTAAAATTGTTGCAGTAGAGCAAAAATCCGTAAGAAGGTCTGTTAGTGAAGCGATAGAAATTAGAATAAAGGAAGCAGATATAAATCGAGATAGGGGAAACGTTACACTTAACCCAATTTGGGACCCTGTTTTAGAAGTATTGTAGGAGGATCGTCATGGCTGCAGGATTGTAGTAGTAATAGGATTATCATTGTTAACAAGAATTCAACAGGATTGGACAAAATCGGGGAAAAATAAAATCAATAGTAGGGGCTGTGAGCTAGTGAAACGTGTATATAAGGAACGGGTTATTTGCCATTATTTGTGCCGTTTAGCGAATAGGCGTTTAACCCTCGCCCCACCGGGGGCCATCGATGGCCCCCCTAAGGTTTTTCCGGGATAGCAGAAAAACGACGAGTCGCAGCACCGCGGTTGAGGACTCTACCTCTCACTGCATCATTTTCCCATCATCCCTGAAATTTTTTACCCCGGGTCACCCAAGGTCAGGTCACCAGACGAGGTCAACCAAGGTCACCTCACTTCACCTTTAGAGCTCTGTAAGAGCTACATTTCAAAGTCGATCGATTTGAAACTTCCTACACTTCATGACCCCTTCAGGGTCTACAAGGTGTATATCCGGGATTTTTCGATTTCGTGCCCTGAGGTCAGGTCACGAGGCGACCTTTCCCATTGGAAAAGCATGGGGAAAAGCTATTTCATGATATAAAAGCCACCAAAATGATTGCAAATACTCAGACTGCTCAGAACAACGTTTTTGGACACCCTTTCACGGATCCCAGGGGTCATATTTGCCCTTTGACTTTTCCAAGGTCATCCAAGGTCACCAGAGGTCAAAAACAGTATTTTGACAATAACTTTTGACCTAATTGAGCTAGAGCGGTGAAACAAACACCATCGTGTTTGTCTTGTCATGGCTTTCATTTGATATACGGCAAGGTCACTTTTTGACCTTTCGTGACCTCAGGTCATATTAGGTCACGAGGTGACCTCTGACGGTCAAACCACTGGCGGGAGGTCTTTACGTTCCACATAGCGGAAAAAGTACTGGCAATTTGCTATCAAATGTACTTTACCAGGCCTCAATAGCTCTAATGACATAAGAGTTATGCACAGTTTGCTTAATCATTGCATATTTGAGTGAAAATAGCCGATCTTGACCTAATTTGACCTCTGGAGGTCAAACCATTGACCTGAGCACTAAAACATGCGAAGTAATTTCTTACTGAATTCACGCGAGCTTTCTATTGCACTTTGCAGATTTGCGCTAACGCCCATATTTTCGGAGTTAGAGGGGGGGCCATCGATGGCCCCCGTGGGGCGAAGGTGGCGCCGGACCCCCCGGTGGGGCGCGGGTTAATGGTTCGGCGGGAATTGCAAAAATACTTAATATACTTCATTTAAATGAGAGGTATGTAGGAAGGGAACTCAAGTGATGAAGATGACATTGTGTTTGAAAAACTTGGCTGTTCATGATCGACATTCCGTTGAAAAAGAGCTATCAATAAACTCGAAATATTCGGAAGCTTAAACTTTTCATCAAATAACCCAGACTAATATCCCGAAAACATTTCTAACTACTTATGTACACTCTCCCTCTTATATGAATCATTCCTCAGTATCGACCCGTTGATCGAACAGCGGCACGATGCTTCTGAGACAGACTGTACAGTTACATACGTCGCCTGTTAGTGTGAGTCATACCGGTGAACGGGACTCAGACGTGGCTTGAATACTTTAGCTAGGTGTCTGCGCACCTGAACGCTCTCCACGCCGACTCCAGCTCCATGCTTGACGAAACTGCGTTTTATTGGAGCCGCGTCAGCCGAATCAGCCCAATCATGAGAAATCCGATTGCTGGCCGATATCGACCTAGCGACATGATCCGTGGAGGAAATTTGCTCCAGCTGTCGTACCACGAGATCTACCTCACCAATGTAATTACGCAGACTCGGATACATTACCGTCAGAAACAGAGGTCTCGGCCTCTAATACGCCAGGAATTCCCCTGAGGGGAAAATGTCGACGGATGATTTCCAACAGGTTGTCAATGAGAAACCTTTCCGCCTGCGTACTCATTTTTGAAAACAAACTATTTTGTTCGTGTTACCCGGTGTCCTAACCGAGACGCAACGATTCGCAAGGCGTCGCACGCCGTCGATCTGCCGCAACGACCGGGATTTTCGGTCAGGACACAAAACGCACTGCCGCAACGCGTCGCACGACGTTGCAACGCGTCGCAGCAAAAGTTGAACAATGTCCAACTTTTGGCGCCGACGATCTGCGTCAGAAGCCGATATCCGTGTTGTTTGATGTTGTTTTTAGTCATTATATGTAATACATGTTTTAGAACAATAATTCAAATTGGAATTCATGCTGAAAAATATATGGAAACTGGACATGATTACCCTTTTCTCCTAAATCGTTCTTTTAATAGTTCTTGATGCCAGCTAAGTTTTGATAGCTGGTAAACAACAGTTCGTCGCAACCTGAGCTACCAGACTGCTACCAAAGCTGAACCTTTCCTCTGCCGACCAAAACTCCAGAATTTCCACTCTACAAACCGTCGGTGACGGTCGGCGACCGTCCGGTTAGCACGGGGGCGTCACAATACAGTTTGGGAATTCTTTCTCAAATAAGGTGCAGCTGAGCTCCGTGCAGTGACGCTCCGATAAAACATGCTGGATAGTTGTAAGCCAGTCCCACGAATGCTAACATTTTCAGATTCCGTTGTTTACCCGATAAAATCTAAAGCAGTGAATGAGGTGAGCTGAGACATCCCAGTCGTGAGTTCGTATGACGTAGCCCATATGAAGCAGACGGCTCAGATCAGGTGGCCGACATGTGTCCATACCTATAATTCGGCGGAGAAATGACCGCCAACACAAGAATGGTGGAGCTAGCGAACATTCAACCTTCCGCTGACACTAATATTCTCAACCTCAAGCCAAAACTGTTCTGATTTAGGCTGACTGATTCATCTTTATCAAGCTTCTTGCAAGAATTTAATGTTCGTACCTCATGTAGCTGATATTAATAGGGATATTTTGGATGGAAAGTCGGGATGGGTCTCTTTGGCTTCAACTACAAGGTCACCAAAACTCGATTACTACTCCAGAAAATGTTTCCTGAGAAAGAAGCCCGTTTGGATATGGGCCTGCAGATAATGCCTACTACTTGCCTTTTTCGGGCGGTTTCATTCACAACATGGGCGAACAATTTCAGCATGCTTTCATCCAATGAGCCTCAGTCTGAGATGCTCCGTTTCAGCTCAAATCGGGCTCAATTAAGAATGTCTGTGCAGCTGATATGCCGGTGTCGTCCTATTTCGTAGTCATGCCCGTATAGTCGGCAAATTAAGGCTTCCTTCTTCATCTCGCGAAGACGCGGGAAGAACTCGACAGGAGTGTTTCAAACGTTGTTACTTGAATCTCCAGGAAACGCCTGAAAACCGAGGCACGTGATGATTGTCTCACGTTTCAGGCCCCGTTTCAGGAAACATACGGTAGGTAAACATGCCTCAAACAAATCGTATTACGTCTAAAAAATTGACAGCATCCTGGCAAACCAGGCGAACTGTTGGAAATAAGCAATCAACAGCTGCAGTGGACAGACGCTATGATTATACATACACGCTTCACTCATTGGGTTTTCGAGACGATGATTTGCTTCTCATCGGCATCTATCTTCACCGGTAACAACCCGTAATAGCCTCTCGAAAACAAATATTCCCGCAATCATTTCCCACAATCCTGGGGCATCCGTATCGCGTTACTTTGCTCTCTCCCCACCCTCTCTCTCTCTCTCTCTTCCGTTGCTGCGGCTCCGTCGGTGTTCTCGCTCTGCCCTCTCTCCGTCACTTCCTCCCGCCTCCGTTCCGCTTCCGGGACCACTGCGAGGGTGCGCATCGGGGTGGGGAACACGGCGAATAGATCGTTACTGCAACCAGGGGCAGCGCTGCGGGAACAGACCACGCTCGAGCAGAGAGAAGACGCTGCGGTTGGATGTCGCCACGACGATTAACTGTGTTGTCATCAACCCTGTGGTTGTCAGCTTACTTAGTATTGTGCAGCATTTTAGTCTGGCCTGTAGTGAAGAAAAACTGAAATTGACCATTCTTAGGCTATTTCCCGCCCCAGGTTTAGCTCTGCTGCAATTAATGAATCATTGTCTTTCCACCACTAGCCTAGAAGCAAAGAATTGACTTGAACGTTGCCTTCAACATGAAGACAAATAAGACAAATAAACGCAGGACAACTTTTATCACAACTACTACCGTGCCAATATAGGCATCAGGAGAGGTCACGTCTGCCATCTCCCAATATCGCCGCACACGTTCACGTCCAATATCGTCGCATACGTGGTGCCGTGCCGACCGCGACTCGGCGGTGCGCGAGCACGAGCGGCGCGGCGGCCGACACGCCGGCGTCGCTGTCGACGGCCGCCGCTGTCAGAGGTGGCTGGCTGCGGTGGCAATCAGGGCCGGTCCGACCAGTGCCGCTGGCCTCTGCTGCACCTGAGTTTCAGCAGCTTCCAGAAAGGCAAGGACGGTACCGTCGGTATGGTGGGCTGGTGATAGAAGTACTGTGAGCGCCCAAAGAAGACGGTGCTGACGATGTGGGTTTTGGACTAACTTTTGGCTCCGCTCCTGTTACGCCGGGCTCTTCGAAGGCTTGCCAGGACGCCTGCTGCGAGTCCCGCTGTGTTTTGATGGTGATCCCAAGTAAAACTATCGATTATCATCTCACACCATTTGGCAGGAGTCGATCCGCCAACAGAGACGGAACACGGTGCCAGAGTGGCAAACAACACAGTTTCGTCGGACGAAAACTTGGGCTGTGGCCGCTGGCGCCTTTTCGCCGCAGAGCTATCAAATCAGTCGCAAAGGGAGTGCCCTGCCGAGCGGTCCAACAACAATGGCGCGCACTTTCTGAAACTCGACTACAATACTGAAGAATGGTGTAAATCTGACCGGAGCTGGAAGATACGTGCAAGCCCATACGTGCCAGCAATTCCTGATAAATTCAGCTCAAGTTCGCTGGCGGACAAAGCTGGGGCTTCGAGCCACACCATGCCCGGTCCTGAACGCTGGAGTAGTGATTCGTCTTTGTTAGTGCTCATATTCTGTCACAGTTGAGGGCCCCAAGTCTGGCAATAATGGGAGGTGGTGCAAGTAAGAAAAAGGAGAAAAAGAACGGCAAGGCGCCCCTGCAGCCGCCACCTCCCCCTCCAGCGGCAGACCCTCGACTTCCTCTGACCATCCGACAGAAGTTCAGCATTGTCAAGTCATGGAAAGGCATCAACCGCGCCATGGAATCCACCGGTATCTACATGTTTGTCAAGTAAGTATTGCGTTGAAGTGTACGATTTGAATGTGGAAAGCACGTGGGCGGGAGGAAACTGATATTTGAATTGTAGTTATGTGTGGCACGTGCGTTAGTGTCTTTATTTAGCTATGCATTATTGTAAGGTGCAGAAACAAACAAGGCTGCATATAAGTTCTTGGATGCATTCAAACAACGCTCCATATTTCTTTACGGATATAATTATCATTGGAGGCCAGAGAGTAATCAACTGCTTCATTTCCGTAGCCATCAAATACAAACTCAACATATTATGATGCTTTGAACGGTATTTCTAGAAAATGCTAATTGGATTCTTTGCTCGTTTAAATGCTTATATATCACAACTCAGGTAGGCAAAACCCGTTACAATGTTTTATATTCAACTGCATACATGTTACGAATGACTGAGTTCAATCATCCGACATAAAATAAATATCCTTTACTAAGCAGACACAACTCTATGAAGCAGGTAAATCATTATCAGAATCAGTATGCCCAGGTGCGTTTAGAGTATGTCATTAGTAGTCATTAGTCATATCTGTATTTCGTGGTAGTAGTAGACATCATTGTAGTGCTGTCATTACCAGTAGATATCTGTGTCAATGTATATTTTAACGCTCTTTGTCGGTCTTCATCAACTCAACTCAAATTTTTCATTAAACTTTCAAAATCACACTGACAAGCCCCAGTGTTGTTCGGCCTGGGAAACCCCCACCCCTACTTGTCTCCTAGTACCTGGTAAGACAACGATGGGTACAGTTGCTGTGTAGCGTAATTTTGTAATAAAATAAATCATTATCGAACGAGTAGCCAGCAAAATAGTCTGCAGGCTGTTTTTTTGCTTTATAGCTGATCCCAGACGAGGTAAGCATTTTTGCAAGGTTCGATTCGATTCCTTTGGATTGACTGGATCTAAAACATCGTTCTTATGTCTGATCATTCTCTACTTGTTCTCTTTTGTTTTACAAGAAGAGTCTTATGATGTGTCTTATTACACTTCTTACCTTCGCCCGGGTGGTGAATATGAGTCACCTTTGTCATGGTGGAAGTAGGTGATGTACAATATTTTATCTAACTAAAAAAACAAAGAAAAATACGAAGACAAAAAACGAAGCTCGTTCCGAATGAAATCAAAATTTGTGATTTTGGCGTCATTTGAATATATGCCACTGGATGTCAAATTATGCCAATATTGCTGAAATGGAGTGTTTTCAGTAAATCTCACTTTTTCTCAGGAATTCAGACGTCTTCGGCACGGTCTCTGCGAAATCTTGATCGGTAGGCGGCAGGTGTGGATACCCGCCCCCCCTACTATCTCAGCAACCATGCTAGATAGTGGAAATCGGCGTTACTCCTTCTCGATCTATACATAATATTTTATGCTCACGTTTTTGGTCAGGTCACTTTTGAGGTCACTAAGGGTCAACGCATGTTATTATTTGAAGACAATGTAAGTCAAATTTTGCATTGTAATGGCTGTCAGAATAAAACTATCGTAACATACATAGGCACCATTGGAATCCTTTCTATTTTTAACCCTTTCTAATTCAATCCCTTTTTTTCAAATAAACGCCCTAACACCATTTCCAGGAAACTTACCGCGCTTGAACCAATTTGCCTATGCATTTCGAATGAATAAGTTATGGTTCTGATCTTACCCGAGGTCATCGAAATAAAACTCTTGTTGCCACAAAGTGTTTTACTCGGTGACCTTATTACGTGGTATGAATCTCAGATTAGCTGTGCTCTTATGGACCCGCCTTCGAACGTTTTGGAGGATAGGTCACTTGACCTGTACTGACCACCTGGCTTGACATGACCTTGACTAAAAATCGTGTCGCAAGTTTCACCCGACAGGGTATAAGTATGCCATGTATGGCGGCACTGGGTGCCGTTTATGGGCTTTCTGTCAAAAACCGTGAGGAATGTCCTCCCCTGTACCGGTGCGTGCTAATATAGCTAGAAAATGTTCAATGCCATCCGATACATCCAAAATTGTACATTTTCATCACAATGTTCTGGTCCTGGAACCGCCACTAAATTTGGGAATTTCCACGTGTTTGAAGGATATCCTCCTTCTGCATCCGTTGTCTGTCACTACGTGCTTAGTAGGGTGACCCCTTTTGCAACTTTTGTTTGGAAACACTGCTCCCAGGGTGTTTTCTGATGTATTTGGGGGCGCTGATTCCGAATATGACCTCAGAATGGCATTTTTTTTAATTTCGAGACCGCGCATGACGAATGAAAATTGTCACAAATAACAAATTTCGAGCATTTGACTGCATAAGTCCAAAATCGGTCAGCAAAGCAGTGATGTTACCCATCTCACGGTATGTCTGATAGTTTGCAGTCATTTCAGCATTAATATCCTGGGTCAAGCACATATATACGGTGTGCGACAGGGTTTTAGTATACATATATGTATATATATAGATTGACGGCACCAATCGCAGCGCCACCTGTCGACATATTAAGGAGGGAGGTGATGAAATCTTATAGGCTTTGTGTTAACAAGGGAAATAGCGAGAGTAAAACGTCATTTCTGTCATCAGGGTATCATTGTAACTGTATTCCAAAATTTACCAAATTTGCCTCTGTGGGCAGTTGTCTATGGAATTGAATGGGCTGGTCTGAATTGCAGGTCAGATTATTTCGATATTTACGGAAGCGCCAACAACTAACAAGTGCTGGTGAAACTAAACCATTTTCTTGTTTCAACTGTCAAAGCCTTCTCTTAACACGCGCATTGACGGGGGTCTGAGCCACCTTCGCATGGACGGGGGAGCGGGTACCCGCCCCCTAAGATCTCAAGAACTACGGCAGGTAGCGAAAAACGGTAAACGACGTTGGGCTGCCCATCCACTTCTCCATCGAAAACATTTGAACCATTTTTTGTCAGGTCACATTTAAAGTCACGAGAGGTCAAAACATGCTGTCATAGGGATAACATGTAAATTCAGTTTTTTGGCCATTTCATCTGAACAAGTAAAGATAGAGCAAAACGACTTAAACTATATGAATCCTCTCAGCAAGCCGAATCGAATGATATATAATTTGACCTTGCTAGGTCAAATCAAGGATTTGACCTGACCTGAGGTCAGGTCAGGGTCAAATTATATAAAATGCATATCATTAGAACCGCAAAGCCCAGGCGAGTCTAATGCAGCTAAAATAAATGCTCTAACGCCATCTGTTACTGAGTTATTCCGTAAAAACCATTTTTGCCATGTATTTCCAATGGAGAGGTCATGCCTCGTACTTAGATCTTCGATATAAAAAATACCGGAACATATTTTAGAGAACTCGGTGGGACCATTATGTGATATGAGTTTCAATAGGATAAGTTCACCTTGCTCCGACTTATGCTGTCTGAAACTTTTTTTGAGGTCGGGTCACTTGATCTGTACTGGTGACCTGACCTGAGATGACCTAACCTTAAAATTTTCACAGAAGTTGTAAAAATGATGAGGAAAAAGGTATGCCAAGTACGGCGGCGCTACTCGCCACCGTTTTTTTGCTATCTCCGAAAAACCCGAGGGGGCGGCGGGCCCGCCCCCCGTCAATGCGCGTGTTAATAGATCGACCATTGAAAGCACGTATTTCCACTTCGAAACGCCTTTTAAAAATCCTGCTGACCTTGGAAACCAAAGGGCTCGAAGACGGAATCAAGTGTTCGTGAACATTAAATTGTGTCGAGTCAGTATTTAGTAAACGCAAAAACATGCTTTTCACTTCCCTCCCGGAGACAACTGGATATTTCGCTTCGTACCTGCCCTGGGCAGCGCTACCCAGAATTGGCTACCCTGCTGTTAAAGAAGTGGCCGCCCTGCCGATTCGTGCCTTCGACAGCGAAACCTGCCTCTGGCGTTGATCTCACTGCACGCTGAGTGGGTTGTCTTGATCGGCACACCAGTCGTTTGCCAAATTACCAAACGCTCATCCAGCTAGTTGGCATCCAGAAGTTTGGTGGACAATGGCTCAATATCACCTAAGGTGACAGCGTCTTGAATGCCGTTCATATCGGTATGGCATATCGCAAAGGTTTATGACCGGCGGTGGGAAGCGGCGGACGGACTGCTCGGCGCGGTGCCCGCGCACCTCCTTGATCAGACTGACAGCTTCTCCAATGGTTGATTCCTTTGGGTCACCCCGCGAAGCCATATATATATATATTTTTCCTGGACTACCTTCAGATTACTGTGCCTCAAACACCGTTGTTGCTCACTGGCCTGCTCAGCCAGATGGAGCGGGGCGAGTATCCGATCTCACCTTGGTCTGATATCCACGACGCATGGCAGATACACACACATCATGTAGGTGACTAGCATCGACAGCAACGCAGTGAGGCCCTATGCTGTATGCCACCTTGCCTGATGCAGCTTGCCATGCTTTCTGCTAACCACAGTCCCGACTTCATATGTGAGTACCACTCCAGCACAGTCGCACATCAGCTGAAGATGCGACCTAAACGTGACACGACCTTGGTAGTGTTGGGAGCCGTTATGCTTTATGACATTGAAGCATTTCACTCGCAGAAGGTGCACATGTATATTGATAACCATGGCTGCTGGACCTGTTCAAGCTGTTGGTCCGGTGGTGATGCCGTTGAGGTGGCAGAACAGAGCGCCAATACACCAGGTCTGCCTGGTGAGGCAGACACACCGCTCGTCCGAGGCTACGGCCAAGGGCCTGCTCCAACACTCCATCCATCCGACCTGCCAGGCTCTGGCATGATTCGTTCCGTCTCCGCCGACGATCACAACCCTCAATATTGACCTCCAATGCCTGGAGGAATCATAGGAGCTTCTGCGCGACATCAGCACCAGTATGCTTACTTTCCCATTCTAAATGCCCGTTGTAGAAGTCGCTTGGGTGCATATTTGCTATGCACCTTGGATATCAGATCAAAGTGGGATCTGATACACGCACCGCTCCTCTGGATGAGCAGATCCGCCGGCAGTGAGATTGTTTGAGGGACAGTGACCTGAAGGTGGTGCAGGGAAGTGTCACCAGGAATTCCTACATGGCTGACACAAAAACCATCCCTTTGGCTGCACTGGTTGACCCAAAGGTATCAACCATTGCAGAAGCTGTCAGTCTGATCAAGGAGGTGCGCGGACACCGCGCCGAGCAGTCCGTCCGCCGCTTCCCAGCGTCAATCATACACCTCAGTACGATGACATACCGATATGAAAGACATTCGAGACGCTGCCACCTTAGCTGATATTGAGTCACTGTAAACCAAACTCCTGGATGCCAACCAGCTGGATGAGTGTTTAGTAACGTGGAAAACGACTGGCGTGCCGAACAACAGATAGTCCACTCAGCGTGCAGTGAGATCAACGCCAGAGGCAGGTTCCGCTGTCGATGGCACGAATCGGCAATTCTGGAGGGCACTTCTTTAACAGCAGGGTAGCCAATTCTGGGTGGCGCTGCCCAGGGCAGATACGAAGCGAAATATCCAGTTGTCTCCGAGAGAGAGAGCTGAAAAGCATGTTTTTGTGTTTACCAAATACTGACTCGACACAATTTAATGTTCACGATCACTTAATTCAGTCATCGAACCCTTTCGTTTCCAATTTCAGCAGGATTTTTAAAAGTTGCTTTGAAGTGGAGATACGGGCCTTCAATGGTCTATCTATTAAGAGAAGGCTTTGACAGTTGAAACATGAAAATGGTTTAGTTTCACCAGCACTTGTTAGTTGTTGGCGCTTCCGTAAATGTCGAAATAATCTGACCTGCAATTCAAACCAGCCCATTCAATTCCATAGACAACTGCCCACAGAGGCAAATTTGGTAAATTTTGGAATACAGTTACAATGATAGCCCGATGACAGAAATGACGTTTTACTCTCGCTATTTTCCTCGTTAACACAACGCCTATAAGATTTCATCACCTCCCTCCTCAATATGTCGACAGGTGGCGCTGCGATTGGTGCCGTCAACAAAAGATATATATCTAAAACCCTGTCGCACACAGTATATATGTGCTTGACTCAGAATGTTAATGCTGAAATGACTGCAAACTATCAGAAATACCGTGCGATGGGTAAAATCACTGCTTTGCAGACCAATTTTGGACTTATGCAGTCAAATGCTTGAAATTTGTTCTTTGTGACAATTTTCATTCGTCATGCACGGTCTCGAAATTGAAAAAAATGTGCCATTCTGAGGTCATATTCGGAATCAGCGCCCCCAAATACATCAGAAAACACTCTGGGAGCAGTGTTTCCAAAAAAGTTGCAAAAAGGGTCACCCTAGTGCTTAGATATTTCGTGTCAACCAAACAATGGGGCGAGGAGTATGGAACAGTTTTAAAAAATGCACGTCTTGCTTGCTGCACCCCCATTTTTCAAACTTTAAAGTCCGTATTTTTAAAATTGTGTTGACCCTTAGGTTAGTTGCTGTGGCGGATCCAGAACTTTACCATTTACGGGGAAGCTGCGGGGGGTGCTGGGTGATAGTAAAAGGATTGATCTCCGAATTCGCATCTGCTTCATATTTTCAGTATAAAAATATCAAAGATTACATCGGCAGCTCGGAAATTGTCATAAAAAAGTTATTTCCGTGGTCGAACTTGTCTAGCAAAAATTAACTTTGAAAGCTTACCTATTTAGGGTAGTGCAGAGTCCTCAAACTTAAACTTCTCTCCAGTGGACATCAAATAATAATAAAAAACACTACGCAGAAAATTGCCTAATCGTAACATTACCTTCTAGCCCCTAACTTCCCCTCAAAAGAAATTCACGAATATTTCGAATCCGGGGCCCCGTTTCATAAAATTTGTAGAAAAGCAACGTGTTTTACACCACATTCACCTGCAAAGTTACGCCATACACACTACTCAGAATCACGTTTCATAAAGAGCAGCGACATTCACGCGAAAGCGGCGTAGATGTGAAATGCAGCGTGAATTACGCCCAATTCCAGAATGGAATTAACCCATCCAAATATGACATATAACTGCTTTATCAACATTAACATGGACATATGTGTTTTTAATTAATTATCTAGAAAAAACAATTTCGTACCTATTTGCTCTTAATCGATTATTAAGTTTCTCATGAACCTTTTAAAATACACCGGGAGGAAGAAGACGCGCTAACAGCAGACGCAATAAATATACGACGCATTTTTTGGCAATACCCCATTTTTGCAGTTTGCTTGGTGTGACCGGTTAAGTAGTTACTGTCAAGGCCCCAAAAGATTCATGTGTTATTATTGTGCAAGTGTACTCTAGTGGAACTCAAGCTGGATTGTGTCTACTAACCGTTAGTGAAGTGAGATAGGTTTGCGAACCGTTTAATCTCGTGAAACTGGGAAAGGAATAGTGAGTCAACATCTTTGAAGAATACCTAGATGCTAGTACCTAGGTATGTCACCATTTTCGCCAGAGGCCTCGGTAGAGATACTTGGATTTTGTAGGTTACAGGCACCTTAAATTGAATTTTTACCCTCCATAGACTTCATATAACACTGTGTTAGTGTCAGCCTATCTAGGGTTCTGTACTCCCCAGACCGTAAAATAAAGGAAGCGGCAGAAAGTCGAAGTAAAAAAATCAATGCCAGCTTTCCTGCGTACTTGCATCAAGAGCTATCATTTGTTGCGGTACCAAAGGACCATAGAACTCGATATATTAGCTCAATTTAGCATGAGTAACTCTCACTTCAAGCTTATGCAAGAAAGAACTTACACACCTTCTTTTTTATTTAAGGCTATTTCACTTTCATGAGTCTTTTGTCCTTCACTACAATAGTTTTGCCTGAGGTTCAGAACTTCAGAAGATCTTATAAATTTTTCATGTTTTGCATCATTGGCTGATAAAAGCTACGTTGCTACTTCTTGCATAGGTTTTCAGGAGTGTTGACATATTCAACGTACATGCTGCCTGCTATATGAAACAGGATTGGAAATATTCTACACGGCATTCCAGTACAGCGTAGTTTAGAGCAGCGTAACTTAGCAAGCAGTTGTGTTTTACGCTACATTTTTATGAAACAGACTGTGTAATGTTATTCACTTTCAACGCTGCATGATGCTATTTCTACACTATTAGCGTAATTTACGTCTTTTTATTAAATGGGGCCAGCACGTACAATAATTTTGTTTGCGGAGTTCCTCTACCGAAGCCTGCTTTTTCTCGAAAAAACCGCATACTTGGGTCTCGAGCGTACCCACCTTTGGTCGTGAACCCAGGCGGATGGGGGAGGGGAGGGGGCGGGGCACTTTGCCCGATCGGTCCTCCGGCGCCCCAGAAATGGCCACACCTCCCCCTGAAGTGTTGTTCTGGACCTTTGACAACATCTGCGTCAGCGGCCAACGAGTCCCATGTTTGTCCTCGCATTACAGGCAGTCCCTCGCGTACTAAACTGAAGAGTCATGGTAATTTCAAACAGATGACCGGACCGTGACGACTTTCTAGGGTTGTGTGATAGACTCGAATGGTTGTCAACTAAGTGACAATTAACGATCTATTATTTGAAGACAATTAATGAATGTTGTGATGGATTTCAATAGTCGTTACTAAAAGAAATATCAAATCTAGATTTAAGAATCAGTCTTCTCCAGCTCTCTGCTTCTCAAATGCTTGTTCGAGACATTCTCTATTACCCCATTCCCATCCTTAAGCATTTTATGAGTGACGTTTCTCTGTATATCATAGCATAATTTATTTTTCAGACCAGGGCTTCGGCTCCAAGAAAAGAAAACGAGCCTGGACTAACTTTCCATTCCAAGCCTATGTCCATTTTTCAGCCAGATCGGGACAACAATTTCAACAACACTGGTCAACAAAATTTAACTTTTGTCATGGATCCAATACAAAATAGTCCGTTTCTAGATTAATTTATGGCGCTGTACACGAATCTGGCAGCAGAAATTCCGTATCAGACAAGAACTTTGAGATCCAGTATTTCTGTGTGTCGTCTTTGTTTCGGCCAACTTGGGATCAGTGACATTGACAGTGCAAAACCCAAGAGGTCTAGGAAAATGAACGTTTGGGTGTTTGTGGAGGCTGGGGTATTTTACCCTAAGCCCGATTTTCATAGACCTAGGTCAACATGTTCAAGGTAGAACGAGGCCATGTAGGTCAAATTCTGTCCGTGCAGGTAGCCATTTGGAAATGCCGTGATTATGCGATGAGAAGCCGGATATGGAGTGAAAGTGACCTAAAGTAACGGAGAAAAGGTCTGAGGCAATGTTCTCTGAAACTTTTAGGTCATGGTAGTTCAAGGCCATTGACCTTCGACGTCAAAATATTACATTTTGCCTATAACGTATACTGCAACCAGCACTATGGCAACCGTTGGGCGGAAAATCAGGTTTGACCTTGACCTATGACCTTTGACTTGAACATGCGGCCTTGAGATCAAGATTGGGTGACCCTAACGTATGACGTCATAACATAATATACTCATATTAAGCGACGTTATCCGACCGAAGGCACTAGGGCTAATGACCTTGAAATAGTGGTATAACCTTGCCCTGTGACTTTTTACTTGGACTTGACTTTCTAGGGAGGTGACTGACATAAAATCCTCCTCATATAATGTGGTGACATCACCACTCGGTCTACAATACCGGCGAGCTTGTGCGACCGCGCGCAAGCCTTGTTCAATGTACAATGTTCATGCACTTTAATGCGAGGTAGTCTTCCGGTGCAATAAATTCATATGTATGAGGGATAAGCTGCATTGTCTGGGTGCAGATAACCCGGGTTCTCGACATCCTTCATCTAGATTTTCCACAAAAGGCTAGGCTCAGGACTGTGTGTGGAAAATGTAAGGGCTATACATTAGGTATGCTCTGGAGAAGAAACCAGGTCTGATGGCAGAAAACGGTTACTAAATTTGAAATCAGCGGTATCGAAATAGGAAGGAACAGGTGCTCACGTGCCGGATCCATTTTGGCTGTTGACCAGTGTAATAGGCTAAGCTCAAGGATTAGTATAAAATAAGCAAAGAACAAGCAAGAAGTCTAGAGTTGATGATTGGTTTGTTTTAAAGTTAAATATTGTTGGAAAGTTTCAGAGTAGACAGCATGGTGCTGGATATTTTTATCCTCCCCTGTACACCTCAATGCTTAACACGCGCATCGACGGGGGCGGGTACCCGCCCCCTCGGGTTTTTCGGAGATAGCAGAAAAACAGCGGCGAGTAGCGCCGCCGTACTTGGCATACCTTTTCCCTAATCATTTTTACAACTTCTGTGAAAATTTTAAGGTTAGGTCATCTCAGGTCAGGTCACCAGTACAGGTCAAGTGACCCGACCTCAAAAAAGTTTAAGAAAGCATAAGTCGGAGCAGGGTGAACTTATCCGATTGAGACTCATATCACATAATGGCCCCACCGAGTTCTCTAAAATATGTTCCGGTATTTTTGATATCGATGACCTAAGGTAAGGTAAGAGGCATGAACTCTCCATTGGAAATACATGGCAAAAATGGTTCTTACGGAATAACTCAGTAACAGATGGTGATAGAGCATTTATTTTAGCTGCATTCGACTCGCCTGGGCTTTGCGGTTCTAATGATATGCATTTTATATAGTTTAACCCTGACCTGACCTCAGTTAAGGTCAAATCCTTGATTTGACCTCGCAAGGTCAATTTATATATCATTTGATTCGGCTTGCTGAGAGGATTCATATAGTTCAAGTCGTTTTGCTCTATCTTTACTTGTTCAGATGTAATGGCCAAAAAACTGAATTTACATGTTATCCCTATGACGGCATGTTTTGACCTCTCGTGACCTTAAATGTTACCTGACAAAAAAATGGTACAAATGTTTTCGATGGAGAAGTGGATGGGTAGCCCAACGCCGTTTACCGTTTTTTCGCTACCTACCGTGGTTCTCGAGATCTTAGGGGGCGGGTACCCGCCCCCGTCAATGCGAAGGTGGCTCAGACCCCCGTCAATGCGCGTGTTAAAACAGATACAAATAGATAGTAGTGGAGAAAATTCCTAATGTTCCCATACTACCAGTAGAAAGGAAAAAATCCCTGGATTAAATATTTAATCCCAAAACCGCCTTTCTGTGCCGGTAAGTTTGCCTCCCGCCACTGTCAATGCTATCTGGCAAAAACATGTAGAGCCGGCCCAATAATTTCAAAGAGGAAAAAAGTTGTGAAACACTCTGAGCAGGGTTGGAATGGAAACGGTCTAAACGTTCTGATCATCCGCCAATGGACCAAAGGTAATATCAATCCATTCAGTGACCAGTAAAAGTAATTGTAGAATTGTTGGGATAGGAAACCCCCGAACTTATAATTATTGAGCTCGTGGACAGTGCACCGGCCCGAAATTAGTTAAACGTTTCCAACAGTACCTGCTCAACAATTACCCTCAGCATCAGCTACCAAACCTGACACCCCGCCCCCCTTCAGGCTGAGGCACAAACGTTTACAGCAGCCCCGAGCGTCACAATCAACTGTCAGAAGCGGTGACACATGGCTGGCGCGGCGAACGGAACAACCTTACAACTGCTGCCAGACCCGGTTGGGGTTATTCACTGTTGAATGCCCGCCACTTTATCGGTCTGTCCTTTCGCGGCCAAAATGACGGCGTTCCGAATAGCCCGATTCGTCTTTCTGTGTTCGAGGTTCGAATGGAGGCACCTATCGATTTGTGTCTAACTTTGCTCGAACAGGTTCTCCTGAGTGGTGCTATAGCCTGCCTTTGGCTATGCATGTGAAAAACTATTTGGGGACTATGTTTATGATTTCAGCTAAGCATCAGGAATGGTTTCATCTATATAAACAGCTTAAGGAGAATGTTTTCCCTTTATAATAGGATTTGAACTGATATAGCCAGGAGATAGTGAAAGCCTCTTGCGTAGAGTTTTATTTGCGCTAGAAGTCCCATGTGAGGGGAAATAGGGTGTATTTAGAGCAGAATCCGGCTCCATCAGTTCCGCGCCAGTCCTAGCAGTCGCCGAACCGCCGCTCACGGCCGCTGAGAGCGTAGGGAAAGGGGAGGGAGGCGGAGAGTAGTGCGTTCAAAAAGTAGTACGTACGCTCATGACGCGCTGTTGATACGTGCCTAAAAGGTGATTTCTGAGACAAAACAAGCAAGAGACCCTTTTCTATGACATTTCTTGGAAGTTTGCGCTGAATGATAGCCCTTGGGACTCTGGGGGGCGATGATGATTCATTTATGTTTTACACGTGAATAACGAAGTGCTGAAAATGAACTGTTTTGCGGTAGATTGAAGTGGTTTCAATGCTTTAGCACGCGCATTGATGGAGGTCGGGTACCTGCCCCCTCGTGTTTTTCGGAGACAAAATAAAAAGGCGGTGCGTAGCGCCGCCGTACGTGGCGTAGCTTCTCTCTGATCATTCTTACAACTTGTGTGAAAATTTTAAGGTTGGGTCATCTCAGGTCAGGTCACCAGTGCAGGTCCAGTGACCTCACCTCAAAAAAGTTTAAGGTAGCATAAGTCAGAACAGGGTGAACCTATCTGATTGAAACTCATACCACATAATGGGCCCACTGAGTTCCCCAAAATGTATTCCGGTATTTTTTATTTCGATGACCTAAGGTCAGGTACGAGCCATGACCTCTCCACTGGAAATACATGGGAAAAATGGTTTAAACTGAATAACGTCCCGGCGCTAATACAGAGACTGGACACAACTGTCTGATCTATCACAATTCTTATGGCATGAATTTAGACTTAATTTGGCTTTGACTTAGGTCAGGTCAAATCCTATATTTAACCTGATTTGACTAAGCTAGGTCATATTATATATCATTCGATTCGGCCTGCTGCGAGAATTCCAATGGTTTAGATTGTTCTGCTCTTTCTTTTCTAGTTCAGATGCAATGATTGAAAGCTTCATTTATACGCTATCCGTATGGTGACATGCGTTGACCTCTAGTGACCTTAAATGTGACCTGATAAAAAATACTCCAAATTTTTTTCTAGTGAAATTTGTAAGACCTCTCTAACGACGTTCACCGTTTTTCTCTGTCTAGCGGGCTTTTTTTGGATCTGAGGGAGGGCGGTTACACGCCCTCCCCCCGGCAAAGTGAAGGTGGCTCAGATCCCCGTCAATGCTAGTGTTAACAGGCGTCGACGGGGTCTGCACCACCTTCGCCAGTACAGGAGGCAGGTACCTACCATGTACGATCTCACCAATCATGTTAGGTAGATAGCCCGTCGTGATCTCTACCAAAAATCTGATTCCCATTTTTGTGGTTTAGTCACTTTTGAGATCACTAGACGTCAAAGTATATTTCCAATGAAAACTTGCGTTTTGTGCCATAACAACTTACAAAGCAGACTTGCTATAATATATAAGCATCACAGAAATCGTCTCGTCAAGCGCGATTGAGTGAAATAAGTTTTGAACTCTTCAGGTCAAATCCTAGAATTAGCTCAACCTGCCCTGACCTAAGATCAAGTTAAGATCAGCATAGGGCATGTTGCATACTACTACTGGTAAGCCAAGCGCGATGACAGCAAAATAAATCAGCTATCGTATTTTTCTGGGAAGTTATCGAAGTTCAAACAATTTTCCCATTAGTTGACAAGGTGTATGCTGACCTGTGTTCTCGAATCATGGATGTAAAATACACTTAGATTGTAAATTTTGGACCAGCCCTTCATCAGTATCAGGTGGTCAAATCACACTTTCTCAGTCATAGTGTAGCCAGACCTCGAATTTAGAATATCTAATTATGATATCGAATATTCGAGTTCTGACTACATATAGCCTATAGTATATTAGCCTGAGTAGAATATAGAATATATAGATGTATAGAATGTAGAATATATAGCCTAAGTATATTTTTCATACAGGATTCGAGGGGACAGGCCAGTATACATCATTTCAATTTATAATCATGCTCCTCTGCACTCCAAAACCCATCAACATTTTTCCATTAGTTTCCAATGAAGAGGTCATGGCCCTGACCTGACCCCAGATCATCGATAGAAAAGTATTGTTGGGACAATTTTTAGTCAGTGAATTTATAATGTTATGCTTTTTAGGTTAGATCATCACACCGGAACTGGTGACCTAACCTGAGTTGCCTTGAAACTTAGCATTTTTCAGGAGCTGCAAAAAGAGCAGGTTATAAGTATGCCAAGTACGAGGGCACCATGTGATTCCAATTTCGGATATGTTTGTATTTGTATTTGCTACGAACACCTCCACACAATCGGTGGCTTTTCACACGCCGTCGTAATCGACGTGAAGTGATGAAAATTATGGAGGAAGATGGTAAGAATTAGGATGGATGATGGATGCGCGTGTATATTAACACGCGCATCGAAAGGGGTGGGTGCCCTCCTCCACGGGTTTTTCGACGATAGAATAAATACGGCTGTGCCTAATAATAAAAATATTTTTTGGTGTCAAACGTCCCACCAACTGCTAGGGCCATATGGCATCGGGGGAAAAGGGGAATGAACTAGGCTTGAGCTAGGGCAGGGCGCCAAATCCTGCCTCTGCGTGGGGTCGGACCTACGACACCCTGCACATACCGAATGTCATAAGCCGAGCCAAATGAGTGCGCTAACCAACTACGCCACTGAGACCCCGGCGGTGAGTAGCGTCGCCGTATTTGGTATACCTTCCCTATCATTTTTTAGAACTTTTTTCCAAATTGTTGGTCCAGTTCTTTTCAGGTCAGGTCACTATTGCAGATTAAGTGATCTTACATCTAATAAGTGTTTAAGATATTGTAAGAAAGAACAGAGTTAATCTTTGAATCTGAAATTCATATAAAATAATCGGACTACTGGGTACTGAAAAACATTGCCCGGGATTTTTATATCGATGACCTTAGTTCATGTTCGGAGTCATAACCTCTCCGTTGCAAACACATGGGACAAATAGTTTAAATTGAAGAACTTAGTAATGGATGGTGACATAGCGTTTATTTTAACGGTATTGGATTTGTTGTATTCTTGCGGTCTAATGATATGCATTGTGACCTAACTTGAGTTTGACTTGACTCCAGATCAGTTCAAATCCTAAATTTGACCTAGCAAGCACCCGCTCCCCGTCAAAGCAAAGGTGGCTCAGACCAGTGGCGAATCCAGGAAATAATTGGGGGGGGCTAGGGGGCTCCAGTCTCCCTCGCCATCGCCTCCGATCAGCCTCCACCCATGCATTGACTATAGGCACTCAGGAATTTTGGCGGGTGAGCTCCCTTAGTTCCTTCTTGTATCCGGTACTGGCGCTGACCTCCCTCAATGTACATACGTGTTAAGAAAACCTTAGAATAACAGATACCTATCCTGCCATGCCGCTGCGTGTTAATGTACCAAGTCTTTTTCAAGAACGTGCGATTGATGTTTAGAAACTTGATCTAGCTCTTCTAGAAGCCGCGTTTTACCCTGGTTTTGTCAGCCTTATTTTAGAAAACAGAATCGCCCTACATGGGTTTATAAATGACGTCATAACTCATTGACCTGACCTGATGTCAATTTTTGGTCATAAGCTGTCAAATTGATTACCATAGAGGCCTCGAAAGCGACACACGTCTCATTTGAATCGGCTCGAAATCGCTTGCGAAAAATCGAGGGAGTTCCAATCTCAGAATCACCCAGGCCGGTGATAAGTTAAGAAAACTACCTATTAGAAAATACTTAGATTTGATTATTTGAGGGCTGCTTTGATATATAACGCTATATTGATTCGTAGTCATACGATTGCAGGAAAAATTTCCATTGGCAGATGTTATATTTTCTTAGATCGATGATGAGTAAACAAACTGCAAGAGGGATTATAGAGAGCCAAAATAAGGAGCGTGTTTACATCGTAAAATGTCAGGTGGAAGAAATAACGCTAAACGCGGGCCAGTCTCGAACCAATTTAGGCCTGTAGTTTGATAGGAAATGTTCTTTGACTCAGGTAAGTCAGCTAAAGTGAGAGTATGTACGCATAAAAAGAAGTTTGAGCTCGTTGTCAGTGGCACGTTGTAGGCACCGCACAGTGGTCGAAAAACCTACCATTTTGACATTATAAATGGTGACAGCCCAAGGTGGGCAAGGTGACAAAATTAGCCGACATGTTTCCTTGAGACCAATAATGGACCAAATCGCCGAAATTAGCACCTGTAATATGAGCTCGTAATGTTATTCAACAACTAGAATAGTCCAGGTGTATCCATTGGTATCCTACTAACGCAAAATGTGCCACATTTTTCAACCTGTGCTGGTGACACATTTATGGGTTGGCATTTTCAATGGTGACACACTGAAGACTTCTTTGGCCCCTGGCACCGTAATTGAAGATATTTGATTAAGTGTTCTGAAAGTTACCTTACTTGAGAGGTTAGGATAAAATGATACCACCAACTGAAGTATCGCCGTCTGCGTCTGCCCTCAGTCAGCCTTTGGCTGAAAACATACGTTGTGCTGTAAAAGGTCAATGGGTGACTCGAAACCAGCAATCTGACTTTTATCTCAACTTCAGACCGTATTTGGGACTAGGATTCGGGGTGATTCACTGGCACACGATGCAATCTGATTGGGAGATTATGAAATGTAGAAGGTGCTGGTCGTGAAGCACACGAGCGTCTGTTCACATTGGTATGAGCCATTTCATAGCATAGATATCCGTGCCTTTCCACCTTTTAACACTGCTGGCAAGAAGTGGCCAATAAGGAGGAAGGTTTCAGCTCAAAGAAGTAGTAGGTATGCGTAGTTTATGGCTGAGATTTGCTGCTGCAAGAACAGAAGTAGCAAATTTCACCGACCACTGTCTAAAAATGCGCGAAAAAATTAATTGATGTGATTCTTGGTACTTGAGGTGTGTGAAAGCGGTCATGAAAAATATGAAAGGCTAAAAAGAAACTTTTTAAATGGCAGGGTTCCTGGCCCCTCAGTCAGCACTGCTGCAAGCAGCCGATACATTTACAACAGTTATGCACCGTAACGTTCCCCGGTACACTCTGTCAAAGTACAGTTCAAAACTACGTCAACATGTTTCCTCTGGTCTTATGACCAGTACAATTTATTTCAGCGCAACAATTTTCTGACCAGTAACTTAAGCATGTAGGATGCAATAGAGAGCACGTACGACTTTTATCGGGAGGATTGAGCTCCGGCTTGGTTTCTGGGAAGTGTGAACAGCCTAACTACTTCGCACCTACAGTGTAGCATAGGTGGATCCAGGGGGCAAAGGGAGGCACGTGCCTCCCCGATCGACCCTCGGCACCCCCTGAAATGGTCACGGCGCCCCCTGAAAGGTCGATGGCGCCCCCTGAAATGTCGGTTCCCACCCCCCAGGATGCATGCGAAAATCGGTGCCCACCGAGAGGATTTTGCACTCATCTGATAGGTTTTTTATCAAAAGTGAGGCCTCCTGGTCCGGATGGCGCCCCCCGGGAAGGTGCCCCCCGATCGGCAATTCTGGATCCGCCTATGCAGTGTAGAGTTTTGAATCGAATGACAAGCTTATGAAAACTGCTTGAGTATTCCCCGAACCGTTTCTGCTTCATTTTAAACCTTTTCCACGACAACCGCTTGACGTTATATTGCCTTTTTGCAGACTGTTTGAAGAGCATGCGACCCTACTGCAGTACTTTGACAAGTTCCGTGACCTGGTCAACAAGGACGCGCAGGCAGAGTCGCTGGAGCTGGCTGAACACGCCTCGGTGGTGATGAGCACCCTCGACGAAGCGATCCGCGCACTGGAGGACCTGGAGGCATTCTTTGCCCTTCTCCATTCAGTCGGTGCCTCACACACCCGAATCGACGGCTTCAGCACCGACTTTTTCTGGGTGAGTTCGATATCTTCAAATAGGTGCCCGATTTCGCCTGTCACTTGACTGGATAATTACAAAACAATAATGTATACATTTCTGGAGTTTTAGTGGTCGTATGTCGCATATAGCGTACTGAATTTGTGTACCATCTTTATCCGGTTTCGGCTTTGCCGATGCTAAAACTCAGCGTATGGAGGAAATAAGCGTTTTAAGAGCAGAAATTTGCCACTCGCATTGCTCCCTCTCCCCTCTATTGTGTTGTGCCGGGCGCAAGAAGAGCGAGGAAGAAGTGGGGCGTATTCTGCTCCACACTGCTGTTACGCTAAGTGAACGTTTTCCGTGGGGCGAACAATAAAACTTTCCACTGTGAGCTTTCCCGGTTTGTAAATGAAAGGAAATTGTGGTAAAGTACTTCAATCATATCAAAAGTGAGATTTAACTTTTTCTAATTGCTCGATGGCATCCCAATGTGAGCATTTCCTCGCCTTTCCTGGAAATGTAATCAATACCAAGTTTTCCAATGCGTCTGATGCTGAGCCGGGCAGAAGAAGCACGTTGGTGGCGGACGCCGCCTCTGTGCTGGCAGAGCGCTGGCCGGATGACAGCGTTCCCAGAGTGCTGCCATCCAGCGAAAAATCCTATCAATCTCTGCCCCGATACAGACTTTGATCTGTGTATGAGGCGAGTGCTCAAGAAATATGATTGAAGGCAGAAGTTTTGTGAAAAATTACATGACCGTTCGGAGGGCCACAGGAATTAGAAATAGTACTGGTAATGTGATGTTTGTGAGCAGAGGAGCATCATCCCCAGAACCTTGAGAGGTAAGGATTTAGGCAAATGCGGGCGACTCCCTCCCGCCCTGGGCTACTCGATATGTTTCGAGAACAAATATTTTATTTGGCATCGACAGTACGTCAAATTAAGGACAAAACATTTTTTATAATTATCTAGCTTAGTTTTGTGTGGGTCGACAAATGTTATGCACTGCATTCCTAGCCATTCGAACACTGAAAGCGTCTAGATTCCGTCGTCCCACTAAAAATCAGCGAGCCCTGTGTGTTTGAGCCATTGTCAGAAAAGGAAGTAATGGTTACATTGGAAGCGTGATAAAGTAACCTCATAGCCACCCCTGTAAATCGGCCTTTATGTATGACGTGTGTTGTAGAATATAGTAGAGACGTGAATTTTCAAAAAATAGGGGGCACCCAAAGTTGAAAAATTACAATAGACGAAATATTTAAAGCTGTACTAAAAACAAAGAGTGTTTTATCCTCCTCACTTCTGCTTTACAGGGTCTTCTTCGAAGGTGAATAAAATGTTGAAGGAATCACAACTCGAGAAATTAACGGCGATTTACCAAAAGGAAAATGACCAAAGGTTGCAGCTTGGAGCCCAAAACATACCTTTTGCACTTTGGGTGCTGAAGAAACACTTCTAAACTTGGTAAAGTTTTCAATGTTAAAGATAGGTAGATATTTTATGACGCCCGTATGACGTCACAACATGGCGGCTCGTGATCAAGGGCTGGCACTTCCGTGCTTTTTATGAGGTCAGCATGGGGTAACATTTCCGCACCCATCCCGTTCCATGTCTCTTACGTTCGTCACATCCTATTCCATGCCTCTTACGTCGGTCACATCGCATTCCATACCTCTTAGGTTCGTCGCATCACATTCCATACCTCTTAAGTTCGGCACATCACATTCCATACTTCTTAGGTTCATCACATCACATTCCATACCTGGGTCATTTCACCATAAATCGAACAAAAATATCGTAAAATAAAACCCTTCTATTTTTTATTCTCTCCAAATTTGGTACTAAGGGGGTTTCAAAGGTGCAGAATGTAACCATGGCGTCAAAACAATTATTTGAAAATTTGATAAAACAGATATAGCCTCCGGAATTTTTCGGGGGTCACCATGTAGGCATTGTTTTGAAAGCCTATTGTTCTGCCATTTTGTTAATGATCATAACGATATTTTACGCTTTTGTTCACCATTTAGTATATTTTTATTTGGCTATCTTCAATTTTTATATTTCTGCAAATTTGTCCTCATGACCTCGTGACCTATTTTTTGAATGGTGACCTTGACCCGCAGTACAGTGAAACTTATAAATTCGTGTGATAGGATTTCTACATTTGCAATTCTCTTTTAGGTAAAATAATAAAAAATATGGCTTTCGCACAAGATATACTACTTTTTACTTCCGAAACATGACACTAGGTGTCACTATGGAGCTGTGCCGTCGTAACCCACGGTATGATTAATGCCAGTGACGGCGGAACATCCGAATTTAAGGGGGAGCCTTGGAATTTTTAACCCATTTATTACTAGTCAACGTCATAGGGTCTGTTAACCCTTGCACGTACAGGCGGGTTGCTGCACCCCCCTCGCAGGTTTTTGAAGAATTGAAAACAAGCTTCTGAAGTAAGAGTCTTGAAATGTTGTATAGCCTCTGGGGCATTAATTGTGCATATTTTGCGAGAAAAAATTGTTCCTACCCTTCAAGGTCACGGAGTTATGACCTCAAGAGTGGAGGCATGATGGGATCCTTTGGGCGCTTGTACCCGTTTTCACGTGAATGCTTCTGTCTCTCACCGTTCTTTTGCAGCACTTGCTCATGATCTGGTCCATAATATTTTTTCCAACCTTCGAGGATCACTTTTATGAGGTTAGACCTTTTATTACCTTTTTGACATTCAATGGTACCTTGATTTGACCTTGCGTGATCTCAGTGATAGATATGTGTCGAATAACGCCTACAGATGCGTATTTCAATTCAGTATTTCTAAATGAGATGAACACCGAATTATTTGAGTTGCGTCCGATACGGACTTGACCTTTTTCGACCTGTGACATTATTTTTCCTTGAAATGGGGTAAGCAATAACAGATGAAGAAGCAAAGTTACTTGGCGTAAATGATGCATAATGGTTTATGAATAATCAATTTGAATGATATGGACACTAAGCTAGTTGATTTGCATATCATATGGACTTGACCTTTTCGAAATATGACCTTATTTGAACTTGAAGGGGTGTAAGCAATAACAAATGATGAAGCAGGCACTTGGCGAAAATGATACAAAATTTCTTACGAATAGTCAATTTGCATGAAAAGGACACTGAACAAGACGTTTTTCTTCCAATACGGACTTGACTTTTTCGGCCTTTGAACTGATTTGACTTGAAGGGGGTGTAAGCAGTCACAGATGATTAGAAACTCATTAAATTGGCGTAAATGATTCAGAATGGCTTATGAATAGTCCATTTAACCTTCGCCCGGGCGGGGGTCTTTTTAGACCCCTCCCTCGGGTTTTTCCGAAGTGACCAAAAAACGGCGGCACGCAGCGCCGCCAAACTTGGTCTAGCTATTCCTTCATCATTTTACATCATTCCTGAAAGTTTTGGCTCAAGGTCATATCAGGTCAGGTCACCAGGCCAGGTGAAATGACCTCACCTCAAAAAATACTTAGGACCGCATAACTAAAAGAAGGGTAAATCAATCAAGTTGAAACTCATACCACATATTGGCCCCATCAGGAGCTACAACATTTGTTCCGGGATTTTTGATATTGGTGACCTAAGGTCATGTGCAGAGCATGACCTCCCCATTGTCAATACATGGGGAAAATCACGAATTGAGCTTTTCTCAGTAGGTATGGATGGAATCAACTTCAAACATCGGTTGCGACTTGCTTTTAGCCCATTTCTGAAGCTGATGCCAAAATTTTTGACTTGTGACCTTTAAAAGGTCACCTTAGGTCAAATAAGCATTTTTTGGTGTTTTCCTCTATAAAATTTGAATAAACTAAGATAGAGCTTTTATTTTGTCACCAAAGTGTTTGTATAGTCACTGGAAGTCAAATGATATACATCATGACTATACCAGGTCAAGTTCGGTCAGACCGTTGACCTGGGTCAGGTCAAATTAATAAATTTGACCTGACATAGCAATATCATATATCATTCGATTTGTATTGACGAGAGGATTGCAATGGTGCATAAACTATGGCTGTATCTTGTTTGGTTTGGAAGCTATTAGCGAAAAAGTAAACGCCCTTATGCATGGGTGGCTATGGACATTCCCAAGAATATGCCCAATATTTAGTGACCTGTAGCTCCCTAAACTTTGACCTGACACGAAAATGAATGCCGCTGTAATGAAAGCGCATTTCAAGAGCTTTCGAATGGTGTTAGAAAAATGTTTCTAGCTATCATGGTTTCTGAGATATATGAGGTTTTCTTAGTACACCTCATATTAGCGATTTTGACCTATTTTGACCTCTGGTGACCTTGATATTGACCTGACAAGAAAAATGACCGAAGTATTTTCGATATCATTTTCAAAGAGCTTTCGATTGCTGTTTTGCGCTTTTTTCTAGCTCTCTTAGTTTTTGAGATCGTGGGGGTCTTTTTTAGCCCTCCACCAGGGCGAAGGTGGCTCGTACCCGCCACCGGGGCAAGGGTTTAATGATGTGGACACTTGAACTAGTTGCTTTCACTTTTAAGGAGTACTTTTGAACTCTGAACCAGTCCCATGCAATGCAATGCACCACTAAAAATCACCAATGATATGTTTTTAGTGCCTAAAACATATTCATTATAAAAGAGCTAAAATAATGAGTACGCTGAGAAAAATTCACTTAGAGATTACCATAGGTCAAGCTTAAACACGTTTGAAATGCCACAAGAGATTACCAAAGGCTATAGAAGCCGAACTGAGGTCATAAAATATTTCAGATTTAAGCTACGTTCGGGGGAACGTGGCACAAAGCCTCAAAAGCCAAAAATCTTCCTTAACCCTCGCCCCACCTAGAATAATGACATTGATGGCCCCTAAGGTTTTTTCGGAACAACAGACAAACAACGAGGGGCACTTAACGGTTGAGAGTTCTACCTCTTACCCCATTATTTTCCCATCATCCCTTAAATTTATTACCCCGGGTCACCCTAGGTCAGGTCACCAGGTGAGGTCAGCCAAGGTCACCTCATTTTAACTTTTAAGCTCTACCATAGCTACATTTCTAAGCTGATCAATTTTAAACTTTCTACACTTCATGACTCATCCGGAGTCTACAAATGTATTTTCGGGATTTTTTTGATTTGGTGACCTGAGGTCAGGTCACCAGGTAACCTTTTCCATAAAAAAGCATGAGAAAAGGTGTTTTATTAACTAAAAGTCACAAAATAATCGTAAATACTCAGATTGTTCAGAAAAGAATTCTTGGACACCCTTCCATGGATCTCAGGGGAGATATTGCCCTCTGGCCTATCTGAGATCGTCAGAGGTCACCAGAGGTCAGAAACGATATATTGACGATAAATGTTGACCTAATTAAGCGAGAGCACTGAATTAAAGGTCATCGTGTATGTCTCATCACTGGTTTTCATTTGATATAAAACAATGTCACTTTCTTATCTTCCGTGAACTCAGGTCATATTAAGTCACGAGGTACCCTCTGGAGGTCAAACCACTGGCGGGAGGGCCATTATGTTCCACATAGCGGAGGAAGTCCGGATATTTCCTACCAAAAGATTTTTTCCAGATCTCAATAGCTCTAATGGCGGGAGAGCTATGCTCAGGTTTCTTAACACGCGCATTGACGGGGGTCTGAGCCACCTTCGCATTGACGGGGGGCGGGTACCCGCCCCCTAAGATCTCGAGAACCACGGTAGGTAGCGAAAAACGGTAAACGGCGTTGGGCTGCCCATCCACTTCGCATCGAAAACATTGGAACCATTTTTTGTCAGGTCACATTTAAGGTCACGAGAGGTCAAAACATGCCCGTCATAGGGATAACATGTAAAATTCAGTTTTTCGGGCATTACATCTGAACAATTAAAGATAGAGCAAAACGATTTGAACTATATGAATCCTCTTAGCAAGCCAAATCGAATGATATATAATTTGACCTTGCTAGGTCAAATCAAGGCTTTGACCTGACCTGAGGTCAGATCAGGGTCAAATTATATAAAATGCATATCATTAGAACCGGAAAGCCCAGGTGAGTCTAATGCAGCTAAAATAAATGCTCTATCACCATCCGTTACTGAGTTATTCCGTAAAAACCATTTTTCCCATGTATTTCCAATGGAGAGGTCATGCCTCGTACCTGACCTTAGGTCATCGATATCAAAAATACCGGAACATATGTTAGACAACTCGGTGGGGCCATTATGTGATATGAGTTTCAATCGGATAAGTTCACCCTGCTCCGACTTATGCTATCTTAAACTTTTTTTGAGGTCGGGTCACTTGACCTGTACTGGTGACCTGACCTGAGGTGACCTAACTTTAAAATTTTCACAGAAGTTGTAAAAATGATGAGGGAAAAGGTATACCAAGTACGGCGGCGCTACGCGCCGCCGTTTTTCTACTATCTCCGAAAAACCCGAGGGGGCGGGTACCCGCTCCCCCCGTCAATGCGCGTGTTAAGGATTGCATATTTTACTGGAAATAGCCTATCGTGACATAACTTGACCTCTGGAGGTCAAAACATAGACCGGAGCGCTTGGACATGCCAAATAAAATCTTACTGAATTCACATGATCTTTCTAATACACTCTACAGCTTTGCGCTAACTTCCATATTTTCGGAGTTAGGGGGGGGGGCATTGATGGCCCCGGTGGGACGAAGGTGGCGCCAGACCCCCGTGGTGTGCGGGTTAACACGCGCACTGGAGGGGGCCTCGGAGGCCCCCCACCTGTTTTTCCAAGGTGGCCGGAGAACCGCACGTAGCCGAAAAACGATACTTGGCCACATTTAACAGAATTTAATAGCGCGTCGATTGGTGAAGACTTTTTGAAAATCGGTCGAAAATTTTTTGACTTATAGGCTTTCAAAGTCAGACCTGCATTTTGAGATCGCCGTAAATGCGCGGTCGGACCAGTTAGCTTGCATTGGAGACCGAGTGGTGACGTCATAACTCCATATAACCGGGATTATATGTCAAGGTCACTTCACATGAAAGTCAAGGTCAAGGTCAAAGGTCACAGGTCAAAGTCATATCTGCACTTTCAAGGTCACTGACCACTGTGCGTCCGGCCAAATGACGTTACCCCGTCTGACATATATTATGCTATGACGTCATCGATAGGGTACCCCAATACAATGGTCAAGGTCAAAGGTCAAGGTCAAAGGTCATTTGCAAAGGTCAATCGTCATTTTCCGCCAAACAGTGGCTATAGTGTTAGTCGAAGTGCACATTATAAGTAGTATACTATATTGTGACCTTAAAGGTCAATGACCTTGAATGACCTTGACCCAAAAGTTGTGGGGAAGCCTCTTTGAGACCTCTTCTCTATGAACCTTATCCGCCTTTAGCTTATTCCCGCCATTTTCCCGCAGAATCACAGCATTTACCAATCGATCCCCAGCATGGCCAACATTTGACCTTAAAGACCTCGTTTGACCTTGAAGATATTGACCTAGGCCAATGAAAATTGGTCATCATGTAGATCACCATAGCCCCCACCCACCTGCCAAGTGGCGTTTTTCTACACCTCTTAGTTTCCGAGATCTTAGGGGGGCCTACCAGGCCCCCCTCCAGTGCGCGTTAGTGCCAGACCCCCTCCAGTGCGGGTGTTAAATGCTTCTGGAAATGACATCATAATTCGGTGCTTCAATTTGACGGGGACATATTTATTTTCAAAAGATGTACAATGATCCAAACAACGACACATGACATTTACGCCAGGTAAGTTCATTTCCAAAGGGACAATAATGTGAATTCAAAAGAGGGGAGGACAGCCCCTTTTTCCTGTGCTTGTGTTAAAGTGATTCAATTCTAGTTTGGCTGCTTGATTTTGATTCTTCCAATGTTTTTATTTTAAAGTTACAATTCAATTAGAACATGAGTTACGCTAACATAGCTCCACAGTGACACCTAGTGTTATATATATGAAGCTAAAAGTAGTATATGCATTTCGAAATACATTATTCTTATTATTTGATATGAAAGACTACTACCATATGTCAAAACGCTTTCAAGAGAATTTTTTAATTTCACTGTAATACGGGTCAAGGTCACCGTTATAAAACTAGGTCATGGGGTCACTAACAGTTTTTTGTTTGTATTTCAAAACTCAAGATAGCCAAAATGTTGCCCGTAAAATTTAAATCCTAAGCTTAAAACATTTTTAGAAATCACTTGAAAACTTATCGAGCTATACGCATTCTAATCAATTCCTATATAATGATCTTCAAAATTGCCGGAGGCTGTTTCTCTCAAACAAATTTTCAAATAATTTTTTGGGTGCCATGGGTGGATTTTAGGCCCTTGCGAGTCCCCATATACCAATTTTGGTGGAAATGAAAAATAGTAGGGTTTTATGCCTTGGTCGATTTACGGTGGAATGACCCACCTCTTACGTCAGTCACATCCAATTCCATGCCTCTTACGTCAGTAACATCCCATTCCATACCTCGTAGTTACATTATATCCCATTCCATGCCTCTTAGGTACGTTGCATCCTATTCCATGCCTCTTAGGTACGTTACATCCCATTCCATGTCTATTAGGTTCGTCACATCCCATTCCAAGCCTTTTATGTCCGTCATATCCCATTCCATACCGCTTAGGTTCGTCAGATCCCATTTCATGCCTCTTACGTCAGTCACAGCCCATTCCATCCCTCTTACGTCAGCCACATCCCATTTTATGCCTCTTACTGCAGTCACATCTCATTCCATGCCTCTTAGGTACGTTACATCCCATTTCATACCTCTTAGGTATGTACACACGTTACTTCCCATTCCATGCCTCTTGGGTACATTACTTCCCATTCCATGCCTCTTAGGCTGCATCTCATTCTCTTATTCTCTCATTCATTACTCTTACATCTCATTCAATACCTCTTACGACGGTGACATCCCATAATATCGCTGAAATCATAACCATTTAGAAATCTCGTCTTGTCCTGTTAAATTTTTTCCTGAAATTTCGAGAAAAAATTTATGTTTCGTCCCATGACGAATGAACCTGTGAGATCCCAGGTTTATTCGCGCCCCCATCCCACCCAGTTCCATCGCCTACCTAGCACCCCGACCTCTACAAAGCAAACGTGCCTTCGATGCCGCGGTAACGACTCCACATTTTGGCTCACCAAAAATGATTTTTGTTGTTACGTAGTTGATTGCGCAGGTGCGGCTTGCCGAGCGGGTGGCTCTTAAGATGGTGGGTTCTCTGGTTTGTGGAGAGGAGTTCTGAGATCAATGACAGCCGCTAACCCTTGCTGCCTCGGCGATGCAGACTCAGCCTGCTAACCGTCCGTTGCATAAGAATGAGATGAATTTTGCGAGCTTCTTATCAGATCAGGAGCCTGGTTTTCTCGGCGGGAAATTTTCATCTAAGAGTGCAAGAGTACCGGGAAGGAACATTCATCACAAACAGCTGGTTACAGTGCAGATTTAGTTGAATCACGAACGCCGGGCATTGAAATTGTCAAGGCATTTTAGGCTGGCTTTCAATCAATACATGCTGTGGCCACTGATTGCCGGAATTCCCCCTTGCTGCAATTTATTTCAATAGAGCATAATTGAACTTGATCTTCAACTTACTTCAAATGAAAAAAACTAAAAGAGCTCTGAGTGTTTATTTTTAAGTTCCCAAAAAATCCAATAACCCCACAAAACATAACACAACAACAATCCCAATGTGCCCTATGATGTAAAATTTTTCCTAAAGCAATGCAGAGTTTTTGACTTTCTGATATATTTTGTGCCCTCGTGAGGAGCGCTTCACGTTGGCCGCTGATAAATATATATCACCGCTAATTAGCTTATAAACCGGTTATAAGCATAGGATGATTCTGGGTTGGTTCTAATGACTCTATATATGCATATTTTTCTTCAAGAATTACGGCAAAAAATTGATTCTAAACAAGTTAACAGCATATTTGAATACGTTACAGCATATTTGGATTTTATGAACTTTCTCTGAACCTTTTCTATTTCCGGATTATCTTTCTTGCGTTTTCTTGAATTTGAAACGTAAAGCTTGCTATTGTCATTTACATTACGTCTTCATTGCGACGTTACTACGAACTCACATCATCATCTTCAAGTTATGCATATATTATGGACAATATAGATACATAGCCGCCCCGGTAGCTCAGTTGGTAGAGCTTTGGGCTCCGGCCCGCTGCTCAGAAGCATGCAGTGACAGTGCATGTCCAGGCTTGGGATCGGTTCCCCCTGAGACGCTCCGGCGCTCAATAGTTTACCCAACGTAGGTCGGCTGGCAACTGGCTGGTGAGAGGGTGACCTGAGCGGTGCAGGCTTCCCTGTGCTTTGTGGGACGTTTAACTTTGGCTTCTAAATTAAGCCATCATTGTGGGAGTTGCTCGTTCGAGTGGTGGGGTCGGGGTCTCCGTGACAAGTCCCTTGATGACTTTAGTGGGACTCCGGCTTGAACAGCCGTACTGGGAACAACTTAGACAACATTTATATTAATTTATAAATAGTGACGCTTTCGGATCATCAATTAAACTATAATTCAGTATTTTTTAACCTATTCATTTCGAGTGCGATCGATTCGATTGCTGATTAATATTGAAAATGGAAAATAATACAAGATGATAGAATAGATAAGTTTCAGGTTATAAAAGCCAAGTATGCTCTTACGTAAATCTATACATATATCTGGCACTAATTGGTCTTGATTGGGGGTACTAAGAAGTACTAAAAACGCTGCAGATACTGTGTAACATCTTTCAAAACATCTTTCAAAGGATGTTACACAGCATCCAGCGTTTGCTAATCTATGCAGCAGAAGGCTGTTCAAATGTATATATATATATATATATATATATATATATATATATATATATATCGCCATATAGTTCTGATCCTGGGACCGCCACATTAACTATTGATAACTGAAAGCTATAGCAATTTTGCATCAGTGCTTTCTCTCAGTAGATAGTAGTTTTGTGAAATTCAAGCAACAGGGCCAAGAGCTGTGGAGAAACTAAAAGAAAACAGTAAAAATGTATATTTTGCACGTTCATGCCCACAATTTTTTGAATTGTTGTTTAATTTTCTTTCCTGGAAAATGGAATTCAGCGTTTTAAAACCGATCACATTTGGAATTTCTAAAATCAGACGGATATGTTTTGATATCGTAGGGGATCTGCTCCCTCTCGCCTGACAGGAATAGGAATAGCCGGGATTCTGAGAGGAATGGAGATAATACGAGGGATCACGCTTTACTTTCATCTCCCAATAATTTCGAAAACCATTTACGTGCTCGTATAGGTCATCCGCTGGTGGAAAGTGACACGCCTGTGATTCTTTTATGCAAATTTGAAGTCATTGTTATTGTCATTACTTGTTCATTACTTGTGATTTCAAGAGAAGTTGACAAGATTCGATAATTTGCGCTTTCTCGCTGAGGCCAGAAGGATGCAATGCGCATAATGAAATTCTGACTTTTATAGTTTCTCCATAATTTAACATAGACTATCTGCCATTGTGCTTTCCCTATCCCGTATAGGAGCCAAGATCGGGGAGGGTGTTTAAACCCCCCGCTGGGGCAAAGGTGGATCCGAGGCCCTCTGTGGTGGGTGTTAAGTAGTTCTGTAAATGAATTGTTGGTGCACTAAGTGTACATTTTACTTAAGGGCCACCTTGTCCATTTCTCTTACTATAAGTGATCAAATACCATACTTTTGTGATGGCTAGGTTTTGACTCCAAAGTCTGCTGGTGTCATATAAATTTTCGTTAAAGCTGCAAGGAAGCTTTATCTTGAACGTCGTAATTTAGCACAAGTAGCTCGGCAAACTCCTCGCTCTGTGATTAATAGTGTTTAAGCTTGTGGCATTTGGGCCACAAATCTAAGCTCTTTTAACAAGTCGCTTTAAAGTTTCTAGTCTAAATGAATAATTCAGATGTTTAATGAATTGAAGTTATTTTCTTCCCTTAGGCGACATCTGGGAGGGAGATGCTAAAAACAGTATTTGGAGTAGAACAAGTTAATATCGTTAATTTGCACCAGATGCCCATTTGCTCGGCTTGTTTGGTGTTCAGATGACGGGCCTATGTCTTAAGCTCCACAGCCTGCGCGTATCCGCATTGTTTGGTCGAGTCGCCGTTGAGGTCACTGGAAATAAAATAATGTTGGCAATGACATGCAATAGAAACTCGTGTTAGCTGCAATAACGACTGAGAGAGGAATACTACAGAAAGTATCTAAGCACAATTGGAATCCTCGCGACAAACACAATTCAGTGATGCATCATATTAACTTGGAAGGGAGAATCCTATAATTGACCTGATCTATGGTCAGGTCAAAACTAGCATAGGTCGTTATACATATATGTATAATTAATCCCAAAGGCAAATTGAAAACGATGAAGTTAAATGAAAAATCGAGTTCCATCTCTTGCAAAATTATTGAACTTAATCAATTTCATCGATGCATTTGTAATGGGGAAGTCTTCGAAATTTGCAGAAGCATTATGCTCGGCTCCTGAGCATCGGTATAAACAAATGCTACTACAACAAATTCTACTCTTTGACCCAACTGTATCACATGAAGACCACAAGTCTAATCCTACTGTCCTACTGCTGCCACCTATAGTATATTTGTGAGCTGACTTCACCTGACCTGATTCAGTTGCGTGGCCTGAGATAATCTGAACCTTCTGGTGATGTAGAGAGAAGGTGTATACGGTAATATTTCATGCATTGCCATACATTTTTTTCCGTCTCGTGAGCTTCATTCCTCAGACAGCCACTCGTATTAGTGGACTGATATCCCAGCAGTGAGGGTCGCCGCATAGCATCGGTGTCTGGCAGCCAACTTTTTGGAGCTGAAATATTTTAAGAAAAGGCTAGCCAAGCTCACTGGGTCAGAGTTGCAGGACTGAGGGTCGCCTCAAGGCCCCCGCCCCCCGCTCTCCCTCACAATTACAGCGGCTACATCTCGCAGGACAGAGTGACTGCATTTAACACAAGGTACCTCCGATGGGTTATATGTTACATTTTCTACACCCTTAAATGCCTTTGAGTTTGTGTAGAGGACACGGAGCCTATCCTCCAAAGCACGAGCGAAATTTTAACATTTTGGTCGGCTGACTGGGCTACTGCATAGACACTTTGCGCAAATACCATTTTTCTACTCATAATGCCTCAGCAACGCTTAAAAAGAGTTTATGTGCTGTTAATTTACCTGTCTCTTCGAATTTTAGTGCAAAACTGAAAAAGGTTCACTTGATTATATATGCGGGCCTCACCCTTCATCAAAGTCTCTCATACACAATGTATGATTATTACACAAATTGAGGGGCTCCAAGGCAGATACTCCTATCTCACTTTCAGACTGCGATTTCAACTGTTCCAACCCAAAGCAGCTTATCTCGTCCCCTATGGTGGGGAGCGTCACTGCTGATGAATCGATGTTGTTTTAAGATCCATCAGTGTCCGGCGGCGGCCCACACCAGGGTGGCTCGCGCGAAGCCGTGAGATTGTTCTAAGCAACTCGGTAGCGCAACCAAGGGGATCAGGGGCCATGACCCCCTCCCAAAGAAAAAAGGGATGGGGAACATATAAGGGGGCACACCTTCGGATAGGTAGTTAATAATAGGGCAGTCGAGCACCCGCCTCTCCCCAGAAGGAGAGGCAAACTGGATTTGGCCCACGAAAACTCGGGTCTGAGTTCGCCCCTGGGTACACTGTGCACACTGGGTACCTTGGTCACACTCCAAAAACCTGACCCCTCCGAAATGAAATCCTAGTTGCGCCACTGGGGCAACTGAAGAGGTAACTTCGTGACTGTAAACCCACTCCAAAAACCTGACCCCTCTGAAATGAAATCCTGGTTGCGCCACTGGGGCAACTGAAAAGGTAATCATGTGACTGTAAACCCACCTATAGTTATTATAAGAAGCCTCACCATATCAATACTAAACTGGAGAGTATTAACGCATTGTAGTAGAAAGCGGGTGAAGGGGGTGACGTTTGCACATGATCACCCCCCTCCCCAACGTCGTGGGCATACGAGTGAAAGTACATAAAAAACTGTAAAATCTCTGTTTAGTGGCAAGTCCTGGGCCTCATTTTGGGGGTAGGGCTAGTGGGCTCAGGCCTCCCTACCATTATTTTGAATAACCACTTACTTTGTGATTTTACTATGTGCGCTCAGCATTTGTTTGGGATGTGGGTGGGGGATTTGAGCCCCGCTAGTTCCCCCCTTTATCCTCCACTGCCTAAGTTTGTTGACTTTTTGTTCATATTACCAGAGCAAACAGAGGGAAATGTGCACATTAGTTTATCTGTAGCAATATGTATTCATTCTGCTTGTTCTTGCAGCCTTAACCATCCAGGTGGTCGGTAAACAGATACAACCTCCTCAAGATGGCTTCAAAGTAACATAACTGTGGCGGAGAACCTTTGGAAAAACGTCAACGCATCGCTATATGCTGTTAAAAACCTAGACACGAAGCTTGTCACTGGTGCATCTTGGCAGGGCATGACTCTCGGAGGTGTTTAAAGTCCAGCAGAAGTGTTTTTTTCTTGATATATGTTTTTGCGGAGTGAAATGATAGGTTTTTTTGTACATGTGAGCTGCTTTTTGTTTGCGGTAAATAAAACATGCTAGGAAGCAAAAGCGTTGCCACGGATTTTCGACTCGTGTGTCATTTGCACAGTGGAGGCGGCGGTAAAGAAACTCCACGTCCGCTTGAATACGCCATGTTCCATTACATGGAGCAGGCCGCCACCCCAAAGCCCTTCGAAGACAGGGAACGGGGTTGGTTGGGTAACTTTTAACATTTCTTAAAAAAATGTATTAGCAAATATAAGAAGTGTTTGCTCAGACATTAATCTACTGTGGGTCTGACACTCGGAGCGAAGAGCGTGGACATTTTTTGTTTCAGGGGAGCTAGTAGGCTGAAGGACAGCTAGCCGCTAGGAAACCAAAACTTTATGAACCTTTATCGGATTTATTTCGCTCCTGATCTAATATTATTTACAAAGTCCAGCCAGAGACATCAGCATCTATGGGCTTGCTTTTTTGCTAGCCTTTCTTGATAGCGACGTCCTTGACCACGAGAACAAGCCAAATATAAATTCGTCTCAATGATAATATTACTGTGTCGGCTTATCTCACGTCAACGTCACTTGTGACAGACAGACAGACAGACCTATATTTCCATAACGGAACAGATAGAAAGTTTCAATCATTGCTTGCGATTGGTGCACAAGCACGAATGCTTGTAACACGCACCGCTCGCGCCGTCAGTCGCAGACGCGACGCCGGCCACCACCACGAGAGGGCCACCCGGTGCCGCTACTTAAATACGTCATGTGCTGCTCCGCGACGCCACTCCCACTCCAGCCCAGGTGCGGGAAGCATGTCCCTAACCAATATCCTACTAACCTGGCTTTCAACTATCTTGTTCAAAACGCTTGCTGTGAAGTATGAATTAAAAAACAGAGGTTGCCACTTTTTCTGCGTTCTTGTCTGACACGTCGGCATTATTAAATGGATCAAATATTTGGACCATCAATATCTTTGACGAACGTTAACCAGCTTTCGTCCCGTATAATACCCCCAAAAAATATCAAAAAATGACAATGTTCTAAAATTGGGCATTCTAGGCTACAAGCTCACACCACTAAGGAGGAAACTCAGCGAGGTAATATGTACGAATATATTTTCAAACTGGCAATGATAATATTTTTTATCAAAATACATTGAACATAGTTGCAGTTAAATTTTTATTCTGAAGATACATTGGGCATACATTAGAGGTCACTAGGCGCCAATGGGTTAAACGAGATCTGTTTTTAAAAGCAAACATACCGACATACGTGATCATTGCATTCGTATAACCTCTTTCCTTTCGCCAAAAAAGTTCCTGCTGCAGTCTTCATTTCCTATTCAATGTTCTTCGGGTATATTCACGAACACTTCCGTTTTTCCATCAAGGTGAACACTTCCAGCTCTGAGCTTCTAGACTAGCCTAAACTGGTCTAAATTTCCACGCGTTTGTTTGGGGCTGTAGTGCTTTACCCGTCCATCGCCCTAAGTAAAAAATCATCTACATGCATCGCTAAACTTCAACAATCACATGAACCAATTACCCGAATACCCGAGGTGTGCATTAACATGGCTGAAACTCGTATGCTTGAAGTCAAAAGGCGCTGTTAAAAGGCACGGCACTTCACGTTATACACGACCACCTATGCCTCGAGAAAAAGGCGAAACACAAATATTAGCACATGGTTACACCTTACCATGATGTGTGAACAAAGGCATCATCGACGATACTGGGTGTTCACAGAGCAGACGTATTTCAACCTAAGATAATACTAAACAGTCACTTCAGCAGCTCAAATGGCATCTTGTATTGTCCCAAAACAGCCACTCCCGCTTCCCGCCAAACACTGAGCCCACCTGTGAGACACATTTCTCACTTCCGTCGGGGTGGAACTCCGGTGCATCATCCTGCTCACCATCGTGTGCTAAGTTGTTGAAGTAGTCATGGTAAATGGGCCCGATGTAGGGAAGAAGGCTGATGATGTCCCTATACTTCACTTCTTTCAGCTTAAAACCCTTTGGGTAGGCTGGCTGGAGAGACACTGACGAGTCAGTGTCTACCTGTTCTTTTTTTAAATCTACAGTCTTTGGTGCATGATTCACACTTTGGCTGGTCTTGTATAGCATAGTGTTGTCTTTTGCGTTTACTTGGTACCACTTGAGTTTCAACCACGAGAAGGGCTCTCCCTCGGTGTTTTTGTGCCGAATTGTTAGGTTTCGACACAGAACGGTCATATCCAACATCTTCCCTTCCATTTGAATGACCTGGAAGGGCTTTTTTGGGCGGGCCTGCTCTATCAGGCTGACCCACTCCTCTGGGCTGTGAACCCCAGCGCGCCGCTTCTTCGCCTTCTCTATGAGGCCGAAATCTCTGTCGTTGGGGAGGTATGAGTGCCCCGACTCCATGAATGTGTGTTCCCATGTTTTTAGGTTTTTTGTTTTGCACAGGTGCATCATGGTTGCTACGATAATTCGGTTCCGGTTCTGTCCGCCACATGCGTCACTGAAAGTGGAAAGGGTCGTGACTCCGTTGAGGTTTTGTGTGTCCAGGAAGGTTGAGATTGATGATGCTACTTCATTGGCGCCACGCTTCGCCTCTACCTCTGTCCATACACACATGTAGCCCTTGTTGTTATGTAAAGTGTGGATCCCGAGGTTGTATATCCACATCTGACGCTTGTAGAATGCCACAGATGTTCGCATGTATGGCAGGGGCTGGGTCTTCTCTAAATCAAATGTGAAAACCATACGACTTGTATCTTCTTTTGCTCTTGCCGTAGCGACCTCCATTGCTTCTCTCGCAGCGTTTGCTCTCTCCTGATGGTTTTCCCATTCAAGCTGCGCTTCGCTTTTTTCTTCGTTGGCAACTGAGAGAGGAGTACTAGCCTTGAAGGCGTCACAAGTGGCACACGTGTCAGCCTTGGGGACGTAGAATCCGACATCATACTGACTGAATATGGTCCTAAATGCTCTCTCCGTCACTCTCTCTTGTTTCTTCAGTGTCATCTGGTCGCTATACGCACTATACAGCTTCCTTATGTTCAGTTCTGAGCTGAAGTACACCTTCTCACTGCTTGTGTAATGGCTTTTGTACTTTGGAAAGCCATCGATAAATTTCATAACTCGCTCCTTGGCTTGAGCTGGTAGCTTGTTGATTGGACTGTGCTTTCCGCGTTTGTCAGGAGAAATAAATCCCCACCGAGACTTTTTTCAAACAGTAGGCGAATCTGCCATCGGAAATATCCAGTGTATTCAGGAAAACATGCCGACAAACCTGGACATCACCCAAAACAAACTTCCGACTCTATGTCTTCTTTTAGGCTTTCCGACGCCTTTGCCGACAGGACACCGCTTCACAGCTTGAACAATGAACTGGCTTTGGGCCTGCCAGCTTTTTGTTGCCCAAAACCGATCAAAGGTTTTCTGCCACTGCGATCTCGGGTACACTGACCCGCATTTGTAGGAGCACTTGCACTCGACGTATTTCATTTTCTTTCCCCTTCTCCAGGTGCCGCTCCTTGAAGGATATGCAAGACCTGAGTCTCTTCGCTCCTTAGCCATACTTCTGTGGTCATGAGCGTTTCTCTTGCGAGGGATGGGCTGGTTTTCAGCTTCCCCCAAGCCGAAAACCATGGAACTGTTGCCGTTTTTGAAGCTTGACCCCGACGCCTGAGTTGGATTTGTTTGGACTGAGTCCTCCATTCCAGCAGCATCCTTTCTACAGGTGCTGGCATCATAGTCATGTCCACTTTGTGTCATATGACCCACTCTCAAAGGGTTTTCTTTAGAGGATACTTGAATCGGGGATGGGGCTTCATTCATTTCTTCAGTTACATCATCCCCATCGCTGAATGATGAGCCGACGGTTTCCCCTTCACAACAAGCAGGCAAATCGATCGTGGTGGACGAAGGACGACTGGAGCCTGCTGGTGCTGCTTCGTCCATCGCGAGCCTGCGACGCACTTTCCTCGGAACTGAAAAAGGAAAAATAATTTTGTTAGTAAAAAGAAAGATTGGTTTTAAAAGCTTTTGGAGGGATACGCCGGTAGTTACGGTGTTTTGGGACCATTGCAATCATATTATCCCTATCATATAACCCTAGCCGCCCCGGTAGCTCAGTTGGCGGAGCGTTGGGCTGCAGTCTGCTGCTCAGAAGCATGCAGTGGCAGTGTGTGTGCAGGCTTGGGATCGGTTCCCCCTGAGACGCTCTGGTGCTCAATATTTGCCCGACGTAGATCGTCTGGCAACCGACTGGTGAGAGGGGTGACGTGGGCGGGGCGGCTGACCCTGTGATACCATCCATAAATTTTCATTTTGCCTATTTTGTACACTAATATAGAGATCTGGAAGTAGATTTCGCCTATTAATCGCGCCTGATATAGCACGAGTCGTACCCCCATATGTATCCAATGTACCCAAATGGGAACATAGTTTTTTATGTTTACAATTTCTTACAGAAAAACCAGTGCCAGATAAACATACACTCAGGGGGTCCAATAACCATAGACACAATAGATGAAATCCAAAATAGATAGGTGCTTATATGCTCGGTTCTAAATGGGTTAAGAAAATAAGGAGTTCTTAGAAAAACAAACTAATAAGTAAGTTGGGAGCAAAAATCGAGAAAAAATACGTTGGGTAAAATTATATTTAGAAGATCGTCGTGTTCTTAGTTTTTCCTGAAAGGCAAACATCATTAGCATTAATTTGTTCTAGATTGTCAGGTTCGAATTTGTCATTCGAGGCAGCCTGATATGTTTAATTTCCTCTTCTCATAGGTATTTCTGGTCTCTGAATTCGAATTAAGAACAAAAAGCACCACCAAAATGTATTCTGCACCCAAAATATGGTCATATTTAAGACAAAACTCTATAAGGTAGGATATATTTGGCCAAAGGTCCCTAGAGGCCATGTAAGGCTAGGAAAGGTCAGCAAAGGCTGCCAAAGACGTTCAAGCTGCTCCTGTAATATCAACGGAACATAATCGTGTCAATTCAATATATATGGAAACAGAAGAACGGTGATAGTTTACGGCGTTTGCGTGAAAACGCGCCCTGACGTCAAAATGTCCGATGCAAGCTTTCAGGAAAAGTCATAGCTCCGTGAACTGAAAATTCAGATACAATTTATTTTTGCAAAACACGCGCAATGAATGTCCCAAAGCCGATGCAAAGTGTCACGATCAGAACTGCAGAATCGTTTCTAGCAATATTCTAAAAACCGAGGTGATGAGGTTGGAACAACCCTATCCCCCTAGGAGCTGTAGCAACGGTTAAGACAAGCCTGTCACTTACGAATTGTCTTAAGAAACTTATCATAAATGAACGGCTTCGATTAATGCCAATTTGGATAAAAAGCGGGAAATTGTACTATATGCATTCCTAACCCATTTGTGCCACATGTTCCCATTGGGGAACATGAGATTTTCAAGGTACAGCTCACTAAATACTTATTTGAGGCGCGTGGAGTAAACTTAACAGAACGAAAAGGCTTGAGAGAAAATTTAGCAACCTTAATATGCCAGATTTCTTATATTCCAAATAAGCGTTACATTTTTTAAAATGAAGCGTTTTTTATATCTGACCACATCAAGGAAAATTCTGCCTGAAGTTAAAATTTTTGCCTGTTTCCAAAATCCTTTAAAGTGAAGATTTAGAAATACCCCATGACCTAACGGTACAAAACACGACGAAGGTTCCAAGCCACGTCCATGCCCATTCCCTTATCTTTTCCCCTCTTCCCTCAGCCCCCCTGCATCCCCATATTAACCTCTCAGGTTTTGGTATTTTCATGATTACCGCCAACACATCGTGACCTGGTGTATGTGCATTGTGCATCGATGTCGTCTATTTGCGTTGCCCGGTAGCAAATACAAGGGGCTAGGGGCTCGCCCCCCACAATGTCCGAATGCGTATAGCAAATGTATAGCAGGAGACTGCTCGAGGTCATAGCAAGGAAGACTTGGGCCCCTAGCCCCCTCCCAAATTAATTCCCGGATCCGCCACTGGCGTTGCCTCTCTTGTGACACTGAACTGCCAGCAAAGTGTCAAAGCATGAATAAAGGACCAGTTTGTCGATATTTTGATTCAATGGGGTCTATCTCCCTACTAAGGCAGGGCATGTAAGAGAAGAGCTACATGTTTCCATAGTTGAAAACCATGCCCCTAACACAGTTCAACAAATCAAACGTCATGTTCAATCTGGTAATAAGGAGAAACGTCCCATTGGAAGCAGGACCATCGGAGGTTGTTCCCTGTTCGAGAAACAGAACAGAGTGCTGCTTCTTTTTGGTGTTTCGCTCACCAATCTGAGCATCTGACTATAAATGAAAAGACAGTCCCGTATTTTGGGGAGCACTCCATAAATATGTTCATGAATGGGAGGTCAATACGTTTTGGAATCAGCCTCTGGCGACCCACATCCTTAGATGTCTATGCGTACTGTGTACCAATTCATGCAGACAAGAACAATGGACAGAACAGCATGTATTCATATGGTATTCAGTCACCCACGATCTCAATTTTTGAAGTTATGTGTGGTGTAGGTTTTAAACAAAGGCGGATCTAGGTGGACCGTTTTTGGGGCATTCCCGGTCAAATTCCTGGTGAAAAATATTTTTAATTGACCAAAAAAAACATAAAAGAGACTAAAATTTCGTGATATTAGGAAGAAGTAAGCCGGATGCCCCCCTGGATCTGCCCTTGTGATATCTTCGATATATTTTCATCATGGCCCATTTCTAACACTCATGTAGAAATCTGGAAGTCGTTTTGGCCAATTTATTTCGTTGGCATAGCACGTTTTGACCAAAGATTCTTAACGAGCGGGACTAAAGCAAATTTAAGGGCATTATTAGTTTTGTCTCATCGTGACAAATCGAATGGTGTATAATATTACTATGCTAGTCAATTTTTTAGATTGACCTGGCCCTGGATCAGTTTAAGGTCACATGGCGACCTGGAGGGGTCATGCTGCACATCAATTGACTTCCTGTGACAAAACACACACAATTGAAGAAAAAATGGAATCTCTATCTAAATTCAGTACCAAATTATTGACAAAATAATCAGCCCTGGAGGCAATGTGCTAGCTCCTCACCAGTGTGAGGGTTAAGAGCCATTTCCTATTTCGGAAACCATCAGAAATGGATTACGCACGAAAAACTGCAACGGCTAGTGCTATTCTAAACACGCGCATTGATGGGGCAGGGACCCGTCTCTCCCTCGGGTTTTCCGCAGATGAGCAGAAAACGGCGACACGCAGTGCGACCGTACTTGGCACACTTTTTTTGGTGATCAATTTCGTAAGTGCTGTCAAAATTTTAGGTTCAGGGTCATTAAATTTCAGGTCACTAGGCCAAGTCAAGTGACCTCACCTAAAAATATTAAAAATGATACATGTTTAAAGGGAATGTGGCACCTTGGTCGAATCCTGGAATTTAGTGTAATTAGGCGTAATTTTAGCCGAAAATAATGAAACCACTCATGATTTCTCTGAAAAATGTAAAAAAGCTCAACATTTTGGTTTTTAAAATACTCCCTCTAGAAAAAGAAACAAATGTCTGCCTGTGGATGATGTCATGATCTGGCAACCACTACCATTACTCGAAAACGCTTCGAAGGCTTCGATTGGCTGATGCTGATCGTGACGTCAGCATATGCCGTCACACTAGGAGAGCACAAAAATTCCCTTTAAGCGCATTGACAGGGATATGAGCCACCTTCGCATTGAGAGAGGGCGGTTACCCTCACCCTCCCCCCTGCGATCTCGCGAACCATGATAGATAAAATAAATAGGCAAAGGGCGTTAAATAGCCCGCCTCAACCTCTTCAAAAGACTATATTTTGGTCAGGTCAAAATCAAGGTCAGCAGAAGTCAAAGTATGTTTTTTGGGATTTGCCGGATTTGAAACGGCGAGGTGAAGCGCCGCCGTACTTTGCACACCTTTTAGGTGAAATCACCTAAAAATGTTCAAGTTCGCACAAGTAAAGACTGGGTTAAGTTAGCGATCTTAAACTCATATCACGCAAGTTCCGGGATTTGTTATATTTCTGACCTGAGGTCGGATATGGAGCATGACCTCTCCATTGTAAATACTTGGGAAACGAGAGTCGGTTGAAAAATGGCTCTATTTCTGTAGATGCGGCTTGAAATATCTCCTTATTCTTCAAATCGTAGTATCCTAGGCCACGTCATAGGGGCATGCTGTAACTAATGACCTTAGAGCTCTGAGAAGTCATATAGAGTTACTAAATCAGGCTTACAGACTTGGATCAATAGCTTCGCGGGAAATAGCGATTGAACTTTTATTTTGCCACCATTACGTTCGGATCGTCATCGCGAGTCAAATTATCTGCATATTGACTAAGCTATGTCAGGTTGTGACCTTGACCTGGCATTAGGTCAGGTCATGTTAACATTGCTGATTTTTCCTACTGCGCCTCTAAACATCGGCCAACACCTACGGCCAACTGGTCTAACACCTACCCCAGTGGGCCTCCGGCCCACCTTCCCCCAGCGGGGGTGTTTGAAACCCCCCTCTAACTCGGCTCCTGCGCGTGATAGCGAAAAACGCGGAGAGTGGTGGATAGCCCACGAGACATGATGAAGAAACTATATCAGTAACTTTTTTGCTCAAGTCAATATTGAGGTCATGACAGGTCAAAGAAGGTGACATGACAGAGGGTGGTTTTTAGCTCTGGCATGTGACTGGGTTAAGTTAGAGACACGTTTTTAGGCCTTATTCGATTCCTCTCATTAAGACAAATCGAATAGATGTATAATATGGCCATGCTAGGTCAAATTGTAAAAATGATCTGACTTAAGGCCAGGTCAAGGTCATGACTTGACCCAGCATAGTCAATATGCATATTATCAGACTCGGGAGGATGATTGAAACGTATTGGTGGCAAAATGAAGGCTCCTAGCACCATTTCCTGCGAAGTTATTGACCCCAGTCTGAAAACCTGCCTTAGTAACCCTAGATGGCCTCCCAGAGGTCACAGGTCAAAAGTTGCGACCTGAACCTTGGAGATGGAGTGAAGATACCACGATTTGAAGAATAGGAAGGTATTCGAGAGCCATATCTACAGAAAGAGATCTATTTTCGACCAACTTCCGTTCTTCCAATATATTAGCAATGGAGAGGTCGTGCTCCATATCTGACCTCAAGTCACAGATATTTAAAAATCCTGAAACATATTTTGAAAACCCCAGTATAAGGCCATTATGTGCTA
>JAOTON010000134.1:0-145531 GCA_034440635.1 Lepas anatifera
TTGTAAATGACTCAAACTCAACTCTGTCAGAGATGCTAGAGCCCAAAACTCTACTCCAATATGCCACCTTCTTTGACCCGTCATGACCTCAATATTGACCTGAGCAAAAAAGTGACTGATATAGTTTCATTAAATTGTATGAGCTATCCGCCAGCCTTTTTCGCGTTTTTTCCACTATCCCGCATAGGGGCCGAGTTCTAGGTGGGTGTTCACTAACCCCCCTCCCCCCCACTCAGGGCGAAGGTAGCTCCGAGGCCTACTCGGGGCGCGGGGTAAAGCCAGCAAAAATCCCACAGCTTTTCCCAAATATGAGACCACCACAGTGGCGGCTGCACACAGGCTGGGAATGCGTACAGCAAGTTTCAGCAGCATTTAGCTGCATTCTCGTGATTTACGACCGATTATGTAAGTGGTATGTCGGCGGGTCTGCGGCGCTTGATTCTCGCCTGCCGCCGGTGGTCAAGCCGCGCCCTCAGGGCACGGCCCGGCCGCCTCTGTTAGGGTGCGTGGTGTCGCCACGGACGGCAAACAAAGCGGTGGGATGAACATACAAATATAGTAATGTTTTTACTTCCTTATGGTGGACATGAAGCATGCCCAGGTTTTACTCTGTCAGCCTCGGTCCACAAACTCCTCGTGCACGGGGGTGAATGTATCCGGTCACTTCTTCCAATTGGTACCTACGTTCAGTGAGGAGGCACAGGAACGGAGGAACAAAGACACAAGGTATGTACGCACGCGAGCACCATGCCAGAAAAACCTCCCGAAAAACGCCAATCCAAGACCAGTCGCATCACTTGACGGTGCTCCAGCGCGATCTCATGGTCGTGAAAGCAATCCAAGAAGACTTGGAACGACTCTGCAGACGTCACATCCGGTCGTCCTCTCTAGAGCACCATGAGATCTCCGCGCGTCTGGCTGCTCCCGCGCACTCAACCCGGACAGGAGGAAATGCAACCGGGATTAGCGGGAGTGATTTTTAAATTGATTTCCAGCCCAGGATGGGGATCCTGGAAGGTTACGGACAGAGAAGAGCGGTGACATCGTCTTCACTCTGCCGATCCCGCTCCAGGCACAGTGCAGATTTCAATACACTTCGAACAGTGCTAACAATTAATGCAAATGTTATCTAATTCACAAAAGGAGAAGTGTCTCCTCGCCCCCTGGACCCACCCATGGGCTGCACTTCATGAACACCAGCAGCTCCAAGCTCGGTAGCCGTAGCGGTTTTTCATTTATTTCGCTGCCCGCTGCTTCTGGGATTACAGAAACCGCTTCCGCCACTCCGTTTCCATTTAGTGAGTTCGCAAGCAATGGAGCAGGAGATTAATCGACCGCCCTGCTTTGGCCCCATGGTCGTCGACAGCTCGAGTGTGTAAAGATACGGGCAATGCCCATATCTGGTGGGAACAGGGCATTTTCTTAAGGAAATATCAGTGGGGGCATTTTTGTGCTGGCCATTATAGTGTATTCTAGATCAAGAACCCATTTGAGAGGAGGGGGAGGGTAATAAAACTTAAAAGCGTTAAAGTTAAAAATGTTTCCCAATTAGTGTTATTCCTCATTTTAGAGATTATAGATGCTGCTGCAATATATTCCAAGTGAATAAACTATTTTCTTATTTTTCTTTTGAGTGTGGCAAGGAAAGTAAGTAAACTCCTGAAGTATCGAACACATGTGGTCTATAGGCAAAATGGAGACAAGTTTATGTATGTATGTACATACCTAGTAAGATGTGTGGCTGTTGCTTTCAAAATCAACTAGGAATGTAGTGCAAAGATCCATCTAATATTTTTTGGGGCTTATCGAGGCACCAAATGTCAGTGTCATATGACGTCGCTAACTTCCTTTCCCAGTTAGAAGGATTTCTCGGGAGCCAGTTTGATGATTCTGACGAATAGCTGTGGTCGAATAGGGTCTCAAAACAGCTCAAGAGGCAGTTTCAAGATCCCAGATTTTAGCTCAGTGACCCTAGAAGACTTCAGGGGGCCTGACTAGCTTGGGACCCCCAGTTCAGCACAGGGGCCCCAGATTAGCTTTGGGGGCCAGCTAAGCTCATGGGCCCCCAATTCGGCTGATACAGGGTCTCAAAACAGCTCGAGGAACTTATTGAAGCTCATGGCCCCCAGCTCAGCTTAGCGGACCCTATAACTGTGCAGGGAGCCCAGACCAGCTCAGGGGCTGCCCAGTTCAGCACAGGGGCCTCAGATTATATTAACCCGCGCCCCACCGGGGGTCCAGCGCCACCTTCGCCCCACCGGGGGCCATCGATGCCCCCTCTAACTCTGAAAATATGGGCGTTAGCGCAAATCTGCAAAGTGGAATAGAAAGCCGGCGGGAATTCAGTAAGATACTACTTAACATGTTTTAGTGCTCAGGTCAATGGTTTGACCTCCAGAGGTCAAATTAGGTCAAGATCGGCTATTTTCACTCAAATATGCAATGCTTAAGCAAACTGGGCATAACTCTTATGCCATTAGAGCTATTGAGGTTTAGTAAAGTACATTTGATAGGAAATTGTCAGTACTTTTCCGCTATGTGAAACGTAAAGACCTCCCGCCAGTGGTTTGACCTCCAGAGGTCACCTCGTGACCTAAGATGACCTGAGGTCACGAAAGGTCAGGAGTGACCTTGCCGTATATCAAATGAAAGCCAATGACGAGACAAACACGATGGTGTTTGTTTCAGCGCTCTAGCTTATACCGTTCAAAAGTTATGGTCAAAATACTGTTTTTGACCCCTGGTGACCTTGGATGACCTTGAGAGGTCAAAGGGCAAATATGGCCCCTGGAATCCGTGAAAGGGTGTCCAAGAACGCTTTTCTGATCAAGCTGAGCATTTTCAATCGCTTTTGTGACTTTTAGATCATAAGACAGCTTTTCCCATGCTTTTTCAATGGGAGAGGTCACCTCGTGACCTGACCTCAGGGCACGAAATCGAAAAATCCAGGATATACACCTTATAGACTCCCGGAGGGGCCATAAAGTGTAGGAAGTTTCAAATCGATCGACTTCGAAATGTAGCTCTTACAGAGCTCTAAAGTTGAAGTGAGGTGACATTGGTTGACCTCGTCTGGTGACCTGACCTTGGTTGACCCGGAGTAAAAATTTCAGGGATGGTGGCAAAATGATGCAGGGAGAGGTAAAGCCCTCAACCGCGGTGTTGCGCCTCTTCGTTTTTCTGCTATCCCGGAAAAACCTTAGGGGCCATCGATGGCCCCCGGTGGGGCGAGGGTTAAAGCCCAAATAAGCTTTGGGGGCCTAGCTCAGCTCAGGGGCTCCCCAGTCGGCTGATTCAGAATAGCTCATGGGCTCAGCTAAGTGACTCTACATAATTTCAGGGTGTCCCAGACCATCTCGGGGGCCCCCAGTTCAGCAAAGTGGACTCAAGATTAGCAGATGACCAGATCAGCTTAGGGGCCCGGCTCAGCTCAGGGACCCCAGGTCGGCTTAAATAGCGTCTCAGAACAGCTCAAGGAAGCCACTTCAAGCTCATGCCACACAGCTCAGCTCAGGGGTCCTGTAACTCTGCAGAAACCTCAGACTGGCTCGGGGGGAACCAGATTGGCTTTGGGGGCCAGTTAAGCTCAGTGGCCCCCAGGTCGGCTTCTGAATACCTTTGACTTGCTCAAAGAGCCCCATTCAAACTCACAGCTCCCAGTTCTACTTAGGGGCCCTACAACAGTTCAGGGGCCCACACCAACTCAAGGGACCTTAGACTAGCTTACGGGGTCCCAGATTAGCTCATAGGACATCAGAGGCCAGTTCAGGGCCCCAAATCGATTCATAGGACTTCAGATCAGCTCAGTGCTGGGGGTCAGCTTGATAGGGTTTCCCAGGCAAGGTATCGGACCCGTTTGGGTTTGATATGTTATATTACAGCTGTTGCTGTTTTCAGATCCATTTCGGGGCCCCCACAGGAAAGTGGGGGGACGGTTGCCCTCTGCCCAACCCCCTACTCCCCGTTCCTACGCCTATGGGTCCAGCGCTGTGATTAGTTAATGCTAAGGCTGCTTTTCCGAGAATTCCCGCAACTACGCGCTTTGTTTTGCCGTCGGAGGATGGAGAAAACAGCCACTGTTGGGAATTGTATAATAAAATTTTGGTGGATTGCCAATTTGGGAGGAGGCAAGACAACAAAATAATTATTATCGGGGTGGTGCACTATCTTTATTTTTGTTAGGTGAGTTTGCGTTTGTTAAATTTTAAGTAATCTCCTGTCTATTTCACTGGGGGGGCAATTTCCGGGCAGGGGGTGGGCATTTCTGCCGACTGGGGGGCAGGGCATTTTTTAAGGAAAAGTCAGTGGGGGCATTTCTTGCACTGGCCATTATAGTGTCTTCAAGGGGTCAAGACCCCATTTTGAGGGGGTTTGATAAGACTTATACATTTAAGTGTTAAATGTTTCTCAATTTTAGTTGTTCCAAGTCTAGAGATTATAGATGCTGCCCAGGGCTGCCAGGTTTTTCAGCGGAAAAGGTCAAACCGAGTTAGAAAAAGGGGCCAAAGAGGGGGAAAATTTTATTTCCACTAAAATAGCCAAATAAACACCACACAAGCCAGATTTGAGACTAAAACGACCCCTAGCGGTAGTCATAAAATCACAGAAAAGGTGAATTGTATCAATGTTTAAAACTAATTGTTGACAGTTTGATATTGACTTGACACAATATTTTTAGCACACTGCCCATCTAATAGGAAGCCAGGGGTGCCCTTCCAACCCCGCGTGGGCATCGAATGGTTTTATCCATATATGTTATAATAACCAGAACATTTTTGGGATCATCAATCACCGCCCCCCAACTTTTTGACGAACAATTTCCTGATCTCAGTCCAAATGGGTGTAAACCGGAAATTTGTATAACCATCCGCTGCGGAAGGCAACGAGGAGCCCAAATTCGAAAACGTTTTTGGTACTAACGTGGATAGTTTGCTGTCTGCATCAGGTTGAAGTTTGGCTGGCCCCCTCACTTTTTTGCCGGCGGCGACGCTTATGTATGCTACCACCACAATAATAAACAAAAAGGCTAAGGACTTCATACCGCCACACCAGCAACCAGTCTTACGCACTTTGACTGCACCGTGTCCCGTCTAATCCACGTGGACGAACTCTTAGCGCTGACAACTGACTGCGTGTGAAATGAGAGCATCATGCAATGTCACGGTACTGGCTGGGACGTGGGCTTCCGGTCGGATAGAACAGGATGTTTGATTGGTTGTAGGCCAGCGTTCTTCTCCAGCGTTGTGATTAGTTGGTGCTGAGGCTGCTTTGCCGGGATTTCCCGTAACTACGCGCTTTGTTTCGCCTTCGCACGATGGAGTAGACAGCCACGGGTGAAATTTTTTTAACACAATTGTTGTGGATTGCCAATTTGGGACCAGAAATAGAACAAAGTTGTGATTATCGGGTGGTGTTCTATCTTATTTTCGTTAGGCGAGTCTGTATTTGGTCAATTTTTTCATCGGCCTATTTCACTGAGGGACCAATTTCTGGGCACTGGGGGCATTTCGGCTGACTGGTGGGGGAAAATTGCCCCTAAGTTAACATGTTAAAAAATGGCCTGCTTGGGGAGCAAGTGGCCCGCCAGTTAACATGTTAAAAAATGGCCTGGGTGGGAACCTTGCGTAATTTGACTCATACGTCTCACGGCATCCTGGGTTACCTGGTGCTGCCATCTTACATCTACGGATATTTGCTTTACTAAAGCTGTCAGTGGTGAGCGATAGGTGGCGGTTAGGTATAAAAACACGGGGGTGAGCGGGGCTGTTGGTCAAACCATACCAAATCAGGCGCTTGGCCGTTTGTTGTTTTTTTGTGCCTGTCCTAACGGTGTTTTTGTTCCAGTTTCCTGTCCCCGTTGACTTGCTATACGGTCTTTTTAGGCACTTTTGTCAGAGATGGGTGTCGATGCCGAAGCTTTTCAAAATCTACCGCTAATTCCGCTACCGTGACTGGTTAAAACCGCTACTGGCGCTACGCTTTTCACGACCGCAAAACCACTAACCGCACTCCGTTATCCTTGACTTGTATTATAAGGCGCTTCTCCAGTGCTAACCTTTTTCGTTTCTTGTTCTTAAATACATTTGAAGAAAACAATACCGGTAACGGTAACAAAGTTTTTTATTTTGATACCATTGCCTTTAGACTGTTATTGCAAGTTGATTTATGTGCATATTGACTGTTAGAGGAGAAAGTGACCTTGACCTGACTTAACCCTCGCCCCACCGGGGGGCATCGATGGCCCCCCAAGGTTTTTCCGGGATAGCAGAAAAACGACGAGGCGCAGCACCGCGGTTGAGGGCTCAACCTCTCACTGCATCATTTTCCCATCATCCCTGAAATTTTTTACCCCAGGTCACCCAAGGTCAGGTCACCAGACGAGGTCAACCAAGGTCACCTCACTTCAACTTTAGAGCTCTGTAAGAGCTACATTTCAAAGTCGATCGATTTGAAACTTCCTACACTTCCATGACCCCTCCGGGGTCTACAAGGTATATATCCGGGATTTTTCGATTTCGTGCCCTGAGGTCAGGTCACGAGGCGACCTCTCCCATTGGAAAAGCATGGGGAAAAGCTGTTTCATGATATAAAAGCCACAAAAATGATTGAAAATACTCAGACTGCTCAGAACAGCGTTTTTGGACACCCTTTCACGGACCCCAGGGGTCATATTTGCCCTTTGACTTTTCCAAGGTCATCCATGGTCACCAGAGGTCAAAAACAGTATTTTGACAATAACTTTTGACCTAATTAAGCTAGAGCGGTGAAACAAACACCATCGTGTTTGTCTTGTCACTGGCGTTCATTTGATATACGGCAAGGTCACTTTGTGACCTTTCGTGACCCTCAGGTCATATTAGGTCACGAGGTGACCTCTGGAGGTCAAACCACTGGCGGGAGGTCTTTACGTTCCACATAGCGGAAAAAGTACTGGCAATTTCCTATCAAATCAACTTTACCAGGCCTCAATAGCTCTAATGACATAATAGTTATGCCCAGTTTGCTTAATCATTGCATATTTGAGTGAAAATAGCCGATCTTGACCTGATTTGACCTCTGGAGGTCAAACCATTGACCTGAGCACTAAAACATTTAAAGTAATTTCTTACTGAATTCACGCGAGCTTTCCATTGCACTTTGCAGATTTGCGCTAACGCCCATATTTTCGAAGTTAGAGGGGGGCATCGATGGCCCCCGGTGGGGCGAAGGTGGCGCCGGACCCCGATGGGGCGCGGGTTAATGTCAGATCCTTTTTGTGCTTTGACCTAGTATGAAGATATTATGCATCAATCGCTTCGCCGTGACAAGAATGGTGCCAAAACAATGATTCTAACTCAACTCTGTCAGACGCTACACTCCCAAAATATTTCGTAAGATGTCACCTTCTTTGACCTGTCAGGACCTCTATATCGATCTGAACCCAAAAATTACCGATGTAGTTTCGTCATGAATTTGTGTGAGCTATCCACCACAGCACGCATTTTCGCTATCCCGTATAGGAGCCGAGTTCGAGGGGGTGTTTGAACACCCCCTCCCCCACTAAGGCGAAGGTGGCTTGGAGGCCCATGGAGGCGGGAGTTAAAATGTCGTCGTACCAGCATCCCAGGAACCTGAAGAAATATTACAGTGCAGTGAAAACGAAGGAGCATCATCGCCGTACCTTTTCTGAGACCCGAACGGTCCAGATACCGCAAATTTTGGAGTTTGTTTAGGAACAAAACGGCTAAAATCCTAGCAATCCCTGGCTTAGCATAACAATGCAATACAACCATAACCCCTTGATATGTTAAGCAAAGGACGCCTCCGTTGCTAAAGACCAGATACCCTTCCCTCAATTGGGACTGCTAGTGCCTAAGATAACAACATTTTTGTCACAGATGAAGCGTGACCTACCCAGTCACGCGCAACGACCTCAAGAAACTCGTATTTGTATGTTAACCCTCGCCCCACAGGGGCCATCGATGACCTCCCAAGGTTTTTTTCGGAATAACAGAAAAACGAGAGGGCGCAGTACTGTAGTTGGTGGGTTCTACCTCTCACACCATCATTTTCCCACCATCCCTGAAATTGTTTACCCATGGTCACACAAGGCCTGTTCACCAGGAAATGCCACCCAAGAACACCTCACTTCACCTTCGAGCTCTATAAGAGCCAGTGACGTAGCCAGGATTCAGCCAAGGGGGTCCGACTACCGCCGGGGGCCCCAGGCCGGGGGCCCCTTAGTAGGCGGGGCCCATCTCCTATATGTGTCGTATAATATTTTGGCATTATAACATTTATACGACGAAAATTTTTATATCCCTTTTAAGTGTTTGTTATTATTTTGTTTATAGTTTGATTTTTCTCGATCCGACCAAGTGTTTGTAAATTTAGGTCACCAAATATTAACCCTCGCCTCACCGGGGGCCATCGATGGCCCCCCTAAGGTTTTTCCGGGATAGCAGAAAAACGACGAGGCGCAGCACCGCAGTTGAGGGCCTCTACCTCTCACTGCATCATTTTCCCATCATCCCTGAAATTTTTGCCCCGGGTCACCCAAGGTCAGGTCACCAGACGAGGTCAACCAAGGTCACCTCACTTCACTTTAGAGCTCTGTAAGAGCTACATTTCAAAGTCGATCGATTTGAAACTTCCTACACTTCATGACCCCTCCAGGGTCTACAAGGTGTATATCCGGGATTTTTCGATTTCGTGCCCTGAGGTCAGGTCACGAGGCGACCTCTCCCATTGGAAAAGCATGGGGAAAAGCTGTCTTATAATCTAAAAGTCACAAAAGCGATTGAAAATGCTCAGTTTGATCAGAAAAGCGTTCTTAGACGCCCTTTCACGGATTCCAGGGGCCATATTTGCCCTTTGACCTCTCCAAGGTCATCCAAGGTCACCAGAGGTCAAAAACAGTATTTTGGCAATAACTTTTGACCTAATTAAGCTAGAGCGGTGAAACAAACACCATCGTGTTTGTCTTGTCACTGGCTTTCATTTGATATACGGCAAGGTCACTTTGTGACCTTTCGTGACCTCAGGTCATATTAGGTCACGAGGTGACCTCTGGAGGTCAAACCACTGGCGGGAGGTCTTTACGTTCCACATAGCGGAAAAAGTACTGGCAATTTCCTATCAAATCAACTTTACCAGGCCTCAATAGCTCTAATGACATAATAGTTATGCCCAGTTTGCTTAATCATTGCATATTTGAGTGAAAATAGCCGATCTTGACCTGATTTGACCTCTGGAGGTCAAACCATTGACCTGAGCACTAAAACATTTAAAGTAATTTCTTACTGAATTCACGCGAGCTTTCCATTGCACTTTGCAGATTTGCGCTAACGCCCATATTTTCGGAGTTAGAGGGGGGCCATCGATGGCCCCCGGTGGGGCAAAGGTGGCGCCGGACCCCCGGTGGGGGCGGGTTAAGGCTGGCCCATGCCTATATGACAGCGTGACTATAATAACAGTTTGGTGGCACATTTCGGGAAATCAAATGTTGCTGCGTGCATGATGTTAAACCTGACTTTACCTCAATTCACTCTGGTAATCAGGTATGAAGTTATTGAAGGTCAGTCGTTTTGAGTACGAAGAAATGGTCTTATAAGGAAAATGATTACCAATTTTTTCCGGGTGTCGAATTCATGAACTCTTTAATCATAAAGTTTCCAAACAAATGGAAAAATGCATAAAAATACAAGGGATATGGTGGATGGTGGTGTGTTCCGTACGTCAGATAACGTCTATTCCGCGGAAAGATCCTGATGAATTCACCACAGTTACTTTCTTACCCTTGCTGTGTTGTAAATGAGCAAATTACCAAACCAATAGGCGCCTGAGATAACTATCGCCTTGGATTACTCTGTCATTGTTATTTTAAACCTTCATACCTATTTTTCTTTTGGCATTATGCTCATCAATGTGAGTCATTTTCCTTGTTTGTCTGGTTTCCTACGAAAATATTTGAAAGTTGTTTATTTCAGAACATTTAGGACGGTAGTTATTGGGACTAAGCTAATAGATTGAAAACCAGCTGAAGTTCCAAATTCCCTGTTCGATTTGCTATTATGGATGCTAAAATTATATTAATTTTTGCCTTTCCTTCAATAATGGTGCCTGATCGACATGTTTCAATTTGTCTTTTTGGTACGCAATGGGAAAAGATAAATTTTTCCGAAGCATATGATTTTCGAAAATCTTCTTTGAGCCTAGGATCTCAAGGGATATCTCTGGATTGTATTCTAAAATCTAAAAGAAATGGAAAGGAAAGAGGACGCTCAATAAAAAGGATATATGAGTGTGCCCCAGATGCTATATAAAACCTATTCCATGGACGGTCCTACTGATGAAACCGCTCACTTACTCCTCCCTAGCCATTGGCTGGAGATACCGGGGGCTTGGGGAGGTGAGTACTTCCTTGGACTGTAGGTCTCTGATAGGCTTTGTACAGGGCTTGTATTGCTATGCCAGTGTTAAGCCATCCAGGACCATCACCCACCGCCCCCGCCCCCCCTGACACCTGGGTCGAGCAGAGATCTCAAAGGGCCTAGCGCTTGACACGGCGCCGAAACCAGTATCTGGGACCCCCGAAAACAACACTTCAGTAAATAAGTACTTACGTCCCCCAAAACCAGCATTTGGGGGTACCATGAGACTACCTACTGGGACTCCCTGGAACTTACTCTCGTGGGGTCCTGAGGATAACTTTGAGGGGAGGGGGGAGGAAGGAGAGGGAGTGCTCGCTGAGACAAGCTTTGGGGACACCTGAGGGCAGCTTCAGGGGGGACCCCTGAGACTAACTCCTGGAGATAGCTCTCGGGCCCTCCTTACACTAGAACTGAAAGGTCCTCTGAAAATAACTCGGACTTCCGAGATCAGTTGTTGGGAGACCTGAGACTAGCTCTGGGGCCGCCTAAGACCAACACTTGGCGCTACTCACAAGGTTAATTTCGGGCCCCTCTCTCGATTAGATCTCAGGGAGTCTCTGATACTGATTCACGGCGCCTCTTGACCAAAATTGTGGGCTCCTGAGAATCTTTCAAGGCTCCCTAGATTAGTTATCGGCAGCACCTCTGGGCCTATTTATCGGGTCCCCCAGATTCCCTCTGGGGGAGGGGGCTGAGACTGACTCTCAGGGCCATCCAGATTAGCTCTTGGGGGTCCCCTGAGGCTGTCTCTGGGGTGGGGCGGGGGCTGGGAATGACTTCCGACAGCCCTCTGAGACTAACCCTGGGGCGCCCCCTGAGACTAACACTCGAGGAGGGAGGCGTGGAAGCACCCCTGAGACTGAGTATTTGGCACGGCACTCCTGAGACTGCCTCTCGGAAGCCCAGATTATCCCTCAGAGACATAAGGCTAACTCGGGGCCGTAAGACCAAAATTCGGGAGCACCTCTGGGAATTACTCTCAAAGCCCCAAAATTAGCTCTTGGACGAACCGGAGACTAGCTCCAGGAGCACTCTGAGACTAACTTTTAGGTGCTCCCTGAGATTGACTCTCGGGGCCTCTTATGCAACAACTAGGGGGGGGCACAGCCGCAGGCTAAATCTCGAGGGTTCCCAAAATTACCCCTCGGGGGGCCTCCTGAGATCAGCACTCTGCGGATCAAATGAGACTAACTCTCGGACCCCAGATTAACTCTCGGGGCCACCTGAAAGTAAATATTGACTCCTGAGAGACACGCCCGTAAGACTATGAGACCGAATATCGGGGGTCCTCTAAGACTGACTCTCGGGGTCCCCTTGACCGACTCTTGGGGTTCTCTGAGACTGACTCTCATGGAGCCCCCTGAAATAGACTGTCGCGGGGCCCCGGGAACCACTCTCTGGGGGACCCTGGGACGAGCTCGGCCCCCTGAGACCGACTCTCGGGGCCCTGAGACCAACTTTCGGGATCCCCTGAGACTAACTCTTAGGGACCCCCTGAAATCTACTTTTGGGGGTCTTGAGACTGACCCTCAGGGCGGGGCCCTGAGGCCGACTCGGGACGCCCTGAGAACGAATCTTCAGGGGCTTCTGAGACTGATTCTGGGGCCCCGTGATCAGAGAATGCTTTGCAGTGGTTCAGATTGGCCCAAAGGGGGGTCCTCGGACTCCTAGAACCCCTTGGCTACGCCACTGCATCCACACATTCGGGAGCCCGCCGAGATCAGCATTTGGAGGCCCCTGAAAGCATTGCTTCCCCCACCCCCGATACCAATACTCCGGAGCCCCTGGATACTGATGCGCGGGGCTCCTAAGACCAAGCTCGGGGTTCCACTTAGATCAGGTTCGGGGGCACCCTTAGGCCCATGCTTGCGCTTTTCTCAGGAGTAACTCGACACCGTTGTTCAGGGGGCCCCAGATCAACATTCGGAGGCCCCCCGAGACTAATGCTCGGTACTCTGGAGCCCCTCGATACCAATGCTCGGGGACCCTGAGCCCAAGCCAGGCCCCTGAGACCAAGCTCTGGGTCCCATGAGGCCAATTCTCGTGCCTCGCTCATAAGTCCCCTCGTTATCGATAGCCGGGGGCACCCTGAGATCAATATTGTCCCCCCCCTCCCACTTCCCGAGATCAATGTTCGCTGCTCCGGAGCCATCGATGCCAATGCTGGGGGGATCCCTGAGACCAGCTCTGGAGCCCCATAAGACCAAGATCGAAAGGCCCGTGAGACCAAGCTCAGGGCCCCCTGAGACCAAGCTCGGAAGGTCCGTGAGACCAAGCTCGGGCCCCTGAGAGTCAATGTTCGGTACTCTGGAGCCTTCAATACCGATGATCGGGGGGCCCCCTGAGACCAAGCTCGGAAGGTCCGTGAGACCAAGCTCGGGGGCCCCCTGAGACCAAGCTCGGGGGGGCCTGAGACCAAGTTCGGAGGTCCCTTGAGACCAAGCTTGGGCGCTCCCTGAGAACAAGCTCAGGGGCCCCTTGAAACCGAGATCGGGGGCCCCCTGAGACCAAGATCAGGGGGCCCGTAAGACCAAGCTTGGGGGCCCTGAGACCAAGCTCGGAGGTCCCTTGAGACCAACCTCGGGGGGGGCCTGAGGTCGAGCTCGGAGAGCCCCCTGAGACCAGGCCCAGGGGTGCCCTGAGACAAATGCTCGTGTTTTCCAGTGCATAAGTTCAGCTCAAGGGGGTCCGCGGACCCCAAGGACCCCCATGGCTACGCCACTGATAAGAGCCACATTTCTAAGCCGATTGATTTGAAAATTCCAACACTTCATGAACCTTCCAGGGTCTACACAATGTATATCCGAGATTTTTCGATTTCGTGACCAGGTCAGGTCACGAGGTGTCCTCTCCCTTAGAAAAAACATAAGGAAAAGCTGTCTTATGATCTTAAAGTCAGAGCAATGATTTTAAATGCTCAGATTGCTCAGAACAGCGTCCTTGGGCACCTTTTACGGATCTCAGGGGCGATTATTGCCTTTTGACCTATCTGAGGCCATCAGAGGTCACCAGGTGTCAAAACATTATTTGGACGATAACTTTCGATCTAATCGAGCTAGAACGCTGAATTACACTTTATTGAGTATGTTTCGTTGCAGGCTTTCATTTGATATACCGCAAGATCACGAGGCGACCTCGAGAGGTCGAACAATTGGCCGCAGGTCATGTTTCACATAGCGGAAAAAGGTTTGGCGTTTTCCTCTTCAATGTTCTTTAACAAATTGCAATAGTTCTAATGGCATGAGAGCTATGCCCGGTTTTCTTAACCCTCGCCCCGGTGGCGGGTGTTTGGACATCCCCTTGGGTTTTTCCGGCAGCACGAGTAAAACGGCGGCGCCGTACTTGGCACACCCTATCCTTGATCAATTCAACAACTTTCCTCAAAATTTTAAGGTTGGGTCATCTCAGGCCAGGTCACCAGTGCAGGCTATGTGACCTCACCTCCAAAAATGTTTAAGGTGGCATAAGTAAGAAATGGGTGGATTTATCGGATTGCAACTTATACCACATAAGGGGCGCAACGATTGCTGCAACATACATTCCGGGATTTTTCGTATACATAACCTAAGGTCAAGTGCGAGACATGACCTCTCCATTGAAAAACGCATGGGAAAAACATAAATTCGGCTGTATGTGTGTAGATACAGCTTAGAATGCCTTCATATTCTCCAAATCGAAGTATCCTGGGCCTCTTTTTGGGTTCATGTTGAAATGTTTAACCTGTGACCTCTGAAAGACCATCCGAGGCTACTTAAGCAGTTTTCAGACATAGGTAAATAACTTTCCATGAAATGATTTCAGTTGCATGAAATGGCCTCGGAAAGCCTCCAGTGATGTATTTACTATAGGCACTCAGACATTTCGGGGAAGGGTCTGGAGCTCTCGCCCCCTCCCCCTTGCACCCACCACTGCAAACGAAATATAAGCATCTATCCACTAGATGGAATCTATATTCTACCTCCAACATGTGTTTGGGGTGATCCTCACGCTTCAAACCGCACATGACTTGCTCTAACAGCTAGCGCTTAACACGCACATTGACGGGGGGCCGGGTACCCGCCCCTCGGGTTTTTCGGAGAAAGCATAAAAACGGCAGCGCGTAGCACCGCCGTATATGGCAAACCTTTTCTCTCATCATTTTTACAATTTATTCTCAGAATTTTAAAGGTAGGTCATCTCAGGTCAGGTGACCACTAGAGATCAATTGACCTGACCTCAACAAAAGTTTAAGATAGCATAAGTCGGAACAGGGTGAACTTATCAGATCGAAACTCATATCATATAATGGGCCCACCGAATTCTCTAAAAATATGTTCCGGTATTTTTTATATCGATGATCTAAAGTCAGGTATGAGCCATGACCTATACATTGGAAATACATGGGAAAATTGTTTTAACTGAATAATTTAGTAATGGATAGCGATAAACCATTTATTTTGCCTGCATTATATTTCCATTGTCATTGCACTTCTAATGGTATGCATTTTATTTAATTTGACCTTGACCTGACATCAGGTCAGGTCAAATCCTGGATTAGACCTAGCCAGGTCACATTATATATCATTTGATTCGGCTTGCTGCGAGGATTCATATAGTTCAAATTGTTTTGCTATATCCTTACTTGTTCAGATGTAATGACCAAACACCTTTACTTACATGTTATTCCAAGACGGTATGTTTTGACCTCTGGTGACCTTAGAGTTGACCTGTCAAAAAATAGTTCAAATATTTTTGATGGATAAGTAGATGGGCTACCCAACGCCATTTACCGTTTTTCGCTATTACGCGTGTTTTTTTAGATCTTAGGGGGGCGGGTACCACCTCATCAAAGCGCAGGTGGCTCAGACCCCCGTCAATGTGCGTGTTAGCACGCACCCCGCTGGGGTCCCTGGAATGATGCGTCCCGCTAGGGAGGTGTTTTCGGCTCCCATCTGTATTCATTTCCCAAGGAAGTTAGAGGAAAATTGAGGATGGTGTTCGAAAGCTCTTGACGAGACGAAGAGAAATTATAGGTGGCATTTTCATGTCAAGTCAACATTGAGGTCAGCAAAGGTCAAAGAAGGTTCCATAGGCTTACAACAGGGATAATTCTAGAGGGATACGTTTATCCCTCTAGAATTGTACTCAGTAACGCTACAACAAATATTTATGCATCATTGGATTTCTCTCATCGTGGTGATTCGAATTATGTATAATATGACCTTGCTAGTTCAAATTGCAAAAATGACCTCACATCGAGTTAGGTCAAGGTCACCTGGTGACCTGGTATAGTCATGTTGCATATCAATCGAGCTTCGGGAGCTTTATCTCAATTCGGTGAGAAGTTATTGGAAAAACAATCACTGCATGTTCCTGTGACCTGACATGACCTTTGAGAGGTCAGATGGTCAAAAACTCAATTTTATGGTTAAGATTCCGGCAAGAATACACGTTTTGAGGATTTTCAGGTTTATCTATCCGGTTTTTACTGAAAACGAGCCCTTTCTATTTTTCACCATAGACTTACAATAGTGTGACCAAAAATTGACCCCACCTTAACCCACACCCCACCGGGGGGTCCGGCGCCACCTTCGCCCCACTGGGGGCCATCGATGGCCCCCCTCTAACTCTGAAAATATGAGGGTTAGTGCAAATCTGCAAAGTGTATTAGAACCTCGCGTGAATTCAGTAAGAAATTACTTCGCATGTTTAAGCGCTCAGGTCAATGGTTTGACCTCCAGAGGTCAATTAAGGTCACGATTGGCTTTATTGACCTCTGGACCTTTAAGATTGCTGCAAAAATACACGTTTTGAGGATTTTCTGCTTTATCTATCCAATATTTACTTCAAACGAGCTCATTCTATTTTTCACCATAGACTTATAATGGGGTGACCAAAAATTTACCCCACCTTAGGTCAGTACTTCAGCAGTATCAAAATTCTGAGATAGCAGATTTGTAGATCCTAATGACCTTATCATATGGTGACCGTTTTAAACTGACGAATTGACACATGTTTCTTGGCACTGCTTCAAACTCGTGATTTTGGGTTTTGAGGTCGGGTCACTTGACCTTGAATAGCTCCTTGACCTGACTTGATCTTGCCTAAAAAACTTGGTCAGATGCATAAAATGCAGCAGGGATAAGGAACTGTATGTGACGTTGTTCTGCGTCTCTTCGTTTTTGCGTTATCTGGGGAAAACCAGAAGGAGGGGACGAATTTCGCCCCCCGCTCAGCGGGACGCGTGTTAACCCGCGCTCCACCGGGGGTCCGGCGCCACCTTCGCCCCACCGGGGGGCCATCGATGGCCCCCCTCTATCTCCGAAAATATGGGCGTTAGCGCAAATCTGCAAAGTGCAATAGAAAGCTCGCGTGAATTCAGTAAGAAATTACTTCGCATGTTTTAGTGCTCAGATCAATGGTTTGACCTCCAGAGGTCAAATTAGGTCAAGATCGGCTATTTTCACTCAAATATGCAATGATTAAGCCAACTGGGCATAACTCTTACGTCATTAGAGCTATTGAGGTCTAGTAAAGTACATTTGATAGCAAATTGCCAGTACTTTTTCCGCTATGTGGAACGTAAAGACCTCCCGCCAGTGGTTTGACCGCCAGAGGTCACCTCGTGACCTAATATGACCTGAGGTCACAAAAGGTCAAAAAGTGACCTTGCCGTATATCAAATGAAAGCCAGTGACAAGACAAACACGATGGTGTTTGTTTCACCGCTCTAGCTTAATTAGGTCAAAAGTCATTGTCAAAATACTGTTTTTGACCTCTGGTGACCTTGGATGACCTTGGAAAAGTCAAAGGGCAAATATGACCCCTGGGATCCGTGAAAGGGTGTCCAAAAACGTTGTTCTGAGCAGTCTGAGTATTTGCAATCATTTTTGTGGCTTTTATATCATGAAATAGCTTTTCCCCATGCTTTTCCAATGGGAGAGGTCGCCTCGTGACCTGACCTCAGGGCACGAAATCGAAAAATCCCGGATATACACCTTGTAGACCCTGGAGGGGTCATGAAGTGTAGGAAGTTTCAAATCGATCTACTTTGAAATGTAGCTCTTACAGAGCTCTAAAGGTGAAGTGAGGTGACCTTGGTTGACCTCGTCTGGTGACCTGACCTTGGGTGACCCGGGGTAAAAATTTCAGGGATGATGGGAAAATGATGCAGTGAGAGGTAGGGCCCTCAACCGCGGTGCTGTGCCTCGTCGTTTTCTGCTATCCCGGAAAAACCTAAGGGGGGCCATCGATGCCCCCCGTGGGGCGAGGGTTAAAACACCGTACGCTGATACCACAAATTTACCATGGAGATTGCAACGCCAATAGTTTCTCAAACATACAGGCATAAATAATACAGGCATAAATAAAAAATATTGTTCATGTTGCAGTGGTCCGATTTTCAAAATCATTTCACTTCTGAGTTTAATAAGGCCTAGTAAAATGGCAAAAACTATGTTAACCCGCGCCCCACCGGGGGTCCGGCGCCACCTTCGCCCCACCGGGGCCATCGATGGTCCCCCTCTAACTCTGAAAATATGAGGGTTAGTGCAAATCTGCAAAGTGTATTAGAAAGCTCGCGTGAATTTAGTAAGAAGTTACTTCGCATGTTTTAGTGCTCAGATCAATGGTTTGACCTCCAGAGGTCAAATTAGGTCAAGATCGGCTATTTTCACTCAAATATGCAATGATTAAGCCAACTGGGCATAACTCTTATGTCATTAGAGCTATTGAGGCCTAGTAAAGTACATTTGATAGCAAATTGCCAGTACTTTTTCCGCTATGTGGAACGTATAGACCTGCCGCCAGTGATTTGACCTCCAGAGGTCACCTCGTGACCTAATCGGACCTGGGGTCACGAAAGGTCAGAAAGAGATCTTGTTGTATATCAAATGAAAGCCAGTGACGAGACAAACAAGATGGTGTTTGTTTCAGCGCTCTAGCTTAATTAGCTTAAAATTTATTGTCAAAATACTGTTTTTGACCCCTGGTGACCTTGGATGACCTTGGAAAAGTCAAAGGGCAAATGTGACCCCTGGGATTCGTGAAAGGGTGACCAAAAAGCTGTTCTGAGCAGTCTGAGCATTTGCAATCATATTGGTGGTTTTTAGATCATGAAACAGCTTTTTCCCATGCTTTTCCAATGAGAGAGGTCGCCGCGTGACCTGACCTCAGGTCAAGAAATCGAAAAATCCCGGATATACACGTTGTAGACCCTGAAAGGGTCATGAAGTGTAGCAAGTTTCAAATTGATCGACTGAGAAATGTAGCTCTTATAGAGCTTCAAAGTTGAAGTGAGGTGACCTTGGTTGACCTCGCCTGGTGACCTGACCTTGGGTGACCCAGGGTAAAAAAATTCAGGGATGGTGGGAAAATGATTAGGTGAGAGATAGAGCCCTCAACCGCGCTGCTGCGTTTCGTCGTTTTTCTGCTATCTTGAAAAAACCTTAGGGGGTGGCCATCGATTCCCCCGGTGGGGCGAGGGTTAAGAAACGAGCCAAATAATTTTGATTTTTCAATCCACCCTAGTGTTCAAACACCCCTCACCGCGGCGAGGCTTAAGACCATGCCTCGCTGTATTACGGGAGCCTGTAAGCATCCTTGGAGCTAAGACCTGCTGATACTTTTAAAGCCAGACACGGGCGGGACACTGCACTGAGAGAAATTTGTATTCCTATGTGCTCTATCTAATCCGGAATCACGGTCTGCTCGAGCATAAAATGATGGCATGAAACCTTATTAAAACAACATTTGAGCATGCTTGCTCTCATTAGATCCTCTTCCCAGCATAATTCCAGCCCAGGAAGTATTTTTGTAGGCCTTGACAGCTTAAAATGTTTCTCGGCTTCTAAACATGGTGGGAAGAAGCTTAATATGATACCAATATGGTATTACAAGTGGGATCTTTTTTACACCACAAAACATCATTTTACCATAGGTGCTCGACCTATTCTAGCCACGAAATTCAAAGTGCTATTAATATCCTCATCAAAGTTTCATTTTATACTAGGAATCAATAAATTCTGTCACCAGAAATAACCAGGAATATGGGAGCTTTAGCTGCAGAATCATTCCAAACCCCAGTGTTTTTTGATCCCACGTCAAAGCGTATCCGGAGATTGCGTGCGCGTGCTCGACCCGCGATTGAAAAAACTTACTCGCCGTCTCGCGCCATCTTCAGTGTTCCTGCCATTGCACGCAGAGCTGGCCACAAAGCTTTGGCGTCGTGATCTGAGCGAAATTTGAGGAGAATAGCTGACCCTTTTCACTTTACGTTGGCACGTGCTTCTACATTGATCCAACTCAGGTTTTGACCTGAGGGGCCTGAAGAAGCCACGCTTCATTTGGCATGGTTTACGGGAGAAGCCACATCGACAGACCTAGCGGTGATAACGGATCAAGATGAGAAGCTTAAGCTGGGTCTGATGACCGACAGACTCCGCTGAGAGCTAGCGAGAGTGAAGAAGCATACTGGGGCTGCGAAGGTTCAGGGATTCATTGTACTGGTGGTCAAAACCAGGAGTTCATGTGTGTCAGCTAGATGACGGCAACATGCACTGAAGCCCCAAGTTTGGCCGCGCAGAACAGCCCTTGCTATGCAAAGTTGATGAAGTAGTGAGAAGCATCTGTTACTGTTGGATGCAGTCACCCACGTGTTCTAAAGATCGCTTTAAGCTCACTTTGAGCACAGATTAGGGGCGCTTAAAAATATTGGAAGGATTTTCACAGGAGCCTCTGAACGCACGTCCATCGCTGGACAGAGGTCTCATTCTATACAATAGCATGCACATAATGATATTTTTCAGCCATGACGGGATACTTTGAAGCAAACATGTCTACAATCATATCTATATATCCAAAGTAAACGAGGGCTGCTATCTCTGACGACAGCGGCATGTGCTTGAAGTGTAAGCCTGGACCGCTCCTGGGCGATATGGGAGAGGATTGTTCTTTAAAGGCATTTCATGTATGTCCGAAACATGGTGAACGTGATTGTTGTTTAATGTTTGTGTCCTAATACAAAGTTATGATTATGTTATCTTTTCTTGAGGCTAAAGTAGACTACTGTAAACAAACTGGATTGCCCTCATTATCATTAGACAAAGTTAATGTAATAGCAGGGCAACAACAGCACGATAAGTAACATCTTTACAGAAAGTTTCAATTTAAGAAAAAACACGAAGACTAACGAGAAACATCTAGTGAACCCAATGAAACTCCAGGCACGACTCAAAGTATGCCACACAGACTACAATTATACCAGCATCAGTTTTGCTATTATACTAATTTTATGCCAAATGCAGACTCAAAAGAGGCAGTTTCGTTTGAGGTTTGCATCGAATTCAGTTGTCATGTTGAGTGGAGGGACATATTTTTCTAAACCATGTCTTGTGGGGAGCTGGAATATAATGATTCCATGACGATTTTGCTGATGGAATACATTGATGCCGCGGAGTTTTTCTATAACAAGCGAAGAATCATTTGAAACCAGTCATCAGACATTTTAATCCCGAGCTTACGGTGATCATTCTATGATCTTCAGAAAACACTACGTGCTAGACTCAATCCAGTCCAAGAGATTACATTGAGTCTGCGACGGGAATACAATGAGCCTGATTCTGCCTGATTCCAACCGAGTTTAGACACCAGAATCCAGACTCGCTTTCAGCACCGACTCAGTTTATCCAAAAGGACTCAATTTTTCTCTCAGTGTGGAAAGCCTGGAGCTTGCGATCCCAGAAGCAATAGACAAACCCCCATTCTGCCGCTTTTGGACTCGCGAAAAGTCAAGAGTTGAGTTTCCTTTTGCCACACGTAAAGACAACCTGACAAAACTGGCGGGGGAACTGGGGGGATGCCGGGGCAAGGTGCCTACCTTGAATAAGAAATTTTAACACTGATCCAATGACGTGGACTGGAAATAAATGGGTTGAAAAGCCCATGGTGCCCCCCTTAAATTCCGACGTTCTGCGCAACTACCTGACAGGGAGGGGATATCTCGGAAATTCCCAAAGTTCCAGTTTAGGAACGTTAGCAAAACCTTCAACTTCACAGACGGCCCTAGAATAGGCGAAAAAATGGATCTCGACATCTGGAAACAAAGTATTTGCCTTCAGAAAAGACTTCCAAACAACTGCTCTATCTTTACCGCCGACGCCATTGCCATCCTAGATTCACTAGCCATGATCAGAACACAAAATATCCACTCAGCTTTCAACTGTTCAGACTCTAAAGCTGACTTGCAAGCCATCACTAAAGTGTTCTACCCCAGCCATCACGCAGTAGCATACATACAGAAGGGTATCAATGATATTACAGGTGACTCTTTTCTCTGGATCCCGGGACACTCCAAAATCCTAGGAGATGAAACAGCTGACGAACAGGCAAACAAATCCCTAGAACTCAGACAGAGAACACCTCTCAAATGGTCCGGAAATTAGAGTAAAGCTCTCTTCCATCGGCTAATGACCCAGTTCAAATCAAAACAGTCGTCGGCACGAGGCCATCCTGACCCAATCAAGGATAATGTGTGCCAATTACGGCGGCGCTTCGCACCGTTTTTTTCATAGGAAAGAACGGCGACAAAATATCACGGCCAAGACCGTGGTAAGTTATCCCCGTTAGGGGATAACTTACCTACCCTGATCGACTCTCGGCGCCTCTTAACACTCGCATTGACGGGGGTCTGAGCCACTTTCGCTTTGACGGGGGAGTAGCGGGTACCCGCTCCCCCTCCGTAAGATCTCAAGAACCACGCTAGGTAGCGAAAAACGATAAATGACGTAAGGTAGCCCATCCACTTTTCCATCGAAAATATTCGAACCAGTTTTTTGTCAGGTCACATTTAAGGTCACTAGAGGTCAAAACATGCCATCATAGAGATAACATGTAAATGAAGGTTTTCGGTCATTTCATCTGCACAAGTAAAGATAGAGCAAAACGATTTGAACTATATGAATCCTCGCAGCAAGCCGAATCGAATGATATATAATATGACCTTGCTAGGTCAAAACAAGGATTTGACCTGACCTGAGGTCAGGTCAAGGTCAAATTAGGTAATGTGCATATCATTAGAACCGCAGACAAGGTGAATCTAAAGCAATTAAAATAAACGTTCTATCACCATCCGTTACTAAGTTATTCCGTTAAAACCATTTTCCCATGCATTTCCAATGGTGATGTCATGGCTCGTACCTGACCTTAGGTTATCGATATCAAAAATACCAGAACATATTTTAGAGAACTCGGTGTGCCATTATGCGATGAGTTTCAATCGGATAAGTTCACCCAGTTCCGACTTATGCTTTCGTAAACTTTTTTTGACGTCAGGTCACTTGACCTGTACTGGTGACCTGACCTGGGATGACCTAACCTTAAAAATTTGATAGAAGTTGTAAAAATGATGAGAAAAAGGTTTGCCAAGTACGGCAGCGCTACAAGCAGCCGTTTTTATCCTATCGCCGAAAAACCCGAGGGGGTGGGTACCCGACCCCCGTCAATGTGCGTGTTAAAATGGTCACGGTCCCCTGAAAGGTCGATGGCGCCCCTGAAATGTTACTCTCATCCCCTCCCCCAGAATACTAGTATCGGCGCCTCCACGTTATGATTTCACTCACGTTATGATCCACGTTGGTTTTCCCCACAAGAAGCTTTGCCCCTGGTCCGGATATGCCCCTCCCCCTGGATCCGCCTATGCTCCCTTAGCATTCATGTGTATGGTTTAGCCCATTAGACCTACCAAAGAGATAATAAAGACCTCCAGAAAAGGACACAAGTGCCCTCGTGAAACAATGAGCAACTGCGCGGATCTTATGACTGCCGCGATAGGCGAGAGGGCGGTTGACGGGCATAGTGGTGCTGAAAGCTTTGTATCTCACTGCTTTTGTTGAAAATGTGATACAATTTTTCCGAGGGATATTGTGAACAGTTATGTGTCCTATAGGGCACCTAAACGTTATAACGCTCAGAGCTTATTCCTTGGAGCAAATAAATTTGACATAGAATGCTGCAAAAGCCCATTTTGCCCAATGTATTGGGTGCGTTGCAATGGGTGGGGTAAGACGAGCTTTTTATTGTGATATATTTTATGTTATGGATTTTTCAGCTGTGTTGAGGAAAAACGAGCGTTTAAACATTTCCCGATGCAAGGTTTCAATGAAATGGCCGAAAGACAATTATTTTTGTTGGTTTTCCGTAGTTTCTTCGTTAGCATTTAACAAATTATATATTTGTGATCCTTAACCCGGTTTGGGATTATCTCTGATACAGATGGCCTTGAATAATGCAAACACAGTACCCGAATACGATCATGATTTTCAAGGTGTTACAAAATTTCCCTTCAAGCCCGTTTTGCCCCACATCTTCTTGGTCAACAGGGCATGTTTCTCAATCCCCATGTTCTGGTAATGGGAAACTTCTCCCACACAAAACATTGCAATGTCCTGCCACCGAATATATTGGAAAGTTCGCATTAAAAACAGAACCATAAACTGACAGAGCGGGGGAAGCAAACCCCTTTTCATTCGGAGAGTAAAACACACATTTTGTTTTTCGGAATTTTTTTTGCGAGAGAACAAAGCTTACGTTTTCGTATTTTTCTAAAGGCATGAAAGCACCACATGACATACTAATGCAACTAATTGGGTATTCGTTTCATTCGTGGTTTGTTCCAAAGAACCTGTGCCCGTCTTACCCACCATGCCCGTCTTGCCACCCTCTCCCTAATAGTTCCTAGCGAATAAAAAATGCCCCACTTGTCTGCAAAAAGCTAACCCCACCACTACAGAAACACTCTCAATGTCTACTGAGACCTAGAAGTCAGCAAATTCATATCCGCACTGCAGGCTGCTCGTTTCGATCAATCGAGCGATACCCCATTCCGGAGGCGTGCCTTGCAGATCTGGCAAAAGGGCCTGTCACTCGTCGAACCGGTGGTGCACAGGGATGCCCCCTCCCCCTCCCCGATATGACGTAGAACGTAAGCTGAGCCTGGAGTATCGCGGATAGGACATGCCCGGCCCTGCAGTGAGCGGCGGAACGCAGCGCAGCGATTCACGACAGCCAGGGGCCGCCTGCCAGTTCAGTGGTTCCAGCCGTTCCAGTGTAAACGCGCCCGCACCAGCACGCCCCGGGGCCTGAAGAATAGCACCGATCTGTTTCCCGGTTCACTCAATAATTGAGGGCGGATACAGTCTTCCAGTGGAGGTTTAACAACCCTGCTATTGTGGGACAGACCAGTCTATACAGCATTCCGACGCGGACAAAACCGAAGGTCTGGCGGAGAGACCACTCCGGCACTCACTGCCCAGAACTAGCGGCGCAGAATCCACAGGACCATGTGAGGCCTAGTGTCTGTAAGATATGGCTTCACCTCCGTAACTCCGATGCGTCATCTCAGTTTCTGATAAGACAGAAAGAAACACACCATGGCAGTGCCAGTGCCGAAGAACGTGAGCGGTGACACGAAGAAGCGCACTCGACGAACTTTGGTGATGGCGGTGACATTTGTAGTGTACCTGGTAATAGGCGGCGTGACTTTCGGCGCCCTTGAGACGTACGAAAAGACTGTAAGTGTGACCCGTCTGGCGCCAGCATGGAGAGCAGTGAAAGGTGAGCCGAAACCTCCTGCGGTCAGAATACGGCACCAGCAGTATCTCGTGTGTTGTTAGCGACGAGTATCGCTACCAAACAAAAGTAATGCACACCGGTCTGGGAAGGGATACTCCAGATTAACACGCGCATTGACGGGGGTCTGAGCCACCTTCGCATTGACGGGGGGCGGTACCCGCCCCCCTAAGATCTCGAGAACCACGGTAGGTAGCGAAAAACGGTAAACGGCGTTGGGCTGCCCATCCACTTCTCCATCGAAAACATTTGAACCGTTTTTTTGTCAGGTCACATTTAAGGTCACGAGAGGTCAAAACATGCCCGTCATAGGGATAACATGTAAAATTCAGTTTTTCGGGCATTACATCTGAACAAGTAAAGATAGAGCAAAACGACTTGAACTATATGAATCCTCTTAGCAAGCCGAATCGAATGATATATAATTTGACCTTGCTAGGTCAAATCAAGGATTTGACCTGACCTGAGGTCAGGTCAGGGTCAAATTATATAAAATGCATATCATTAGAACCGCAAAGCCCAGGCGAGTCTAATGCAGCTAAAATAAATGCTCTATCGCCATCCGTTACTGAGTTATTCCGTAAAAACCATTTTTCCCATGTATTTCCAATGGAGAGGTCATGCCTCGTACCTGACCTTAGGTCATCGATATCAAAAATACCGGAACATATGTTAGAAAACTCGGTGGGGCCATTATGTGATATGAGTTTCAATCGGATAAGTTCACCCTGCTCCGACTTATGCTATCTTAAACTTTTTTTGAGGTCGGGTCACTTGACCTGTACTGGTGACCTGACCTGAGATGACCTAACCTTAAAATTTTCACAGAAGTTGTCAAAAGGATGAAGGAAAAGGTATACCAAGTACGGCGGCGCTACGCGCCGCCGTTTTTCTGCTATCTCCGAAAAACCCGAGGGGGGCGGGTACCCGCCCCCCGTCAATGCGCGTGTTAATTGACCCGGTGATTATTAGACAGGGCGATTAAGCATACATTCCTGCCATGTACACTTCCCTCCAGCAGTAAGATATAGCTCTTTGATGCTTATTGCCCGCTTCCGTACTGTCCCAACATCTTTGCCTCCAAGTCATGCAAGGATTTCTGCATCCTTTTTTCGAATAGGCCTCTAGGATGTCGATTGATTTTAAAATGAGGATGAAATAGGTAAGCAGAGGTCAGACAAATCCCGATTTTCTAATATATTTGTATTTGGCGAAAATGGAGAGAAACACGAAGATTGGACATTTCCAAACTGGGACTAGTGACAATTGAGGCACGCACCAGCGCAAACGATTTAAACCACGTATTTTATGCTTATGATAACGTCTTCCAATGACACTATAGAATGACAGTTTTATTCAAGAGAAAACATTTCATCTGAAGTATTAATGATGTGCTCACCTTATTCGCGTTCAGGGTGCATTAACGTAATTTCAAGTACCAAGACAGCGTATTAGAACTTATTATCAAGCAGGGTGAAGTAACAATGTGGGCATTGTCCGCATAACTTTTGGTTCCCTGTCTCGCAAATACAGTTTTCTGGAAAAAATGGCATTGCAAATAATAAAAAAGTTTCGAATATTCCTACTACAGCGCATTCATCAATGTTTTTAGGGTGTTTAGACCACACATTCAATGCATAGAGCGTAATCAAGCCGAAATATATCAATGTTAGCCTTACTAACTTCCGTGGTTCCTAAGCGTAAGTAAATGATAAACTGGCACAAATTAGCGAGTCACTTAAAAATAGGTACTGTCCATACATATGTCACGTACTTAACCCCTTATGACGTGTGTATGAGAAACGTGAACGACTTAGCCGCTAATCCTTATAACGTATGTATGAGAAAGGTGAACGTCTCAGCCACGGATCTTGGATGTATGCACAGATACATGCAAAGTTTCACCTTACCACCTACAGAACAATGTATGTTAATCACGATTTTGTCGCAATTTCTTAACCCTTGCCCCGTTGGCGGGTCCGAGCCACCTTCGCCCTGGTGGGGGTAAAAAATACCTCCACTATCTCAAAAAACTAAGAGAGCTAGAAAAAGCGCAACATGACAATCGAAAGCTCTTAAAAACTGATATCGAAGTTACTTCGGTCATTTTTTCGTCAGGTCAATAGCAAGGTCACCAGAGGTAAAAATAGGCTAACAAAATGTAATATGAGGTGTACTAAGAAAACCTCATTTATCTCGGAAACTAATATAGCTAGAGGCATTTTTCTAACGCCACTCGAAAGCTCTTGAGTTGCTGTTTCATCAACGTGCCATTCATTTTCGGGTCAATTCAAAGCCTAGGGAGGTGCAGGTCACGGAACATTGTGAATGTTCTTGAGAATGTCCATAGCCGCCCATGCATAAGGCCGTTTCCTTTTTTGCTAATAACTTCCACCAAGCAAGATACTGTGATAGTTGATGCACCATTGCAATTCTCTCGTCAATACAAATCGAATGATATATTATATTGCTATTGCAGGCCCAATTCGAAATTTGACCTGACCCAGGTCAGCGGGTTGACCCAACTTGACCTCGTATAGTCATGATGTATATAATTTGACTTGCAGTGACCATACAAACACTTTGGTGAAAAAAATAAAAGTTCTATCTTTGTTTAGTCCGAATGTATAGAGCAAAACACCGCAAAATGCTTATTTGAACTTAGGTGACCTTATAAAGGTCACAGTTCAAAAATTTTGGCATCAACTTCACGAATAGGCTATGAGTAGGTCCTATCCGATATTTGAAGTTAATTTCATCCATATTTACTGAGAAAAGCAGCTCATATCGTGATTTCCCCATGCATTTGCAACGAGGTCATACCCTGTACATGACCTTAGGTCACCAATATAAAAATCCCGGAACATAAGTTGTAGCTCCTCTTGTGCCCACTATGTGGTATGAGCTTCAACTTGATCGATTAACCATCTTTTTAGTTATACAGTCCTACGTATTTTTTGAGGTGAGGTTACTTCACCTGGCTTAGTGACCTGACCTGATATGACCTTGAGCTAAAATGTTTAAGGAAAGATGTAAAAATTTTAAAGGAACAGCTAGATTAAGTTCGGCGCTGCGCACCATCGTTTTCCTGTCACTTTGGAAAAACCAGAGGGGTCTAAAGGACCCCACCCGGGCGAAGGTTAATGAAACCAAGTATTTCCGTCCATAAAGCGAAGCAGCTTACTTCTAGTATTGCAGTTACCACTACGGCATGAGAGCGTCGCCGATTGTGTAAAGTTTATTCATGAATTCGGCAGACTGTGGTTTTCACAGGAATATCAAGGCCGTATTTGACCGGCATAGCGACTGCCATAGCAACCCAACCAAGTGGATGTTAGGCAATGAAGTATCCATAATTGAGTGTCGATGGTACGGTTTCTGCGAACACTTGCATTTTTACGAGTTGATGTATGGCCGTCGGCAGATTATGCCATTTTTTGCCCGATTAATTCGTGTTTAGGATGTTAATATAAGCGGACCCATTTTCACGGCGACTCCTAGCAGCCGGCGTGGTGCCCTTTGACATTGAAGAGTGAGCCACACCCGATCATGCGCGTCTACGCATTTTTAGATCGGGCCGATTGGAGGTCATAGGGATCAGGATTGGCACGCAGGCCTCCAATAAGTGCTTTTTATTCAGTACCAGAAATTTTCCAAATCGAAGTACAGGAAGACCATGGGTTATCAGTTTTCTTTCTCTGTTTGTGAGGTGTATTTTACTCTTGCGGGGTCGATCTTGATAATGCGTTTATTCTGTCTTTGTTTAAATACTTTCAAGGCAGGAAGGAAAGTGGTGCCTCGCTCACGCACCAAAACGTGGCGTTGTGTAGACTCCACAGTGGATATGAGTCTGTTTTTGCATTATTTGCCCGAGTTTGTCCTATGTGGCCTGGCCACTGGAATCGTGGAGACTGTGACGGCGGTGCATCGGTGCACTCAGTAACTCCGGACCCCGGGCTACCGAGTTCCTGCAAAAGCAATATGTTTTTCGTGATTTTGAATGTTTAGTCACCCCTGACGCCATCAGCTGGTTGCACATATTTCCGGCTCGTGTATTTCGTGTCTACGTAATGGCAGTTCATTGGGAGCTTTGCGCAGCACAGTTTGACACCAACGCTGCCACCACCCCCCCTCCTCTTCCAAGCACAGCAAGTTTTTTTCAATATTGCTCAGGTTATTGAAAGTTTGACTTTTTGGGATCGATGCTTCTCTAAAGCCAACGGGAAACGAGGTCGCCCCGGTAGCTCAGTTGGTAGCGAATTGTGCTTGGGTCTCCTGCTCGGGAACATGCAGTGGCAGTGCGTGTGCAGGCTTGGGGTCAATTCCCCCGAGACGCTCCGGCGCTAATATTTATTCGACATAGTAAAACATAGCTAATATTTATCCGACATCCAACAAGTGTCTGGTGAGATGGTAGTTTGAGAGAGCCAGCCGTCCCTGTGCTTTGCGGGATGTTAAATTTTGGCTCCTAAATGAACATAATCATCTAAATACCCCAAATTATCTAGATCACAGCGAGAGTTCCTCGTTCGGAGGGTGGAGTGGGGTTCTCCAAGTAGGTACTTTGATGACTTAAGTGAAACTCCGACCCCAAAAACCGAGCTTGCAGCAACTTTCCAAAATTTTCGAAAATAAAAAACTTATTTTAGAAGCCCGAACCCCACTATCCGAACGAGCTATGTCCATAATTACAGGTTAATTGTGGAGCCACCGTTTAACCCTATTTCTGGCAGGGGGGCTAATATTGCCCCCCCCTCAGGTTTTTCAAGAATATCTCCGAAACGGCTTGCGATAGAACTTTGAAACTTCCTGACTTTTCCTAAAACTAGTACAGGCAGGTTTTCTGAAATTGTCAATATTATATATTTACCAGGGGCGGAGCTATGGCTGGGTTTTTGGGGAGGTTCTATCCACAAACCAAGTATTATCGTATGCGATGGGTTCTTTGTAAAAGGAAGCCGTCTCTGCTGATCCTGATACCAGTTATATGGTTTTATTATATCATTTTTTATGTGAGATGATAGTGCATTCACAATTGTCACTATTTGTATTCATCAGGGGCGGTTACAGCAGTTCAAAATGGGGGAATGTTATCAAGAAGGACTAAACGTTAGTAAGTGAGAAGACTGCTTACAGCCGTGCCAGGGCGAATACAATTGGGTATATGAAAATTCAAAATAGTTATAACCAAATTCTAGATTACCAGAGGCGTGTCCAGTCACTACACATTTTCAAAATGCATATTCCCAGCCAGTATCACCGCCGCGACTCAATATCGTTGTATATTAAAAATGTGTTTCCAATCACCCCCACCCGCCCCCCCCACGACGAGAGTCCTTGATCCGCCTATGTCACCCCCTTTCCCAGAGCTGCCATGGGAGGGTAAAAATTTTCAGAAATAAATTTCAACTAGTCGAGGGACTAATATACTCATGCATACCACTCGCATATTGTTGGTATGTATTTTACCCCACTATTTTACCTTACTGCATCCGCCCCTGATGAGTTTTTCACTTTTTTCATTTATTTATGTGTCAAAGATGCCAAGCAGTATATCACGGCTTCTAATCCGCGTGACAAAAACTTTTTAGGTTGTATATATTTCCCCTCATAGTCCTGGTCCTGGAACTGCCATTGAATTTCGAATTTTTGCGTAACTCGAGTATATGACAATTTTGGGTCAATTATTTGTAAATCTGAACTAGTTTTGTGAAAATCGTACAACAGAGACAAGGGTTATGGAAAATCTAAAAATACACAAAAATTGTATATTTTGCACGACCTTCTCCTTAAAAATCAAAATTTTGAAATTTTCTTTTTTCAAAATAAAGTTTAGCGTCAGGGGAATCTATAGCACTTTGAATTTTCAAAATCGGCCGGTTAGATTACGAGATCTTAGGGGGGCCGATATTGCCCCCCTGCCGGAAATAGGGGTAGCCGGGAGCCTGACGGAAATAGGGTTAAGGTCCCACAAAGTTCAGGGACGGCATCCCGCTCAGTTTGCCCTCGCACCAGCCAGCTGCAAGCCGACCAACGTCAGGTAAATATTGAGGGCCGGAGTGACTCCGGGGATTCGATCTCAAGCATTTACCAGTTCACTGCCACTGCAGTTTTCTGAGCAGAGGGTCGAAGCCCAGCGCTCTACTAACTAAGCTCGCCGCTTGAATGCCTCAGTACGGCCAGCGTGTTCGTGGGAAGGGTGCCCGGGTGGTGACTGGTATGTCACCGCCCTTCGCGTGCAGCTGTTGAAACAAGTCCCTCCAGCTCCACGGGTCGTAATTTGACCAGCGCTTCCCTCGCTGCACGACGCAGCGTGCAGCGAGGTCGCATACTCTCATCCCATTGTTTTTATTGTCAGTTTGCTAACTTGCATTATCTGAAGACAACGTAATTGGCGGTTTTTCATACACATCCGATGCACCTAAAGGTTTCAGTCGCAGGCATGCGAGAGAATTAAAAATTATATCGATCTTGCATGTAATGGGCATGCAAGAGAGAGAGCGCGAAATACTGTATCTGATGTTTAGGTGCTGGAGCGTATATGATCCCCTGGTTTCTACGTGAATTAATTCGGATTGTGCGGCGACGGCACCCAATTCGTTATTGATCTGTGCTTTTCACGCTTGCATTTGAAGGAGCAGAGTACAGTTTTAGTTATCTGGCGACGGAATGATACTCCTCATATTTATTTTAAGGTCTTAGAAAGTCTGCTGATGGCAGGTACCATCAACCCCACAGAGTATCGTGGGAGTGACCTAGGACTCGTGCCAGGGAGAAGGTATGTCGAGTACGGCGGCACTACACGCGGCCGTTTTATTATGTCCTAAAACCCGAGCGGGGGCGGGTGCCCGCCCTCCGCCAATGCGCGTGTGAAAAAGCTCCACTTGAGAAGCATAGGTGCAGGAACCGGTGGGCAGGGGAAGGTGGCGACTGCCCCGAAAAAATTTCGGACAGGGGGGGTAGAAGCGTCCCGACTTTGAGCCGATTCCGGAACTTTTTAGTGAACAAATCACGTGATGGGCCGCATCATATTTGACCCCACCGAGGTTGACAGCTTTCCCCCTCCCTCCCCTCAACTTGGAAAAAGTTCCTGCGCCTACGTTGAGAGATGAGTTGAAAGTTGAGTGAGAATACCACAGAAGTGAGTGGAAAATTCGGCCAGTTCGGGTATGGTTTTCCACCTGGCACCCTAGGATTTGGAACACTGCGGATCAGCCCCCGTATATGCATCAACTATAAGCACTCTGACATTTTTGGGTGAGGGGGCTCTAGCCAGTCCCCGTTCAAGTTGCCTGGCATTTTGCGGCGGTGACGTCATCGCCGCGATTCCGCAGGCGTTTTGTGGCTTGAAGCATTGGCAAACTGGGTATATTTGACATCAGGGGCGTAGGAACGGTTTGAAAAGTGGGGGGCCAACCTTAGAGGGGGCCCACCTCAAGGGGGCCCCAGTCCACGGGGCCTATAATTTTAAAAATTTTAGATAGCTCGTTTAGTGTAATAAGGCATGCATGCACACAAGGATGACAATGTATGGAAAATTGATAAATTAAATTTTTTCCCTATGATTTCGAGTTGTACCTATTATGATGTAATAAATAATAGTAAAACGCCAAAAAAACATTTTTGTTCTTACCTAGACCCTTTTCAAATACGAAATACATGTTTAAGCTTTTTGTGAGGATTTCAATCATTTTTACCACGAGCGCGTTTTTTATATTTACAGATGTTTAGGCCCTTTTCATTACATTTACAAAATTAAGAACTGCTTAGAAAACTACAGACAATGCTTTGATACCAAATAGCCTCACTTCGCTATGCCTAATCAACTTGTATTTGCTTATTTAATGACGAAAATGGGAACATTTATGTAGGTTATTACTGATCTATTCTTTCCATCATTAGAGATTGATTTAGGTAAAGGCTGATCACAATAAATACGCCTAGCTATATTTCGATGGCTAAAATGCAGAGTTCCAGCATGACTGCAAGTGCAATGTTGGTACTTGATGGCCAGCTTTGTAATGCCGAGGAGGTGTGGGCATGGTGTTATAGTGGTTCACAACCCTGCTTTCCATGCGACCAACTCGGGTTTAAGGCACGGCAGATTCCTTGTGCAAGGAGCAATTTGACTCCAAAGAAACCCCTCCAACAGGGAAAGAGTTGGCGACGCCATATAACCCTGGCATCGAAAGACGTCGCGCCTTTCGATGGCTCAGGGACGACTGTTGCTCGGCATTTAGTGCAGGGTCCGTGTCCGATTCATATTTTGTGTTGGGATTGATATGGAATGGAGTTTGATTGGGCCCAGTTCTCGGGACTCATTTGGAAACACTCGGGTAGTAGGTTCCTTGGCTTTGTTACGAAGCGCTCCTCCTCCAGGGGGCTTGCAGGCAGCGTACTACCGAACTTGAACGTTCCCAGACAAGCTATCGGGGCCGTTTTGGGTATAGTATTTTAATTTTATAGTATTTTTTATTTTATAGTATTTTAACATTATAACATTCACACGAAGGAAATTTTGTTATGGCTTTTTAAGCATTCATTCTTATTTTGTTTATAGCTTGGTTTTTCAATCCGACCAAGTGTTGGTAAACTAGGGTTACCAAATATTAAGGATGGCCCATAACTTATATGGTAGCGTGGCTATAATAACAGCTTTGAGCCATATTTCGGGAAGTTCAATGTTGATGCACGCATGATGTTAAACCTGAGTCTACCTCTTCACTCGGGTAATCAGACATGAAGTTAATGGAGGTCAGTCGTTTTGAGTACGAAGAAATGATCTTCTACGGGAAATGATTAGCAATTATTTCCCGGTGTCGAATCCATGAACTCTTTAATCAGGAAATTTCCAAAGAAACGAAAAAAACGAATAAAGATACAAGGGATATGGGAGTGTGTATTGAACGTTACATAACCTCTATTCCGTCGACAGATCCTGTTGAGATCCATTTACTTTCTTACCCTTGCTATCTTGTAAACGAGCAAATTACCAAGACAAAAGGCGCCCAAGATATCTATCGCTTTGGCTCACTCTGTTATTGTTATCTTCAACCTTGCATACCTATTTTTCTTTTTGGGATTATGCTCATTAATTTCTGTAATTACCCTAGTTTGTCTGGTTTCCTACGAAAATATTGGAAAGTTGTTTATTTCAGAATATTTAGGAATGTATTTATTGGTGTTAAGCTACGCGATTAAAAATTGACTAGCCCTGTTTGATTTGCTCTTATGATAAAATTATATTAATTTTTGCCTTTCCTTCGATAGTGGTGCCTGATCGGCATGTTTCAATTTGTCCTTTTTAGTACGCAATAGGGGTAGGTACATTTTTTCCGAGGCATATGATTTTGAAAATTTTTATTTGAGCTCTGGAGCCACCTAACACCAACACTTGGCGGCACTCACAAAGATAATTTTCGGCCGCCCTTCCGATTATATCTCAAGGGGTCTCTGAGAGTGATTCACGGCGCCTGTTGATCAAAACTGGGGGCCCCTGAGAATCTCTCGGGGCTCCTGAGATTAGTTATCGGCAGCACCTCTGAGACTAATTATTGGGCCCCCAGATTCGCTCTGGAGGGGGAGGGGCTGAGACTGACTATCGTGACCATCCAGCTTAGCTATTGGGATCCCCTGAGGCTGTCTTTGGGGTGGGGGAGGGGGCTGGGAATGACTTCCGACAGCCCGCTGAGACTTACTCTAGGGCACCCCTGAGACAAACACCCGGGGGGGTGGAATCACCTCTGAGACTGTGTCTTTGGCGTTCCTGAGACTGACTCTCGGAGGCTCCAGATTAGCTCTCGCGGGGCCTAAGGCTAACTCCGGGCCCATGAAACCAAAAATCGGGAGCACCTCTGGAAATTACTCTCAGAACCCTGAGATTAACTCTCGGATGTCTCTGAGACTAACAACCGGGAGCCCTCTGAGACTAACTTTTGGGTGCTCCCTGACATTGACTCTTGGGGCCGCTTATACCAAAACTCGGGGGGGGCACAGCCTGAGGCTAAATCTCGAGGGCTCCCAAAATTACCCCTCTGGGGCCCCCTGAAACCAGCACTCTGCAGATCAAATTGGACTAACTCTCGGACCCCCGGATTAACTCTCAGAGCCACCTGAAACTAAATATTGACTCCTGAGAGAGAAACCCGTGAGACTATGAGGGCCCCCTGAGACCGACTCTTGGGGTGCTCTGAGACTCACTCTTGTAGGTTCTTTGAGACAGACTCTCAGGGGGACCCCGAGACCGAATCTCGGGGTCCCCTAAGACAGACTCTTGGGGTCCCCTTGACCGACTCTTGGGGTTCTCTGAGACTGACTCTCAGGGGCCCCCTGAAATAGACTGTTGCAGGGCCCTGAGAACCACTCTCTGGGGGGCCCTGAGACTAGCTCGGCCCCCTCCACTGAGACAGACTCCCGGGGCCCCTGATACCGACTTTTTGGGGCCCCTGATACCAACCCTCAGGGGCCCCCGAAATCTACTTTCGGGGGGCCTTGAGACCGACTCTCAGGGCGGGGGCCGTGAGGCCGACTCGGGACGCCCTGAGAACGAATCTTCAGGGGCCCCTGAGACTAACTCTGGGGGCCACGTGATCAGAGAATCATTTGCAGTGGTTCAGATTGGCCCAAGGGGTGGGGGTCTGCGGACGCCTAGGGCCCCCTTGGCTACACCACTGCATCCAAACTTTCGGGGGCCCTCCGAAATCACCATTTGGAGGCCCCTATACCAATACTCCGGAGCCCCTTGATTCTGATGCCCGGGGGTCCTAAGACCAAGCTCGGGGTCCCACTTAGATCAGGCTCAGGGGCACCCTTAGACCCATGCTCGCGCTTTTCTCAGGAGTAACTCGACACCGATGTTCCGGGGCCCTCAAGATAAATATTTCGAGCCCCCCCGAGACTAATGCTCGGTACTCTGGAGCCCCTCGATGCCGATGCTCAGAGGTCCTGAACCCAGGTCTGGGGGGCCCCTGGGACCAAACTCTGGGTCTCATGAGGCCAATGCTCGTGTTTCACTCATGAGTCCCTCGATATCAATAGTCGGGGACACCCCGAGGGGATCCTGAACCCCTGAGACCAAGCTCAGGGGCCCCTGAGACCAAGCTCGAGGGGACCCTGAGACCAAGCTCGGATGCTCCCTGAGACCAAGCTCGAGGGCCCCCTGACACCAAGCTCGGGGGTTCCTTGAGACCAAGCACGAGACCCCCGTGAGACCAAGATCGAAAGGCCCGTGAGACCAAACATCGAAAGGCCCATGAGACCAAGCTTGCCTCCCTGAGACCAAGCTCGGTTGTCCCCTGAGACCAAGCTCGGGGCCCCTGAGTCCAAGTTCAGGGGTTCCCTGAGACCACGCTCGGGGGCCCTGAGACCAAGCTCTGGGGCACCCTGAGACCAAAATCGAAAGGCCCGTGAGACCAATATCGAAAGGTTCGTGAGTCCGAGCTCAGGGGGCCCCTGAGACCAAGCTCAGGCGTTCCCTGAGACCAAGCTCGGAGGGCCCCTGACACCGAGCTCGGGGCCCCTGAGACAAAGCTCGGGGGCGCTGAGACCAAGCTCGGTGGCCCTCTGAGACCAAGATCAGGGCCCCCCCGAGACCAATGCTCATGTTTTCCAGTGCATACGGTCAGCCGTATGCATCAGATGCCCTCGGATGCCCCCTGAAACCAAGCTTGAGGGCCCCTGAAACTAGGCTCGGGGAGAGGGGGCCTGGAAACCAAGCTTGGGGACATCCCTGAGACCAAGCTCGGGGGTCCCCTGAGACCAAGCTCGGGGGCCTGAGACCAAGCTCGGGGGTTATCTGAGACCAAGCTCGGAGGGCTCCCTGACACCAAGCTCAGGGGGCCCCTGAGACCAAGCTCGGGGGCCCTGATACCAAGCTCGGGAGCTCCCTGAGACCAAGCTCGGAGGGCCCCCCAGACACCAAGCTCGGGGATCTGAGACCAAGCTCGGGGGCCCTGAGGCCAAGCTCGGGACCCCCTGAGACTGAGCGCAGGGGTCCCCCAAGATCAATATTCGGTACTCTGGAGCCCTCGATACCGATTATCGGGGGCCTCCTGAGACCAAGCTCGGGAGGCCCCTCCACCGAGACGAAGCTCACGGGCCCCCGAGATCAATTTTTGTGTTTTTAGTGCATAAGGTCGGCCCAAGGGGGTCCGCGGACCCCAGGGACCCCCTCCCTGGCTACTTCACTGTCAGAAAATCTCAAGGGACCCATTCAAGCTTACGGCCGCCAGGTCAGTGGCTGTAAAGCCTTATAGGGGTCCCAGACCATCTCAGGGGCCCTCAGTTCAACACAGAGGCTCATATTAGCTCTGATGACCAGATAAGCTTAAGGGCCTGGATCATCCAGGGGCCCCTTGCCGGCATATTTGGGGTTTCAGAACAGTCCAGGGTTTCAATTAAAGCTTATAACCCAATTTCAAAGCAGGGGCCCTATTCCTGTGCAGGGGCCTCAGATAAGTTTAGGGTCTTCTGTGCATGACAGGGGATCCAGATTAGCTCAAAGGACAATATTAACTTTACGATCCCAGCTCAGCTCAGGGGCCCCCAGGTCGGTGGATATAGGTTTTGGCCAACTCACGGGGCCCTGTTCAAGGTTACGGCTCCTAGCTCAGTTTAGGCATCCTAGAACAGTTCATGCTGCCCAAACCATCTCCGGGGCGCTCAGTTCAGCTCAAAGAGCCCAGATTAGCTCGTATGATATCAGAGGCCAGTTCAGGGGCCCCGAGAAGCTCAGGGGGCCTTAAAATCAACTCATATGACCTCAACTTAGTTTAGGGGCACAGGTAAGTTTAAGGGGGTTCCGGGGCAAGCTGTCGGGCCAGTTTGAGTTTCTCGCTTGATATTACAGTTGTTAATATTCTTACCTCCGTTGCGGGGGGCCCATCACAGAAAAGTGGGGGGGGCCAGTGGCCCCCTGGCCCCCCGGTTCCTACGCCTATGTTTGACATGGTCAGTAAAGCGTGCAAATGACTGAAAGACGTCAAAAATGGATTAGTTGACAAGTTTGATCATATTTCTAGCCAGTACAGAGTTTCTGCAGCCCTAAGACGGGCCTGCAGGGACTTCAGGGGCTTTTCTCGCAGTGATGTTCCGTTGCTCTTAAGAGTCATTATCAGTGTAATAGCATTGTAATTTTATCGTTCACGTCATTGTTGCTTAGATGAAAATACGAAGTACGGGTCTTTCCAATGGAGGTTTCTTAGCGAGACGAACAAATTGTTTGCGGTACCGCGCGGTCGAGGGTCCAGGGCTTATTTTGGGAGGCTAGAAAACTCAAACCTCCCACACTGCCAGTGGCGGATACAAGGGGACTAGGGCTCGAGCCCCTCCCTTGTTAGTGTCTAGGAAATGCATATGCCGATACTGATGTGAGGCAATGGCGAGGAGGCTCGAACAAACTTGCCCCCACCCCAAAAAAGTCCTGTACCCGCCACTGTCCCTCGCCATAGCCTCCGAACAGCCTTTGCTTATACAGATATTAGTAGACATCTCGGAGGGGTTCCCTCGAAATTTAGGAGGCTGTTGAGCCACATAACCTCCTTATATCCACCACTGGTACCATAGGCGGATCCAGGGGACAAAGCCCGGGCGAGTGTCCCCGATAGGCCCTCGATGTCACACCTGAAATGGTCACATCACCTCCTGAAAGGTCGATGGCGCCACCTGAAATGTCGCTTCCTATCCCCCCCCACAGGATGCGGAAAGCAGCGCTCGCGGATGGGATTTGGCGCCCACCTGATGGGTTTTGCCAGCCAATAATTGCGCCCCCTGGTCCGAATGAAGCCCCCTGCTGGTCGTCTGGATGACACTCCTCCCAGGAAGAATGTCCCCCCCCGACTGGCAATCCTGGATCCGCCTATGACTAGTGCATTGTATATATAAACAGCCCAATTACAACAACTTTGGGTAAAATTCAATCACATTTACGGGTTTCAATGGGGTGAGTCAGAGGCGTAGCCAGGGAATTTTTTACTGGGGGACAGGAGTGGACCGGCAATGATGACAAGGGAAGGGAAACAGTTGGCACTTGGCGGATGTAGGAGACAAGGGGGCACTTGGTCCTCCAATAGCCAATGGGGATCACATCCCACGTCCATGCTGCTTTCGACGCCCATGACTGCAACTGTTAGAGCGATCGGCACGTGTTGCGTTTAGGCTTTGAGCAGCGGCTATAATCCGGCTCTGAGGTGCAATCTTTCCTACTATCGTTATTGTTTCCGTATTTGCCCAAACCCACTCCCTTCACCCCCGTATGTCGTTTCTTTGGTTTTATTCTCGCTCGGTCCTGTCATGTTTCTCTTTTACAGTGTTGCGGCTCAGTAAAAACCGTAGTAGGATTGCCAGACTAGTATACTTTTTACAATAACATACCAAAGGTACTAGATTTGTCATCATATTTCACTTCGCAGACATCAAAGTGCAAAAAAGTGTATTCCCTGGCTCTTTTCTTAAATATCTAAACTTAATTTATCAAAAAACTTAAATTTTAACCTTCAAAATAAGGAGATGTTTCCTTTCTTAGTGGATACCAAGAAAAAAACAAAATTTTACTAGTAGAAAACTTGAACCAACCTGGGATTCTAGGGCCTTGGCTCTAGCCACCTAGACCCCTTGTATCCGTCACTGTTCACGCCAAATTTTTGGAACATGTTGGGGAAAGTACGCGACCTTGGGGTCTGGCCTGATATGAAATTGATATTTTCAGGACATATAAGCTTTACAATTGGAAAATCAAACAGAGTGATACACGTCCCGATGCAGCTCATCCAGGCTGCCCGAGGGGCGGGATGATTGCAGACGGGTCCATCTTTGCAGTTTATTTAGGAAACGTTTGGTCTGCCCTTGATTATAGGTATGAGTGTCTCGTTTGGGGTGGTGCCGTACCCTGGCACCTTGAGAGAATCAACAAAATTCAACACAACTTCCTCATATAGTTGGCTTCTCACGTTCATAATTCACGACCTTCTCGGTCACTTTCATACCACTAACTTATATTACTATTAACACGCGCATTGACGGGGGCGGGTTCCCGCCCCCTCCCCCTCGGGTTTTTCGGAGATAGTAGAAAAACGGCGGCGCTACGCGCCGCCGTACTTGGAATACCTTTTTCCTCATCATTTTTACAACTTCTGTGAAATTTTTAAGGTTAGGTCATCTCAGGTCAGGTCACCAGAACAGGTCAAGTGACCCGACCTCAAAAAAAAGTTTAAGATAGCTTAAGTCGGAGCAGGGTGAACTTATCCGATTGAAACTCATATCACATAATGGCCCCACTGAGTTCTCTAAAATATGTTCCGGAATTTTTGATATCGATGACCTAAGGTCAGGTACGAGGCATGACCTCTCCATTGGAAATACATGGGAAAAATGTTTTTTTTACGGAATAACTCAGTAACAGATGGTGATAGAGCATTTATTTTAGCTGCATTAGACTCGCCTGGGTTTTGCAGTTCTAATGATATGCATTTTATATTATGTGACCATGACCTGACCTCAGGTCAGGTCAAATCCTTGATTTGACCTAGCAAGGTCAAATTATATATCATTCGATTCGGCTTGCTGAGAGGATTCATATAATTCAAGTCGTTTTGCTCTATCTTTACTTGTTCAGATGTAATGGGGGCATTCCAGGACAGATCGACCAAGGCTTGACACCACCATATCTAGAAAAAATCTGAAACTTCGTCTCCGGGGTATTTCTGGGCCAGAAACACGCCTGTGAGAATCTTAGCCCCCTCCGACCAACGGTGACCGAGTTATAGCCCGAGGCATTTTCGGGAGGTCACCTTGTAGACTCATCTTTGATGCTTCATAACTCAAAAACGCATAGCTTGATTAACAAGTTTTTATATCATTGAACTCATCTTGAACTACACTTTGTGATGAAAAAGAAAATTTGAAAATTTAGAAATTTTTGACTTTTAATTTGTTTGACCTATTCTTTTTTACCTAGCTTGACCTTTTCGCAGTTGAAATTGCCCTTTTAGACACCTCAAAAATTTTCTTTATAATATGTCTTTCGATAGAAAAAATTAAAAATGCAGACGGTTTTTTTACCACTGCGGTAGTACAGCCTTATGTTTAACGCCGCAAACAAAGCGATTGCTCTCGTAATCGGTTGCTTGCAATCGTATGGCATTGTTTTTACGAAATTTTCATCGTGCAAGTGTCAAAATATATGAGAATTAACATGCGCCCAGACAAGGGGGTGCGCAACCGGCCTCTTGAGGTTTCCACAGGTAGTAAAAAAATTACCTTCGCGCAGCGCCACCGTACTTCATGTACCTCTAACTCGAAATTTGTGCAGCTTCTGGAAAAACTTTTAGGTCTGGGTCATACCAGGTCAGACCGCCACCCCAGGTCAAGAGACCTAACCTCGAAAAAACTTTGGGAGGTACATCAATAATATCAAATTTAGCCTATCGTGGTTAGATTCACATTGCATAGTAAGGTCGCCGAGGAAGATAATTTTTCGTAGCAGGATTTCTATATCGATAACCGGGAGCAGGGTCAGGGTCATGATCTTTCCATTAGAAATGCATGGGGCAATTGGTAAATTTTGATAACTTGCGAGAATTGCCGAAAATTGCGATTTAGGTTTTATTTTTACGTTGTCGTGTCTGACTTGCCACTGCAGTTTGATAATATTCTTTTTACCATACAGACCTAAGCCTGGCTCTAGGTCAAATCAGGTTAATTTTGACATTTGACTAGGCAATATTATAAGGTACATGATCCGTTTGGGCTCAACAAGAGTGTTCCAATGGTGCTGAACATTTCTTTCTACGGCTCTCCTCTGTCACGTATTATGCCACAAAATTTAGGTTTCCACTTAGTTCCTGTAAGAAATACTGTGACCTCGAGCAGCCTTAAAGGTGACACGACCAAACGATTGTATGTAACATATTCGGTGGTGATTAAAACTGGCTATTTAGCGGCACCACTCCCAGTGCACTGTGTCATTATTCATCTGGGATTCTGGGATCCGTGTCAGCTATGAAATGATCACCTTGTAAAAATATCATGAGGCAAGCTGTTCAAGTGACCAAGTCGTATGTGTTACAATTTCAGGACATTTTTTCGCATATATGAGCAGATTCAAATTACTTTTTGGGAATGAAAGCCTTTCAGACAAGTTTGTTTACATTGTATGAATCCTCTCAAGTGTATGCTGTGCTGCACTGGGTCACCTTGTATCGATACTATTTTTCCATCTCCAGGAACGATGTAATTGTGTGAATTAGTGGTGCTCATAGGATAAGTTATACTTGTTTCAATTATGGATAAAGTCGCAACATCTTTGTAAATTTTCGTTTAAGGCTGAAAGGTCCATTATTAATAAGTTCATTTGCCCTCGTCTCCCTTAAAACAATGGATCCCTTTCTATCACTTTTAATGGCTGCCATTTTTTATTTTATAAATATTGTTCAAGTTGTTCCCAGTTCAATTTGAGGAGTAGGTGTCTCACTAGAGTCATCAAGGGACTTTTTACGGAGACCCCGACCCCACCACCCAAACGAGCAACTCCCACGATGAAGTGTTAATCAAGGAACTAAAGTTGAAAGTCCCACAAGGCATAACGACGTCCGTCTACCTCAGGTCACCCCTCACCAGTCAGTTGCCAGCTGGCCTTCAGTAGTTACGGTACCTACCACCTCCCAGTTGACCTAAATTAATTTTCCAGAAGTTTAAAAAATGTTGTGATAGAGGTAGATTAAGTACGGTGTCGCTGCGCGAAGGTGTTTTTTTTACTACCTGTAGAGACCTGAGGAGGCCGATTGCCCACCCCGTCGGGTGGGCGCGTGTTAATTGTCATAAATTCTGACACCTGCACGATGAAAATTTCGTAAAGACAAGGCAATATGATTGCCAGTAACCGATTACAAAAGCAATCGCTATGTTTGCGACGTTAAACATAAGGCTGTGCTACCGCAGTGGTCAAAAACCGTCTACATACCTACCTTAGGTGCTAAATATTTGGAACTAATAGCAAAAACGCTTTTTTATCGAAAGATATCTTATGACGAAAAATTTTTGAGGTGTCTAAAGGGGCAATTTCAACTGCGAAAAGGTCAAGCTAGGTCAAAAAGAAAAGGTCAAACAAATTAAAAGTCAAAAATTTCCAAATTTTGAAATTTTCTTTTTCAAAATAACGTATAATTCAAGACGAGTTTAATGATATACAAAACTTGTTAATCAAGCTATGCGTTCTTGAGTTATGAAGCATCAAAGATGAGTCTACAAGGTGACCTCCCGAAAATGCCTCGGGCTATAACTCGGTCACCGTTGGTCGGAGGGGGCTAAGATTCTCACAGGCGTGTTTCTGGCCCAACACTACCCCGGGGACAAAGTTTCAGATATTTTCTAGACATGGTGGTGTCAAATTGAAATATTTTTGGTCGTTTTGTCCTGGAATGCCCCAATGGCCGAAAAACTTAATTTACATGTCATCCCTATGACGGCATGTTTTGACCTCTCGTGACCTTAAATGTGACCTGAAAAAATGGTTCAAATGTTTTCGATGGAGAAGTGGATGGGTAACCCAACACCGTTTACCGTTTTTCGCTACCTACCGTGGTTCTCGAGATCTTAGGGGGGCGGGTACCCGCCCCGTCGAAGCGAAGGTGTCTCAGACGGTATAACTAGGGCAGACGTCTCAGGTTTGCCAGATAGACACGTGGGGTTCATCACTGGAAGAGAAAATTCCCAAGACCCAGAAATTTCACCGGTTTCCCAGGTTTTCCCCCTGAGAAAGGAAATTCAGGGAAGGGATTTCGGCCCATGGGCGGATTCAGGAGGAGGAAGTTCAGGTGCACTACAGAGCAAAGGATACCTGGCATAGGCGTATCCAGGGAAAGGTATCAAGGCCATAGGCGGATCCAGGGAAGGGGAAAAAGGCAGGACCATGTTAAGAAAGCATACGTGGCATAGGCGGATTAAGGAATGAATTCCTGGCATAGGCGGATCCAGAGAAGGGGGATTAGGGCCATAGGCGGATCCAGGGAATGGGATTAAGGCCATAGGCGGATCCAGGAAAGGGGATTTAGGCCATAGGCGAACCAAGAGAAGGGGATTAAGGCCATGAGCGGATCCAGGGAAGGGGAAAAAGACAGGACGCTGTAAAGAAAGCATACGTGTCATAGGCGGATTAAGGATTGAATTCCTGGCATAGGCGAATTCAGAGAAGGGGATTTAGGCCATAGGCAGATCCAGGGAAGAAGACAGGACCCTGTAAAGGAAGCATACGTGGCATAGGCGGATCAAGGAATGAATTCCTGGCATAGGCAGATCCAGAGAAGGGGATTTAGGCCATGGGCGGATCCAGGGAAGGGAAGTAGACGGGACACTGGTCAGAGCAAGGGATTCCTGGCTTAGGGAGTATCCAGGAAAGGGGATTATGGCCATGGCGGATCCAGGGAAGGGGAAGAAGTCAGGACCCTGTAAAGAAAGCATGCGTATCATATGCGTATTTAAGACGGGTGCGGTGCACTACAGAGCAATGAATTCCTGTAATAGGTGGACCAGAGAAAGGGATTTAGGCCATGGGCGGATTCAGGGAAGGGAAGGAGACGGGACCCGACAAAATAGGCATGCGTTTCATAGGCAGATTCGGGTAGGAGAAACAGTTTAGGTGCACTTCTTAGCAAAGGATTCCTGGCATAGGCATATCCAGGGAAAGGGATTAAGGCCATGGGCGAATCCAGGGAAGGGGAAGAAGGCAGGACCTATGTAAAGAAGCATACGTGTCATAGACAGATTCAGGGAGGTTGCGGTGCACTATAGAGCAATAAATTACTGGCATAGGCGGATCCAGAGAAGGGGATTTAGGCCATGGGTGGATCCATGGTATGGAAGTAGAGGGGACCCAAAAATATAAGGCATTTGTTTCACAGGTATATTCAAGAGCGTTGCGGTGCATTACAGAGCAATGAAGTTCTGGCATAGGCGCATCCAGGGAAGTGGATCTAGGCCATGGGCGAATCCAGGAAAGAGAAACACACGGGATACTGTAAAACCAAGTATACGAGTCATGGGCAGATTCAGGGGGAAAACTGCTACGGTGCACCACAGAGCACGGGATTCCTGGCATGGGCAGGTCCAGAGGAAAGATTTAAGGCGTTAGGCGAATCCAGGGAAGAGAAGCAGACGGGACACGGTAAAAAGGATCCGCAGATGGCCTAAATCCCCTCCCTGTATGCGCCTATGCCAGGAATCCCTTACCCTGTAGTGCACTGCAAACCTCCTGTAGCTGCCTGTGACACGTACTCCTTATTTTACAGAGTCCCGCCTACTTCCCCTTCCCTGGATCCAGTCATGGCCTAAATCCCTGTCTCTAGATCCCCTATGCCAGGAATCCCCTGCCCTGTAGTGCACTTTAACTCGCGCATTGACGGGAGTCTGAGCCACTTTCGCATTGACGGGGGGGGCGGTACCCGCCCCCTAAGATCTCGAGAACCACGGTAGGTAGCGAAAAACGGTAAACGACGTTGGGCTACCCATTCACTTCTCCATCGAAAACATTTGAACCATTTTTTTGTCAGGTCACATTTAAGGTCACAAGAGGTCAAAACATGCCCCTCATAGGGATAACATGTAAAATTCAGTTTTTTGGGCATTACATCTGAACAAGTAAAGAAAGAGCAAAACGACTTAAACTATATGAATCCTCTTAGCGAGCCGAATCGAATGATATATAACTTGACCTTGCTAGGTCGAATCAAGGATTTGACCTGACCTGAGGTCAGGTCAGGGCAAATTATATAAAATGCATATCATTAAAACCGCAAAGCCCAGGCGAGTCTAATGCAGCTAAAATAAATGCTCTATCACCATCCGTTACTGAGTTATTCCGTAAAAACCATTTTTCCCATGTATTTCCAATGGAGAGGTCATGCCTCGTACCTGACCTTAGGTCATCGATATCAAAAATACCGGAACATATGTTAGAGAACTCGGTGGGGCCATTATGTGATATGAGTTTCAATCGGATAAGTTCACCCTGCTCCGACTTATGCTATCTTAAACTTTTTTTGAGGTCGGGTCACTTGACCTGTACTGGTGACCTGACCTGAGATGACCTAACCTTAAAATTTTCACAGAAGTTGTAAAAATGATGAGGAAAAAGGTATACCAAGTACGGCGGCGCTACGCGCCGCCGTTTTTCTACTGTCTCCGAAAAACCCGAGGGGGGGCGGGTACCTGCCCCCCGTCAATGCGCGTGTTAATCTCTAGATCCCCTATGCCAGGAATCCCCTGCCCTGTAGTGCACTTTAGCATTATCTACTCCTGAACCCGCCTGACACGTATACTTTGTTTTACAGGGTCCCTCTTCTTCCACTTTCCTGGATCCGCCCATGGCCTAAATCCTTACCCTGGAAGCGCATATGCCAGGAATTCCTTACTCGAGTACACTACAGATCTGTAGTGCACTGAAACCATCCTGAATCCACCTATGACCTGTATGCTTTGCTTTATAGGGTCTGCTCTTCTTCCCCTTCCTGGATCCGCCCATGGCCTATATCCCCTTCTCTAGATCTGCTGATGCCAGGAATTTCCTGCTCTGTAGTTAAACGCAACCCTCCTGAATCCGCCTATGACGAGTGTACTTAGTTTTACAGGGTCCCGTCTCCTTCCCTTGAACCGCCCTTGGCCTAAGTCCCCTAACCTGGATGCGCCTATTCCAGGAATCCCTTGCTCTGTAGGGCACTGGCACTCTCCTGAATCCGCCTGTGACTGGAATGCTTTGTTTTACAGGGACCCACCTAAATCCCTCCCCTGGATCCGCCCATGGCCTAAATCCTTTACCTTGGATGTACCTATGCCAGGAACCCTTTGCTCTGTAGAGCACTGCAACTCTCCTGAAACCGCCTGTGGCTGGAATGCTTTATTTTACAGGGATCCACATAACTCCCTCCCCTGGATCCACCATGGCCTAAATCCCCTAGCCTGGGTGTGCCTATGCCAGAAATCCCTTGCTCTGTAGAGCACGGTAACTCTTCTGAATCCGCCTGTGACCGGAATGCATTGTTTTACAGGGGACCCACCTAATTAATTAGGTGGTCCCTAATTAACCGGGGAGGCGAATTTAGGCCATAAGAGGATCCAGGGGAGGGAATCCCTCCCCTGGATCCGCTTATGGCCTAAATGCCCTTCTATAGATCTGCCTACGCCAGGAATGCCCTGCTCCGTAGTGCGCCCTAACATTTTTCTTCCTGTATCCGCCTATGACACATGCTTAATTTTATTGGGTCCCGTCTTCTACCCTTCCCTGGATCTGCCCATGCCCTGAATCCACTTCCCTGGATACGCCCATGCAGGGGCACCGCCAAGGAATTTTCGCAGGGGGGACAGACCCGGGCTGCTAATGACCGGGGGAGGCGAGTTTTGAGCATATTCGGTAACTAACAGCATTAACCCGCGCACCACCGGGGGGTCCGGCGCCACCTTCGCCCCACCGGGGGCCATCGATGGCCCCCTCTAACTCCGAAAATATGGGCGTTAGCGCAAATCTGCAAAGTGCAATAGAAAGCTTGCGTGAATTCAGTAAGAAATTACTTCGCATGTTTTAGTGCTCAGGTCAATGGTTTGACCTCCAGAGGTCAAATTAGGTCAAGATCGGCTATTTTCACTCAAATATGCAATGATTGAGCAAACTGGGCATAACTCTTATGTCATTAGAGCTATTGAGGCCTGGTAAAGTACATTTGATAGCAAATTGCCAGTACTTTTTCCGCTATGTGACACGTAAAGACCTCCCGCCAGTGGTTTGACCTCCAGAGGTCACCTCGTGACCTAATATGACCTGAGGTCACGAAAGGTCAGAAAGTGACCTTGCCGTATATCAAATGAAAGCCAGTGACAAGACAAACACGATGGTGTTTGTTTCACCGCTCTAGCTTAATTAGGTCAAAAGTTAGTGCCAAAATACTGTTTTTGACCTCTGGTGACCTTGGATGACCTTGAAAAAGTCAAAGGGCAAATATGACCCCTGGGATCCGTGAAAGGGTGTCCAAAAACGTTGTTCTGAGCAGTCTGAGTATTTGCAATCATTTTTGTGGCTTTTATATCATGAAACAACTTTTCCCTATGCTTTTCCAATGGGAGAGGTCGCCCCGTGACCTGACCTCAGGGCACGAAATCGAAAAATCCCGGATATACACCTTGTAGACCCCGGAGGGGTTATGAAGTGTAGGAAGTTTCAAATCGATCGACTTTGAAATGTAGCTCTTACAGAGCTCTAAAGTGAAGTGAGGTGACCTTGGTTGACCTCGTCTGGTGACCTGACCTTGGGTGACCCGGGGTAAAAAATTTCAGGAATGATGGGAAAATGATGCAGTGAGAGGTAGAGCCCTCAACTGCGGTGCTGCGCCTCGTCGTTTTTCTGCTATCCCGGAAAAACCTTAGGGGGCATCGATGCCCCCCGGTGGGGCGAGGGTTAATGACCATCGACCCCAGAAATTCTGGGGGACGTCCCCCCTGGCTGGCCAACAGGGGGACGGGTCCCCTGTCCCCCCGCTTTCGACGCCCATGCGCCCATACCAAGAATCCCTCGCCCAAGCTTCTCATGGGGAGATCCCGGGAATCTGGGGAAATTTAGAAATCTTGGGAATTTTTGGGCTCCAGACAGAACCCAATGTCTCTATCTGGCAAAGCTGAGACGTCTCCCCTAGCAGTACCGTCTCAGACCCCCGTCAATGCGCGTGTTAATATCGTTCAAAATTAGCAGCTAAGCAAACACATCTCCCGTTCCTACGCACAGGTGCACTTTTTATTATAATTTCAATAGGTTCCACGTTGTAAAACAGTGCGCGCTTACCTGTAAGCAGGTTTTTCCTCATGCCCATGGCTGGATGGGGCTGTTCCTTATGCGTTCGAGTATCCTCCAGGAAGTTCGCATACGATTCGAATGGCAGTCCGACAACAGCATTCGCATCAATAAGCCACTTGCTCAGATCTTCCACAGGAGTACTGTTCGGCTAAAAGCTTTCGGAATACCAACACGAGCAGTGACTTTTCTTCAGTAGGATTATCAATTATTCACAGCACACTAATGAAAGTCAAGTAGCACTGAGGAACGAGAAACACCCCCTCTAGCTTCTCACCGCGGTAACTATCGCAAGCAGCAGTCATTCAACTGCCCTGGCAGCAGTTCCCAGACGCACAGTCAGATTGACTTCCGCTCTCCCGTTCATTGGAGGCACGTGCATTGCTGACCGGACGCACCCCCGATTCAGCAGATTAAGTAACTGGACAGCTGAACCGCTGCATACCTGAAGCTATAACGACGGCCATGCATCTATGCTTCGCTATCGTGAATAGGACCATCGCGTTCATTGGCGGACGCAGGGGGGGCCATTCCGGCCATGGCTCCCCCAAGCACTGGAGGGGGGCCAAGCTATGTTTTGGCCCCCAAACGCCGGAGAAATTTTTGAAAAAGGTGTTTACACTAGGTCTGCAGAGCAAATTTCGCTCCCCACCCCCCCCCCCCGGAGAGGGGTCATGTACTTGGAGAGGTAGCTTATACTAGGTCTGTCGAGCACTGAAAAAGGTTTTAACAGTAGGTCTGTAGAGCAAAAAATATTCGCTACCAGCCCCCCCTCCCCAAGAGGAGAGGCAGACATGGGTTTGACCCCCCAAAACTCGGGTCTGCGTCCGCCCCTGATCACGTTCACCACGGCATAGGCGAATCCAGGATTGCCAATCGGGGGGTCAGGGGCGGGCGCCATCCGAACCAGGGGGCGCCACTTTTGACCGGCAAAACCTATCAGGTGGGCGCCAAATCCTATCGGTGGGCGCCGATTTTCGCATCGGGAGGGGGGGTTGGGAAGCGACCTTTCAGGGGCGCCATCGACCTTTCAGGGGGCGCCGTGACCATTTCAGGGGGCGCCGAAGGTCGATCGGGGGGACACATGCCCCTTCCCCCTGGATCCGCCTGTGCACCACGGTGCATGGGCGGATCCAAGATTACCAATCGAGGGAGCATCTTCTGTGGAGCGCCACTGTTGACCGCCAAAACCTATTAAGTGGGCGTAAAATTATATCCGTGGGCGCCGATTTTTGCATCTTGGGGAGGTGGCAAGCGACATTTCAGGTGGCGCCATCGACCTTTCGGGGGGGCGCAATGACCATTTCAGGGGCGCCGAGGGTTTATCGGAGGACACTTGCCCGCATTTGCCTCCCCCGTATCTGGATGGTGCCGTACTTGGCACAATTTGTCCTTGATTGATTTCGCAACTTTCCCCATTTTTTTAAGTTTGGATCATCTCAGGTCAGGTCTCCAGTGCAGGTCAAATGACCACACATCAAAAAATGTTTAAGTTGGCATAAGTACGAAATGGGTGGATTTATCGGACTGAGCTTATAACACATAATGGCCCCACCAAGTTCCACAAAATGTCGTTCGAGATTTTTCATTAATTAGCCAATTTTCAAAACATCAATGATCCTGATGAGGCTTGTGAAGCTCTTATAAATACTTATAAAACTGGAATTGATAAATTTTCGAAATCATTTAAACCATGTAGAAAGTAAACTCCAATTAAACCGTGGATTTCTCCAGGGATACTAGCGTCTATAAATTATAAGAACAAACTGTATCATAGGTATATTTCACACAAAAATAGGAAAAAACAAATAGTGAATATGATCCTGTGCTGAGACAACATGAAAATAAATATAAACTTTATAGAAACTACCTAACTAAAATTATTAAGGAAAGTAGGAGGAAATACTATATGTCTGAGTTTGAAGCTCATAAGGGAGATGGAAAACAAACGTGGAAACTTTTGGATGAAATTATGAATCGAAACACTGTGAAAAGTACATCATATCCCTCTTTGTTTTTTTATAATAGTTCCGGGGAGCACAAAGATGATGACATAGCGAATGGATTTAACGATTTTTTGCTACAATTGAATCAACACTTGAAAAAGACATTCCTGTTTCGAACATAAATCGTATAGAATATCTCGAAGATTACTCACACCCACCATTTACGGCTGAACTTTCAGCAAACCAACAACAGATAGAAAATATCATCAAATCACTAAAACAAGTGGGTGGTGGCATTGATGGAATTAGCACAAAGATTCTGCATCGTACATATAAAAGTTGTCTTTGTAATTTGACTTATTTTTTCAACCTATGTCTTAAGAAAGGTATATTCCCAAAGATGTTAAAAGAAGCAGTAGTGGTCCCTATATTTAAATCAGGTGAAATAGATAGATTTACGAACTATAGACCCATTTCATTGTTACCCATCTTCTCCAAAATTTTGGAACGGGTACTATACCAATATATCTCTGATTATTTGATCGAAAATAACATCTTATCCTTCGCCCGGGTGGGGGTCTTTTTAGACCCCCCTCGGGTTTTTCCAAAGTGACCAAAAAACGGCGGCGCGCAGCGCTGCCAAACTTGGTCTAGCTGTTCCTTCATCATTTTTACATCTTTTCTGAAAATTTTGGCTAAAGGTCATATCAGGTCAGGTCACCAGGCCAGGTGAAGTGACCTCACCTCAAAAAATACTTAGGACCGCATAACTAAAAGAAGGATTAATTGATCAAGTTGAAACTCATACCACATATTGGGCCCACCAGGAGCTACAACATATGTTCCGGGATTTTTGATATTGGTGACCTAAGGTCATGTGCAGAGCATGACCTCCCCATTGTCAATACATGGGGAAAATCACGAAATGAGCTTTTCTCAGTAGGTATGGATGGAATCAACTTCAAACATCGGTTGGGACTTGCTCTTAGCTCATTTCTGAAGCTGATGCCAAAAATTTTTACTTGTGACTTTTAAAAGGTCACCTTAGGTCAAATAAGCATTTTTTGGTGTTTTTCTCTATAAATTTTGAATAAACTAAGATATAGCTTTTATTTTGTCACCAAAGTGTTTGTATAGTCACTGGAAGTCAAATGATATACATCATGACTATACCAGGTCAAGTTGGGTCAGACCGTTGACCTGGGTCAGGTAAAATTCTTAAATTTGACCTGGCATAGCGATATCATATATCATTCGATTCGTATTGACGAGAGGATTGCAATGGTGCATGAACTATGGCTGTATCTTGTTTGGTTTGGAAGCTGTTAGCGAAAAAGTAAACGTCCTTATGCATGGGTGGCTATGGACATTCCCAAGAATATGCCTAATATTAAGTGACCTGTAGCTCCCTAGGCCTTGACCTGACACGAAAATGAATGGCACTGTAATAAAAGCGCATCTCAAGAGCTTTCGAATGGTGTTGGAAAAATGTTTCTAGCTCTCATAGTTTCTGAGATATATGAGGTTTTCTTAGTACACCTCATATTAGCGATTTTGACCTATTTTGACCTCTGGTGACCTTGATATTGACCTGACAAGAAAAATGACCAAAGTACTTTTGATATCATTTTCGAAGAGCTTTCGATTGCGGTTTTGCGCTTTTTCTAGCTCTCTTAGTTTTTTAGATCGTGGGGGTCTTTTAGCCCCCCCACCAGGGTGAAGGTGGCTCGTACCCGCCACCGGGGCAAGGGTTATATTCATTTCATTTCGGCTTTAGAAAAAAGCATAGTACGTACATGCCTCTGGTACATCTTTACGAGAGCATAACAAAATCTTTAGAAAAGGGTAACACATCATGTGGAATTTATTTAGACTTGAAAAAAGCATTCGATACGGTTAGTCTAGGCATACTATTGCAAAAGTTAAATCACATTGGTATTAAGGGTAAATTGTATAATATTATTTCTTCATATCTAACTAACAGATTTCAGAGGACTAAAATTAATGGGGTCTTCTCTCATGCAATACAATTAAGGACGGGAGTACCACAGGGATCAATACTAGGACCACTATTATTTATTATATACATTAATGATCTGTATCGAGTGTCCATTGAAACTAGATTTTACTTATTTGCAGATGATACTGCTATTATAATCTCGGGGGATGATGTGAGAAGTGTACAGTCAAAAATCCATAAAGTTCTTCCAGTAGTGTCAAAATGGTTTCAGTCCAATCGTTTGTCTCTAAATGCTTCAAAATCTCATTATCAGCTTTATTCTAGCGCTAACATTAGAAATTTTGATGTAAGACTAAATGGAATGCAGCTTAAACGTGAAGAAACTGTGAAGTATCTTGGCGTTTATATTGACGAAAAGCTTAAGTGGAATTTGCACATCCTTCATGTGTCTTCGATTATAAGTAGAAATTTAGGAATCATGAGCAGAGCCAAGTATTTCCTATCATCGCACGAACTCACTCATTTGTATAACGCCTTTATATTGCCCCATCTAAATTATTGTGCAATGGTTTGGGGTAGTAATTACGAATCCACTCTCGATAAGATCATCAAATTACAGAAACGTGCTATTCGAATCATCGAAAAAAACCCTATTATTACCACACAAATGAACTGTTTCTAAAATTAAAAATACTTAAATTCCCTGAACTAGTCTCAGAACAAAAAGTTATTATATTGTCGAAAGTATTGGATGGTACAATGCCAGATGTGATATCGTCTCTTTTTCAGAAATACAGAACAACTAATACGAGATTGATTAGACACTTTGAAATACCTCAGGTTACAACAAATTATAGGAAATTTGCTCTGGCATGCTCTGCACCTGAATTTTGGAACACAACTATATGTCCAACCTTTAAATGTATAACGGAAGTTCTTCTAAACAAACATGTGCTTAAAAAATATATCAAAGAAGTATTCTTTTGCAATTATAGAATTCTTAATAATGAGCCTCGATGACCGGTGCTGATGGTGGTGGTGATGTACCAGAGCACAATGTGTGTGGATGTGGGCGTGCGTGTATGTGAGTGGGATAGTGTGCTTGTAGGTGGGCGAGAGGGAGTACTTGTGGGTGGGAAGGTGGATGTCTGCCGTGCGTGGGTGGGTGTCTGCTGTACTCGGTGTGTGTGGGTGTGCACGTGCGCGTGTGTGTGGATGTGTAGGCAGGCGTGCGTGCGTGGATTCGGATGTGTGTTTGTGTGTGTGTGTGTGTGTGTGTGTGTGTGTGTGTGTGTGTGTGTGTGTGTGTGTGTGTGTGCGTGCGTGCGTGCGTGCGTGTGTCTGACTCCCTGCTGCGCTTGCTTGCTAATTTGCCTGCTTGCTTGCTTGCCTATGCCTGCATGTCTGCCCTAATTTGCTTACTGTCTTCCGAGTTCTCTGGCGAATGTTACTAGGCCTTTATCTTTTCGCCAGAATCTCGGAGGGGCTAACACGAATCTCCAGTTTTGGGTAGTCCCGTTTGGAAAAAGACTAACAATCTAACCGGTAATGAGCTAAATTATTGTGCATTTAACCTAAATAGACCCGTATTCCTGCTCCCTGTATATTTACAGGAAGCTACTACTGGCAGTTTTTACTAATAGTATGATATTTATTATGCTTTCTTTAAGTTACTTTCTTTTTCCTAGCAGGGCGTGCCGCGACTTGTAATATTTTAGGTTCTGGTGGTGTTAACGTAAGGGTACTGTTGTCGTTGGGATCGCGGAGGGGGCACGCCTGGCTACCCGTTTAAATGGGTGGCGGACCTTTTCTAGCAATAGAATTGCATGAAATTAAAAAAAGACAAAGTGATCCTATCAGAGCCATTGCTTAACTCAGGTTAACATTCGCAGTGGAGGGGATCCTAAAGTGCCCCCACCTATTTTTCCGAGGTGACCGAAGAGCCGTTCGCTACCAGAAAACGAAACTGGTCACATCTGAGAGACTTTATAAGCACTTCGGTCAATCAAAAATTTGGAAAAACCGTATATAATTGTTTTACTTATAGGCTTTCAAAGTCAGATTATATTTTGAGACCGTTGCAATCGCGCGGTCGCACCAGTTCGCCTGCGCTGTATGCCGAGTGGTTACGTCATAACATCATATAATCAGGTTATATGCCAAGGTCAGCCCACATGAACGTCAAGGTGAAAGACATTGCCCCAGTATTCCGTTTAGATGGTATTATTAATGCTATGACTTCATGGTTACGGCCACTCAAGGTCAAGGTCAAAAGCTTTTTCGAGGTCAAACCTTTGTTTCCTGCCCAAAGGCTGCTATGATGCCAGCTATATTGTACATTATGGCAAATATGTCATGCTGTTTCATCATAGGTCATTGACCTTGAGTGAACTTAACCTCAAAAAGTGAGATATTCCCTTTTTACCTTAGTCCACTTTTGGTGTATTCCCGGCATTTTCCGCATAATCACGGTATTTCCCAATAGGTTTCCAACACGGTCCAGATGTGATATTTTTTACTAGATTCGACCTCGTTTGACCTTGAAGATATTGACCTAGGTCAATGAAACTTTGCTTGAAGGTAGATCACCATCGCTCCCACAAACAATCCAAAGGACATTTCTCTGCCCCTTTTTGTTTCCGAGATCTCAGGGGGGGCACTTTAGGACACCCTCCGCTGCGCGTTGATGCCAGACCCCTCTCCACCGCGCGTGTTAATGTTAAGGTCAATACAGGCATATGCAGTCGACTGCAAAACTGGGTGTCACTTGGCAACTTATTTCAACCGTTTGATTGGATCTATAATTTCTGAAAAAGAGCCTTGTCTATTTTCCCCATTGACCGTTGTCGGCCAATGGTCAGGATACCACATGCCACTGAACATCACGAATTTTAGAAAACAATTCCAGGTAACAAATTTATGTATGCCCCATTTCAATGCCGTCTGTCCGGTCTAAGACGTGAAAGAGAACAATGTTTTTTTGGGGCCATTCGAAAGTTTTTAGAAATCGATAAAGGAATATCATGTTTAGGTGAGTTTGAACCTAGGTCAACCAAATTCAAAGACCATACGTTAGCAGTTTTTTTGGGTGTTTATTCTTCATCACTATTTTTTAACCAGAGAAAATAGTTATTGAACCATCATTCGACTCATTTCGTCAATACAAACCAAATTATGTACTATTTCACCGCGTTACTTCAAATTCATTGTTTGGCCAGGACTCAGCTCAACTAAGTGATTTGATATGCTCATAATTGACTAGCAGTGATGAGACAAACACAATACCGGCAAAAAACAAAATATGTATCTTTGTTCAGTCGCAGGTTCTTGGCTAAAGAATCGTAAATCGTTTACTTGACCTTAAACGACCTGTTGCAGATTCCAGGTCAATGTTTTGAATTGGGCCACGGCGGTCAGTCGCGAATTCATGGCATGGAAAGTTCAAGTTAACCTGAGACATCTACACCGAAGTGCAGTAGTTTAACGATTTTACCAGTCTTACAATGGAGAGGTCACGAATCTGACCTGAACTCAGATCACAGGTATGGAAGACCTGAATGTCCGAACTATAAGGCAGGCAAGGTGTTTCAAACCATTAGCCCGAAGGCTGTAGAAGCGGTGTCTTAAATTTTTAGAGATATCACTGATCCCAGACTCGTGACCTGACCTGATGTGACTTTAACTCAAATTTTGACACAAAGAGGAAAATAGCAATACGAAATATACATTAAATGCTGCGGCGCTCATGCCGCAGGTTTCTCGTTACCTCGGCAGAAGTTAGTTAGGTGGTTCAAACAACCACCCGAGTGAAGTTGGGATGGCATGATGTCTATATGTATCGTATCTACGAATCATGCCGTGAATTTCGTTCTGCAGAACTAGTAAACAACAACAGCAGCAGCAGGGGCAGAGCCGACGGTAACAACACCAGCCCTGGCACCAGAGGACCTGACGAGCAGTCGTGGCCGCGGCTGAAGCAGGTTGTCCTCAGTACCTGCAATGCCAGTGCTGGGCCGAGTTTGGGTGAGTACCAGGCAGGCGGGGAAACGACAGGCACCGGTGCAGGTCGTTCACCCCTCCAGCTGTCCCGTGAAAGTGACACTTTCACACTAGCACTGATAAACTTTGACCTAGGCGCACTAGGACTAACAGCTTCCTTGTCCGAATCCAGATGGGGGTAGCATGGAGAAGCGTGGGTGCAATCCGCACTGCGAACGATCCGCCTTCAGTGTCTGATCTGACCTGCTGAAAAGGTTCCTTAATTAACACGCGCAGTGGATAGAATCCTAAAGTGCCCTCCAACTTTTTTCAAGATAGGCGGAGAACCGTTCGCAGGCTACAGAAAAGGCGACGTAGCCACACTGGGAAAATTCATTAGCGCGTCGATTGGTGAAATAATTTTGAAAACCAGTTAATAATTTTGTTATTGATAGGCTTTCAATGTCAGACCTATATTTTGAGACGTTAGCAATCGTGCGGTCGCACCAGTTCGCCTGCACTGTAAAACGAGTGGTGACGTAATAACGCCATATAATCAGGTAATATGTCAAAGTCAACCCACATGAAGGTCACAGTGAAGGGCATTGACCCCAGTATTTTGCTCAGCTGGCATGATTCAGTAAGACGTATGTTACACCATTACTTCAAAGTTATGGCTGTTCAATGTCAAGGTCAAGATCATAAGTGAAGGTCAATTTTTTTCAATGTCAAGCCCTCAATTCAAGCCCAAAGACTGCTATAGTGCCAGTTATATTGTACATTATTGGGAATATGTCGTATTGTTACGGTATAGGTCATTGACCTCGAAAGACCTTAACTTCAAGATTTCAGGGAAAATTGTGTTGGACCTTCCTCCTATGACCTAAATCCGCTTTTGGTGTATTCCCGTTCTTCTTCTTTTTTTGCATAATCACGGCATTTCCCAATAGATCTCCAGCACGGACCAGATTTGACCTTTACGACCCCTTGACCTTGAAGATATTGACCTAGATCAATAAAAAATAGCCATAGCGTAGATAATCATCGCCCTCATGCACCCCTAAGCGGGTGTTTTTATAACCCCCTTGGTTTCCGAGATCTCGGGGGAGGGCACTTAGGGACGCCCAGCCTCTGCACGTGTTAACCACCCTCTCCAATACTCCCTGTCACTGGGTAATATGCCTGTTAGGAGTAGCCTAATAAGTGATTATATTCTTTTAAGGTTATTATTCAGGGAATGAGATAGTTGCTAGGGTGCGCTATTCCAGGAGAGCTCCTGAAAAATAAAAGTTCTTTTATTCCATTAAAACAGAGTTTCAAACATTCAAACCCAAAACCGTGTTAGCCAAGCAGTTCGTCTTTATATTTGGGTCGATTATTTCTAGCTGTTCTGGATGTATGCTTTTTCAGTGTTAGTTTAGTTTGACGTCGTGTACGTTATAGCCTTCATGGCCTCTAGAAGTCTGGAATCTATCGCTGGTTTCTGATTGTTGTGACCTTGTGCGGCGTCCTTTGCCAGGCGCGATTCTGGAATCCATCCGTGAGGGCAGCTATGACATGTCTGAAGGTCTTCTGCTCTGCGGACCGGAGGCTTATGTCACAACACAGGAAGTTAGAGAGCTGCCCTGGAGTTTCATCGACTCAGCCTTCTTCTGCATGACAGTCATTACCACCATAGGTGAGGTTGGTGGCACCCGCGCTCTGGACGCACTTCTACTCAAATTCGCCCCTTGGTTTAGAGGTAGGGTAACAAGTTTCTCAAGACATTATCAATTTATCATGCACGCCGGCATGCCATAAGATAAGTGCAGTAACATTAACGTCAAAATAAATCTGCGAACTTGTTAAACTCCATCTGCTTTTATTAGCCCGCGCCCTACCGACGATCCGGCGCCACTTTCGCCCCACCGAGGGGGCCTATCAATGACCCTCCCCCTCAACTCCGACAATATCGGGGCTGGTGCAAATCTGCTAAGTGCGCTGAACAGCTCGTGTAAATTCAATATGATATTACTTCGCATGTTTAAGCGGTCAGGTCAATGGCTTGACCTCGAGGGGTCAAGATGAGTCACGATAGGTTATTTCCACTAATTTTTTTAGCCTTTTTTGAGCTATCTGGGGAGAACCAGGAGAGGGGGGGGCGAATTTCGACCCCCCCTAGCGGGACGCGTGTTAATGCTGAAGCTGCTATTGTTGTGACAGGCTTTCGCAAATATGTAAAAATGATATTCTACGCTGGAGTTTCCGGAAAACGCATGATGCTTTCAAATACAAAAACAATGTTTTAGCTTTTTATTCAAGCATATCAATTTTGAAGAGGTAGTTCTTAAATAGGTTTTTAAGAGCTTAGAAAAAGTGTAATTTCTCCAATGCATAAAGCGTTGAGCCTGTCCAGCCTTGATGATGTAATGCTGCTATACAACTTCAACGAGGTCTGAGTCAATCGTAATACTGCCACAGCCAAAATATCCATGTTACTTTGTGGTTGGGGATTAGGTTTTTAAACGCTAATGTGAGGGAAAACTCCGGGACGACTTTTTATTTACTATAGACGGACACGCACAAACATGTAATGGAACACATAGTCCTGGAGTGAATTCCAGTATCTATAAGCAACTAACTCTGCTCTGCAATGTTTCTGCTTTGGATTGTCGATAAAAGGCAAAGTGTCGGAAGGAGACATAATTTGCAGTGAAATCATCTTTAATTGGTATACACTGCACAGTCTCCTAGGCAAACATTTACCATTTCCGCCTCATTTTTTTTTACGTTTACAACAGATACAAAATGTAGCAATTCGAGTAATAGAAGAGAAGGTTGACCAATTATCCTCTAATACTTACATTATAAAATAGAAAAAGAGATTTCCGATCCTGCATAAAGTTCCGTCCGTCAACGTCCAACACTCGCATAAAAATACGATCATTATGCCTCGGGAACTCAGGACATTATGGATGTGTTAAAACCAATATAGGGAGCACCAAAGCCCGGAAAAAATAGACAAATGTACATACATACATCCTCGCACGAGGCCCTCACCCGCGCGTGTCCAAACCTGTAAAGGAATTTTCACGACACCCCTCAGTGGTCAGTGGATATCCCGGCCTTGTGACGAGCTGTGACCTTCACGGGTCCTCCAGTGCTGCTACTGCTACCGGGCATGACTGTAAGCGCACGACAGGATTACTGTACACGGACAGAACAATTTCACCATGGACACACGCAGAAACAGCAGCGGAAAAAAACGAATTGTGTGATTCAAGGGAATCGTGTTTGTTTTAACTAGCACATTCAACGTGATGTAGTTTATCCTAACGCAGGGAGATCAAGGCTAGTTGTATCGCGAGTTCAATGCATTTACGGCTATAACTAGGAAACTATAAAGCAAACTTCGAGACAGGCAGTAAAAAAGCGTCATAGTACCAACCCTTTCTGAGAGAAGCATTCCCTCAGGGTGAAGCAATAGGTCGGGAACGGGATATGAATACAATATTTAACAGAGTGTACCATTAATTGTACACGTCCGTCATTATCCACACAAAGAATACATCCGATTTCTGCTGACATGATGACATCAAAGTGGACACCATATCACTGCACTCTTATCATATGCATCGTTTAGCTCTTGCACTCATAATCTTGCCATTTTTGTAACTTTTTGGATGCTCGTGGGCCCCGGGGCTAACGGAACCATTCCCGCTGGGGCAGGTTGCAGCATTGTATTAGCATTCAATATTTGGATACTTCTAAGGAATAAATGATATTAGAATTTATTATTTTTGAAATTATATTATATACTTATATTAGTATTACTTTTGAAAATAGCTGCCAGTCCCTGTCTGAGTCGCCATCTTCATTTTCTGTTAACAATTAGGTACAAACATACAACATATGCTGCGGCCTGCTCCGAACTGGTTAAACGTGTCTTGGAAGCGCGGCACAACTGTATACATGTTTTTTAAGGTCATCATTATTGTCATGAATCTCAATATAGAAGAAAACAAAAACATGCTATGAAGAAAAGTTCGTCCATGAGGGTCTCAAACATGCCAGTTTCAAACACTAACAACACTGTTGAAGGTAATGTTTTTCCACAGGAAGCAATAAACTTCGTCCTTGAGTTTAGTAATGTTGTCAGTGCGTGATGTAGTATGCACATTAAAATAAGACTTTATCGCCAGTAAAACTTATAGCAGCTACTATCCACATAAAATTATTCTCATAAGCTTCAAACGACCGATTTTAACACCTTGCCTGCCTTCTATATAGGCAGTGGTGTCACCAAGAACATCCGTCGGCCCATCTCTACTCTTATTCAGCTAAACTTGCGCATGTCAACCGTTTTGGATCCTACACAGTGTACATGAATCCCCTTGAAATGACTTCCAAACGTGTTTCCGGCGGGGACAGCAGGAACACCACCTCTTTTCCATCGGATAAAACTAATATTTCGGGGTAAATTAGACATGTTTATCTCCAGCATGGCCGCGACTATGAGCGCTGAAAGCAAGGCACTAGAAGAACAGGTAGGTTGAAGATCAAGGGTAGTTTTAAGCTTCTAAGCTTTATGATGGTATTAAGGTAGCGCATGCTTTGGATAGAGAATTGTAAGAGCTTTTGAGAAAATTCATCTTCTATGAAATCTATGCAGTGGTCTTCCTTCCCCTCCCACTAAGAATGCCCAACTCTTCAAAGCCTCAATCTATAAAGCCTCCGGGATTGAAACACTAAGGGCAGTGTTTCAACTTGCCAGGCGAGTTGAACGGACTGGCTGAAGGTATTTATTTATTTATTGCAGTTGATGACTCATCAATCAATTAAGTGACTCATCAATCAAAAACATCAATGATGAGCAACAGGTTAGCGTGCGTCACCCAATTAAAGCTCGTCTCGTTGATAAGTTTTGAAGTGCTGCGGCGAGGAGCATGATGATGAGTTGCTAAGATGTTCCCTGGCCTCTCCTCTCGAATCCGGAAATGTAAAAAACACTGAAGATTATATATTTGGGCGCAGCCCTTCATCAGAATCGTGGAGTAAATATCAATAATTCTCATTCCTGGTATAGCCAGACCTCGAATTGAGCTTCACACAAAAATGCCTTTTAGAATGAATCGTTAAAAATAAGATTGGATGTCGTGAGAACAACGATATTGGTACCTCTAACCTAAAAGCAATGCCGACAATACAACAAACCTAGACCAGTACTAGTGACAGACTTTTCTATTATTTCAGCCAAACACTAGCTTTTGATTAACAATGAAAAACTCGCTGAAGTACCTTGATCGGTTATTTGAATATTTCTGTTCTTATTATTTACTTTTTCCGTCGACTACAGCTAAAATGCTAACCAAAAACTACCTATTTAACACTAGTAGACGTGATGCTAGATCGGTGTAAAGACTGCATACTTTCCCCTTTAACATGATGCTATATTCTTACAATAAAAGCCTCCCTCGAATTATTTAGTTAAGATCTATCTAATCTAAGATTATCTTATGTAAGTCAAGATCTTGTTATGTGTTATGTGTGGTCAAGATCTTGGTAAGAATAGACGGTTCGAGGATTTTCAGCCTTATCTATCCAGTATTTACTGAAAACGAGCCCATTCTATTTTTCACCATAGACTTATAATGGGGTGACCAAAAAATTGACCCCACCTTAAGTCAACAATATCGAAATTCCGAGATAGCAGATTTATAGAGCCTAATGACCTTATCGTATTGAGGAAGTTTCAAACTGATCGGTTCGCTGAGGTTCCCTGGGCGCCGCTTCAAATTCGTGATTTTAGGTTTTGAGGTCGGGTCACTTGACCTTGAATAGCTCCTTGACCTGGCATGACCTTGCCATAAAAATTTGATCAAATGTGTAGAATTGATGAGGAATAAGGTACTGTAAGTTTCGTTGTTCTGAATTTCTTCGCTCTTGCGTTATTTTGGGAAAACCAGGACGGGGCGAATTCGCCCCACAGCTGGGCACGTATTAACATACTTTTTTACTTGGGATTTAAAAGCAGAGGAAGAATCGTAAAGAGGTCAGATTGAGGCTGGGAGTGAACAAATATGTTTGTGTTTGTCGCGGTTCGGCAAAACAACCCGCCTTTTACTGTCTCTACCCTTGCAAATGGAATGTGCAACAAACTATTTGCCGATGCTCTCTTATTCCTAGGTGGGATGTGTAAGGGGAAACATCCGTGTAAATAGGCGCAGTCAAAATTTCCAGTTAAAATTTTATGGAAGAATAGAATATCGTATTGGACCCGTCTACTTGCCAGGCTCAATACCTTCAAATGAACAAGAAGTTCTGAATAGGACAGATATTCTGAAGGGCGAGAGGAGTGTGCGTGTGAGGCTAACCAGATGGGAAATTTATGCTGAATTTTGTCTAATTTTTCTAGTTAAGTTTTTGAGACACCACCCCAAATGATGCATCCATATTCTAAAAGCGCCCGAATGTTTCCAAAATAAGCTGCAAGTATTGGATCGCACTTAAGTCGACCGGGGACTCGACTTGCCTGAAAAGATCTGATTAATATTCCTGAGGGTAGCAATATACCTATCCCTTTCTAATGTTTTTTTAGGATTGGAAGGGACTTATTCACTCCAATGGGAAGTTAAAATCTTTGATCTCTGAAATGCTTGATCACTTTGCCATATTTAACATTTGTCTCGAAATGATGCTGGGATTCCGATCTTAACCACCAATTAGGTAGTTGGCTTAACTATGAGTGTGTTTGATAAGCAAACGCTCTCGCGTGGTAGGAGAAGCACCACTAGCTCCCTGTCGACCTAAAGACCCCCTCTCTGACCCCGTGCTCCATCTCCAGGTTACGGCCACATCTCGCCGGCCACTCCTGGTGGTCAGGTGTTCTGCATAGTCTACTCCTGATCGGAATCCCCATCAGCGGCCTCCTGCTGGCCGGACTCTCCGACTTCTTTGCTGGAAATCTGCTCGCCTTTTACGAGACCAAGTGGCGCAAAAAGTTTGGCGATTCCAAGTAAGTAATGCACGTTTTGAAAGGGTGCTGAGGGCTTGACTTTTTGTACCTTTTTTAGGTTGAAATCCTTTGGGAACCCCTCTCAGGGGTAGAGAGCTTCCTTCCACTAATTCTTCTTGAGCGTGAAATCTTTACAAACTGACCAAATTGTTGGCTGCCAATTTTTAAGGTCCTATTTCTAACGTTCGATACCAACGATTGGGACCCTCAGGAATAACGATTGGGCCCCAAGGCAGAATCTTGGGGCCCTGGGCACCAGCACTGCGGGCACCTGAGTCCCACTCTGGGGGTCATCCGAGACCAACGATTGGGAACCCTAAGTGTAGCGGTTGGGGCTCCCCGAGGCCAACCCTGGGGGCCTCTGAAGTCAATTCTGGCGTTTCTAAGAACATCATTATCCATTCAACATCCAACCCGGTCAAGAACCATTGCATTTCGGTGTATTTTGCTAGAAAAAAACCTGGTATTGCACCCATACGGTATATTTCACAGTAAAATGATACAAATACAGGCACTTAACACGCGCATTGACGGGGGTCTGAGCCACCTTCGCTTTGACGGGGGGGCGGGTACCCGCCCCCTAGGATCTCGAGAATCACGGTAAGTAGCGAAAAACGGTAAAGGGTATTGGGTAGCCCATCCACTTCTCCATCGAAAATATTTCAACCATTTTTTTTGTCAGGTCACATTTACGGTCACGAGAGGTCAAAACATGCCGTCATAGGGATAACATGGAAATGTAGGTTTTCGGCCATTACATCTGAACAAGTAAAGATAGAGCAAAACGACTTGAACTTTATGAATCTTCGCAGGAAGCCGAATCCAATGATATATAATTTGACCGAGCTAGGTCAAATCAAGGATTTTACCTGACCTGAGGTCAGGTCAAGGTCAAATTATATAAAATGTATATCATTAGAACTTCAAAGACAAGGCGAGTCTAATGCAGCTAAAATAAATGCACTATCACCATCCGTTACTAAGTTATTCATTCAAAACCATTTTTATCATGTATTTCCAATGGAGAGGTCATGGCTCGTTCCTGACCTTAGGTCATCGATATAAAAAAATACCGGAACGTATTTTAGATAAATCGGTGGGCCCATTATGTGATATGAGTTTCAATCGGATAAGTTCACCCTGTTCCGACTTATGGTATCTTAAAAAATTTTGAGGTCAGGTCACTTGACCTGTACTGGTGACCTGACCTGAGATGACCTAACCTTAAAATTTTCACAGAAGTTGTAAAAACGATGAGGGAAAATGTATGCCAAGTACAGCGACGCTACGCGCCGCCGTTGTTCTGCTGTCTCCGAAAAACCCGAGGGGCGGGGGGCGGGTACCCGCCCCCGTCAATACGCGTGTTAAACGGGCAACCATGACACCTCGGTTCGGGGCCCCTAAATAGCGATGGTGCCTAAAAATATCCTATCTGAATCAATATAATGGTACTTTAGTGATCAGATCACAGGCAAGCACTACCACATTGTCTAACGTGGGCTGCGGTGTTCCATAAGTAAGGGAATTCTTAAGCCATATTTCTTATATTTTTAGCTAGTTGATTTGATTTGGCTTGGACTCACGCATATACACACACAATGTTCTATCATATGTCCAGAGAAAAACACACAGAGGGGAGTCCACTGAAAAGCCCAGCTAACAACTTGGTCGCCCTGCCCCGGGAAAAGGGGCGACAAACATCCTGGAAAAATGTAAAGGGGTGAGGTGGGCATGTGCAGGCTGTTCACAACGAAACGTCACGGCAGTCTGTATTCTAGTGTTCCTTTGCACAAGCTGATCGACATTTACACCAAAACCAAACGCCTGACGCCCGTTTGACGTTTCTGATCAGGTGGACTCTGGTGGCGTTCACTGCCCTCTACCTGGCAATCGGCTTCCTGCTGTTTGTCTTCGCGCCCGCTGCCGTGTTCTGCTGGATGGAGGGATGGAGCTACATAGAGTCTGTCTACTACTGTTTCATCACCCTGTCCACCGTCGGATTCGGAGACTACACTGCAGGTCAGGGGCTTCACACGTGAACTGTTTATATATGTTTAACGTGTTCGCTGGAAATGTCAGTCATCGACGGTGCACGAACGGTGGTGATCGCCAGGGGCATGGGCGCCGGCAGCGGGGACGGAGGGACGTGTCCCCCTGTTGGCAAACCAGGGGACGTCCCCCAAAATTTTTGGTCTATCGTCATTAATGTTGCCAGGGAATATGCTCAAAATTCGCCTCCCCCGGTCAGCACCATCCCGGGTCCGTCCCCCTGTAAACATTCCGTGGCGACGCCCTGACCAGGGTTGTTGCCGCAGAATGTTTACTGATGGGTGGACGTACCCCAGACTGACCATGACTGGGAACAGGGGTGGGGGCAAATTTTGAGTATACCGGCTGACTTTCAAGACATTATTGACTATTGACTGCACTTCACTAACACATGTATGTACGTTGTCCCACGCAGGTAATAGGAAGAACTTGCAAAGAAACTAGGTTGAATTTTTGGGGTTCGTCCCCTTTGTTCGCGAGTTGGGGATATGCCTCCCCGTCTCCTTCCCTTCTTTCAACGCCCATGTCAATCGTTATAAATCTTCTTATCTAGGAAGATATGGTGTAAAGGCTGTTATCAGTTTCCTAAGAAGTTTCAAAAGTAAGACTTGACCACACAAATTGTGACGTAACTGTATGCACAAGCTATAATTTGAATTTAACACCCTGAACCATCAATTGATCAAACTATCAAGCTCGGACGCGGATTCACGTTCAAAAATACTGTCGAAACCGTTATGAAAGGAAACACTGAAACACATACCAGGCATTACGGTCAGATTTACATACGAGACCCAACACTCGAGGGAATAGATCGAGGCTGGCAGCTTGGATCAGAACCGGTTTTGAATCAATAATTTGAAGACAAATAGTGAAAGAATACGAACAAGCAACAAATGCATACATAAAGGAAGAGTTAAAACACAATATTTTGCCTGCCTAGCGATGGAACTCTTGCCGAGCTAGGTGCGAATAGGATAACACGTCCTTATAATAACCAAATCTACGAGGACCAGTGGCGGATAAGTACGGGTTCATACAGGGGCGGACGCAGACCAGAGTTTTGGGGGGGGCAAACCCATGTCTGCCTCTCCTCCTCGGGGGGAGGAGCGAATATTTTTTGCTCTACAGACCTAGTGTAAACACCTTTTTTCAAACATTTCTCCGGCGTTGGGGGGGGCAAAGATAGTTTGGCCCCCTCCAGCGCTTTGGGGGGGGCATGGCCGGAATGGCCCCCTGCGTCCGTCAATGGGTTCGTAGCATCTAACCCGGCACCGCCTGGACTCTTTTCGCACCCACCACCGCCTGACGGATCCGATCAGACTCATACGATCTCGGGAACTAGAATTTATACGGGAAAAATGAGACAGCGCTGGAAGTGCCTCCTCCTCGTCTACTCTCAAGCCGAGTTTGAACCATAGTCGTTGGCCGTCACAGAAGGCCGAAATGGGTCAAATTGTGACCCATTTTGAAAAAATATCGGGAACCATTAGACTTGAAACAGAGCTAAGGCAACAATGTGTTTGTCTTATCCCAATAATTCGAGTGATACGCAGCATGACCTTGAAAGTGAAGATCAAGGTCAAATAATGACCCTTCAAGATCATGCTGCACATCATTCAAATTCTCGGGTCGTGCTCGTCAATACAATACCATTTTTTGACCGTATAATTTCTCGTTTAAAAGTTATAGACACAAATAATTAAAAAACGCGACCTTTGGTGACCTCTGGTGACTTTTTTATTAACCTGACCTCAGAATGGATGACAGTATACAAATTTTTCGTCTCGAGGGCTTTCACAGGATGTTAAGAAACTTTAGCTCTGCGGTTTAGCTCTTCTAGAAGCCGAGCTACACCCTTGTTTTGTCAGTCTAATTGTAGAAGACCGTAATCGCCCTACATGTGCTTCGAAATGACGTCATAACTCGTTAACTTGATATGATGCCAATTATTGGTCATCATTTGTCAGATTTATCACCCTAAAGGTGTGCAAAGTTTTGAGTGTCTCATCTCAATCGGCTCGGAATCATCTGCGAAAAACCGAGGGGATCCGATCGAAACCCCCCGGGTGAAAAAGGGCGGCCACGAAACTGCCACAAAGCATGCTGATTTTAAGGGCAGAGTTTTCCCTTTCAGGCTGTCATAGGCAGGTCTTGGATTTCCTTCCTTGGAGAAGAAGGAGAGATGGTGGCATAGCGTGGTAGAGGGACACTGTATGGACGTTTTTTCACCATCAGAAGCTTAATTCTACTAACATACCCGGCTGCATCTCCTATTACATTAGCGACCACCCTTTCCGGTCGGAATACTTTATCGCGCTGGCAAAATCCTACTAGAGTTCGATCCTTATGTTCAGACAAAACTATCCAGGGAAGGGTTTAATCGTTAAAACACTCTTCACTCCCTCCTTTTCTTCTGTACCTATTAAAGGTCTACATGTTTATGAGCATTAATGTCACAGTTTGCTTTCCATTCTGAGGTTCTAACTTATCGATAAGTACGCTCACACCTTGAAAGCACTGTGATTGTGGCTGTTTCAGGGATTGCACGCGACGATGCGTGGATGGCGGTCTACAAGCTGTTCATCATGCTCTGGGTCCTGATCGGACTCGGCTATTGGGTGCTGGTGCTCAACTTCATTCAGAAGGCGCTGAAGTCGAAAGAAATGGTCAAAACGTTCCAGCAGACCTCCCGGCTGATCGCCAAGGAAGCTGAGGATATCCGGAACGCCCTGGCCAGCGCTGGAATCCTGCAACGCGACGCTGTGTTCGTTCCAGAACACTCTAAAAACGCCATGAGCATGATGATGAACATGAGTTCCATGCTGGCTGGTGGTGCTGCGCACGGTGGTGGAGGTGCTGCAGATGGAACTGCGGCTGGCGACACATCGCCGGGAGTTCTCGGCGAATTGAAGGGTATTCATTCCATGGGCTCCAGCTTGCACTCAAATAGCCTGCTGGCTGCCCTCATGCAGTCGATGCCTGTCACACAGATGTCGCCACCATCTGAGAACAGTGCTGAAAAGGTAGCGGCACCTGCCGAAGGAGAGCCTCTTCTGTCCGCTTCCAACGGAGGGGCTCAAAGGACCGAGCTGCCTTAGAAGTACACTGTTCATGTCGGTCTCTTAGCTTACCGGAGAGGTTTCGTACCTACCGCAATCAAATATGGTAACTATGTCTTGACATATCTTCCCCTGCATTGATTCATGACGAATAGGCATGTTTGTATATGCTCGGAACCTCTTAACACAACTTGGTCCCTTTTGCATGGTGTTGATATAAATGTTTACACATTCCGACGAAAAGTTGGAAAAATATCGTAAGATAGTACCTGCTCACAGTTTTATCTTTAAGAGACAGCTTAGGAGGACACGATTAGCTAGTGCAATGGGTGAAGTGCGACAAATATGTACAAAACTAATCACCGAGAACAATATCAGGCACTCTCTTAATTTGGAGAAACAGATGGAGGCATGAGTGGTATAGAACCGCCCGTTGTTTGGTATAACAGCAATACTTTAATATCTAGCGATGGCATTATTTACCTAAATACGAAACAACACAAAAACTTGAAAAATAAACATGTTTTGTTCGCTAACACAGATGTTTTTAAAACATTTGACAAGCATCTTTTCTATACCGAGCTCAATGCAAATAATTTGATATGTAACTTTCATCATGTCACAAAAAATACAAGGGTCATGAGGTAACCTCCTGTATGGCGGAATTTCGGCTTAATCTCATTTGCCATGACGTGATGCTATATCGCCGTAAAAAATGTTGTCCAAAAACCTGTTGGTGTAAAGCAAACATATAAAAACGCGGATTGGAGATTAGTCTGGCGTCAACGCGCAGTGGAGGGGGCCTAAAGTGTCACCGTCCCCCTGAAATCTCGGAAACCCAGAGGGCTAGACTAAGAAAAATACTCGTTTGGGGTATGTATGGCTATACTGAGCTATACATTATAGCCAATTTTATTGACCTAGGTCAATATCTCCAAGGTCAAACCAGGCTATAAAGGTCAAATCTGGGCTATTCCGGAGACCTATTGGGAAATACCGTGATCACGCGGAAAAAAACCAGAATACTCTGGAATCAGACTAAGATCATGGAGGAAAATCCTACATAATGTTTTTTGAAAGTTTGAGATCAGGGTCATTCACGGTCACTGACCTATGACGTAACAATATTTTATATTCCTATTAATGTGCAATATAGCTGGCACTATAGCAGCCTTTGGCTGAGAAATAAGAGCATGACCTTGAAAAAAGACCTTTGACCTTGACCTGTGACCTTGGTTTTGACAATGAGTGAGCCTAATTATGAAGTCATGGCATAGCGCACTCCACCCTGAGTAATCTCAATGTCCAAAACACGGGCCAATGGCATTGACAATGCTTTTATGACATTGAACTATGACCTTGACATTGAACTTGACCTTGACCTTGAACTTCATGTAAGATGATTTTTAAATATAATCCTGATTATATGACGTTATTGCGTCACCAATCAGTCTACAGTGCAGGTGATGGTCTCAAAAGAAAACGTGTTTTTGATTGTTTAAAATATTTTGAAAGCCTGTAAGTGAAAACGTTATTGATTGAGTTTCAAACTCTTTCACCAAATACTATCATAGATTGTCCAAATGTAGCGAAGTAGTTTTTTATGCCAAGAGTTCCCCGGCCGCCTCGGAAGATTAGGTGGGGACACTCAAAGTTAAGGATCCCCCTCTCCACTGTGCATGCTAAGCTATCGTTGACTTAAACTAAAAACTCTAGCATGGACAAGCTGTCTTCACGGGGTATTTTCCACGAAGACAGGGTAGGAAAGCGATGTAGGAGTCCTGAAATTCGCTGGCTAGGCCTAGTCTGGATGATCAATTTAGCATGCAATTCAGGCATAATTCCACTGTGATGTGATTCTGTCGGAACTTCGGCTGTACTGGGCCCTCGTGGGTTAGGCTATACCAGTGGCGGATTTAGGCAGTACGTTTGGTAAGGTATTACTCGGGAAGGACCGCAATCGAAAAATGCTATTTTATAGAGTTTCCTCTCTGACAACCAGGTGGATTTTTACAGACGGCCCCTGTCCTCTCATTTTTGCCCACGGCAACGTCCCTAGATGAAGCAATTCTCCTTATCGGACTCGCAGAGGGTCACCAGGTAGATGTGGCGACCTTCCAATCTCAATAACCGAGGAAGGAAAGATGCAATTTCATGGCAAAATACTTTTTTCAATCATTGAAAGAAAAGATGAACAACTAGGGCCCGAAGAACTTCACCTTGTGTGAGATTGAGCTTCGATAATTATATTTGTCTACATTAGGTATTATTTTGAATTTATAAACAATCAGACGCATTCATTGTGCCAAAATCACACACAAATATCTGTTGGAGAACCTGTTTGCAGTATCTTCAGGGTCGGCAAACCGTTTCTCTAACGCAAGCTGCTTACTCCCAACTGAAGAAAAGAAATGATAAAGGTCGCCATGGGTGGAGATCCCGGGGGGTTGGGGGTCAGGACCCCCTGAGTTGGAAATCGAGAGAACCTGGGGTGTCAGCCCGGGTCCTACACCTTCTGCTCTCACAAATTATTTTCTGACCTATGAGTAATGATAGCTAAATTCGCGGCATTTGTGTGATCGGCTGAGTCATAATTTGATCTATCTCTGCCTTTGCATCTTATCTGTAGAGGGGTACTAGAGACCAGGGGCGGCGCCACGGCTTCCCGTCTCGGCTATGTGCGAGGAAAATTATGGGCCCCCGAGCTGGTCGAAGGTACCTCACCTGAACTCTGCAGCACCCTAAGTCGGTCTTTCACAGTGGATACGTGTTTTAGCGTTGGGCCATGCTCGTACCTTAACACGCGCATTGACGGGGGAGGGCGGGTACCCGCCCCTCGGGTTTTTCAGAGATAGCAGAAAAACGGCGGCGCATAGCGCCGCCGTACTTGGCATACCTTTTCCCTCATCATTTTTACAACTTCTGCGAAAATTTTAAGGTTAGATCGTCTCAGGTCAGGTCTCCAGTACAGGTCAAGTGATCTGACCTAAAAAAGTTTAAGATAGCATAAGTCGGAACAGGGTGAATTTATCCGACTGAAACTCATATCACATAATGGGCCCACCGAGTTCTCTAAAGTATGTTCCGGTTTTTTACATCGATGACATAAGGTCAGGTACGAGGCATGACTTCTCCATTGGAAATACTTGGGAAAAATGGTTTTTACTTAATAACTCAATAACGGATGGTGATAGAGCGTTTACTTTATGTGCATTAGACTCGCCTTGTCTTTGCAGCTCTAATGATATGCATTTTATATCATTTGACCTTGACCTGACCTCAGGGCAGGTCAAATCCTTGATTTGACCTAGCAAGGTCAAATTATATATCATTCGATTCGGCTTGCTGCGAGGATTCATATACTTTAAGTCGTTTGGTCTACCTTTACTTGTTCAGATGTAATGGCCGAAAACCTTAATTTACATGTTATCCCTATTACGGCATGTTTTGACCTCTCGTGACCTTAAATGTGACCTGACAAAAATGGTTTAAATATTTTCGATGGAGAAGTGGACGGGCTACCCAACGCCGTTTACCGTTTTTCGCTACCTACCGTGGTTCTTGAGATCTTAGGGGGGGCGGGTACCCGCCCCCTCGTCAAAGCGAAGGTGGCTCAGACCCCCTTCATTGCGCGTGTTAACACACACAGTGGAGAGGGGTCTGGCGTCAACGTGCAGTGGAGGGTCCTAAAGTGCCCCCCCAAGATCTCTGAAACTAAGAGGGTTTGAAATCACTCGTTGAGAGGTGCGTGATGGCGATGGTGATCTACGTTATTTCTAAGCTTCGTTGACCAAGCTCAGTATCTTCAAGGTCAAAGGAGGTTGTAAAGGTCCCTCATCTGAACTAAGCAGCACCCTAAGTCGGTCTTTCACATAAGATATAGACTGGCTGGGAACCTATTGGGAAATGCCATGATTATGCAGAAAAGCGGTAATACACTGAAAGTGAATTAAGGTAATAGAGGAAAGGTCCCACTTCATGTCCTCACAAAGTGTGAGGTCAAGGTCATTCAAGGTTAATGACTTATGATTAACAAGACATATTCCCAATAATGTACAATGTGGCTGGCACTGTAGCAGCCTTTGGGCAGAACTGAGGGTTTGATCTTGAAAAAAACTTTTGACCTTGACCAGTGACATTTACCTTGACAGTGAGTAACGAAAAATATGAAGTCATAGCATCGCATACGTTATGCTGAGTAATGTCATCTGTCCGGAACACTGGGGTCTATAACCTTGACATGTGACCCTAAACTTTATTTCGGGTGACTCCGACATATAACCCGAAATAGATGAAGTTATTTTTTATTACTTATGGTTCTATTATAGGCGTTCTGAGCTTAGCTCCTATGTCCACCTCTAATGCATCGAGGAATAATTTAAATTCGAAACAATTTTAGGGAAAGACAAAACATAATTTAGAGCCCGGTCATCCTTAATCTAGGGGAGTAATTTTAGCCTATTTGTTAGCCATATTATATGGCGTTATTACGTCATTATTCCATCTACAGTGCAAGCGAACTGGTGCGACTGCACGATTGTGACGGTCTCAAAATATAAGTCTGAATTTGAAATCCTATAAGTAAAATAACTGAACCAATTTTTGGAATTCGTTCACCAATCGACGCACTCATGCGTTCCCTCAAATTTGGCCGAGTAACGTATTATGGCGGCGAACGGTTCTCCGCATAGGTGTCGGAAAAGGGGGGCCAGAGGGGGCCTGGCCCCCACTTTTTGCCCAAAAATTTCCTGATCTCAGTCAAAATGGGAGAAGACCTGAAATTTCCATAACCAGCCGCTGCGGAAGGCAACGAGGAGCCCAAACGTGAACATTTTTTGGTCCTATCGTGGAAAGTTTTTTGTCAGCATCAGGTTGAAGTTTGACTGCACCCCCCACTTTTTCCGGTGGTGATGCTTATGGTTCTCCGGGCACCTTGGAAAATAGGTGAGGGCACTTAAAGACCCCTGAACTTTGCGTGTTAAGGTCTCCGAGCAGTGTAAGGACCCCTGAGCTGGTGTGACCCCCTGAGCTGATTTGGCGCTCCTTGAGGTGATTCAGGGCCTCTTAGCTTGACTGGGCCTCTGAATTGCCGTAGAGCCCTCGCGTTGGTGTTGCTCACCCTCCCTGTGAAGTCCTAGTCCTCGATCCCTGAAATAGACTAAGGCCTGCGACTGGTTCGGACTCCCGGGATGGTGTGGGACCTTGAGCTGGTCTGGCCCTTGAGCTGGTCTGGGCCCTTTACATACATGGTCTGGCCCCCTGCAGTGATCTTGAGAACCCTGGGCTAAACTGGACCCCTAAGAGTTAGGGCATAAGGCCCTGAGCTCATCGTGGGCCACTTATCTGGTCTGTGGTCCCTGAACTTTTATGGGAACTGTCAGGTGGTCTTCGGACCCCTGAGCTGGTCTGCACCCCTGAGTTGAATTTGTGTCTCCTAAGATCAAATTTTCGCAGGGGTCCTGGGGCTGTTCAGGGGCCCGCTTATCTTGAGACACATGGGCTGATATGGACCCGTGAGTCGATACTGGGACCCCTGAGCTCTTTGGGTATTTCATCTTGTCCTACCCTCCTGAACTGATGAATTGCTATGGGGCCTCCATCAGATGTTGTTGGGACTCCTGAGATGTTATGGAGTCCATGAGATATTCTGGAACTACTGTGTTGGTTTTATGCCTGCTGAGATGGAGTTTCACTAGGGGCCCCTGAGCTGTTCTGGGGGCTCTTGAGAAACTCTTGCACAGGAGGTTGTAGACTTGAGCTTGAGGCCCCTCGGTATCGTGCTCTGAGTTTTTCTGATCTCCCTGAGCGGCTTTGGGGTCCCTGAACAGACCTGGGCCCCTGGGTTGGTGGGTTCTCTGACGTGATATTGCGTCCTCTCAGCTGATCTGGCCCCCTTAGATAACCAGGCCCCCACACTGATCTTGAAACCCATGTGTTGGTACTGGATCACCTTGTACTTGTCGGGACCCATTAACTGGTATTACTAGTTACTAACTGGTTAACTGGTCTTGGGACTCCTAAGTTGGCTGTGAGCCGCCGGAGAGGGATTTTTGCAGGTAGCCCCTGGACTGTTCTGGGGGCCGTGAGAGGATATTGCACATTAGCTTACGGGCTCGGCCTTAGACCCTGAGCTGGCTCATGGGTCATAAACTGGTCTAGAGCCCCTGAAAGGATTTATTTAAGAGGTCCCTGGCTTGGTCATAAGGCCCCTCTGGATTGATGTCCATTGAGCTGGTAATGGCCCCTGAGCTGGTATTGGGCTCTTTAAATGGGTATGGGTCTTTTAGCTTGTCCTTACCCTATTAAGCTGATTTAGGTCCCTTGAAATCGTCGGGGGCCCAACTGGCCTGGCCTCCTGAGTTTGTGTGGGCCTGCTGAGCCGATTTAGGGCCCTCACAGTGGCTCTAGCCCCTGAGCTGATCTGAGGCCCTTTCAGATGGTCAGGGTCCCCTCGCTGATCTTGGAACACTGGCGCTTTTTGAGCCATCAGGGGCCCTTTATCTGGTCTGGAACCTCTTTACTGGTATGGCCCCTCTCGGCTAATCTTGGGTTCCCTGAGTTGGGTTTGGGCCTCCTGAGAGGGAGGTTTACAAGGGGTCCCTGGGCTGATCTGGTACTCTGAGAGAGTATTATACAGGAGCTTAACACGCGCATTGACGGGGGTCTGAGCCACCTTCGCATTGACGGGGGGGCGGATACCCGCCCCCTAAGATCTCGAGAACCACGGTAGGTAGCGAAAAACGGTAAACGGCGTTGGGTTGCCCATCCACTTCTCCATCGAAAACATTTGAACCATTTTTTTGTCAGGTCACATTTAAGGTCACGAGAGGTCAAAACATGCCCGTCATAGGGATAACATGTAAAATTCAGTTTTTCGGGGATTACATCTGAACAAGTAGAGATAGAGCAAAACGACTTGAACTATATGAATCCTCTTAGCAAGCCGAATCGAATGATACATAATTTGACCTTGCTAGGTCAAAACAAGGATTTGACCTGACCTGAGGTCAGGTCAGGGTCCACTTATATAAAATGCATATCATTAGAACCGCAAAGCCCAGGCGAGTCTAATGCAGCTAAAATAAATGCTCTATCACCATCCGTTACTGAGTTATTCCGTAAAAACCATTTTTCCCATGTATTTCCAATGGAGAGGTCATGCCTCGTACCTGACCTTAGGTCATCGATATCAAAAATACCGGAACATATGTTAGAGAACTCGGTGGGGCCATTATGGGATATGAGTTTCAATTGGATAAGTTCACCCTGCTCCGACTTATGCTATCTTAAACTTTTTTGAGGTCGGGTCACTTGACCTGCACTGGTGACCTGACCTGAGATGACCTAACCTTAAAATTTTCACAGAAGTTGTAAAAATGATGAGGGAAAAGGTATACCAAGTACGGTGGCGCTACGCGCCGCCGTTTTTCTGCTATCTCCGAAAAACCCGAGGGGGGGCGGGTACCCGCCCCCGTCAATGCGCGTGTTAATGACTTTGTCGTGGGGCACAACTTGGTTTGGGGTCACATTAGCTGGTAAGGGCCCCTGAGAGGAGCTACATAAGAGGTTTTTGACTTGGTCCTATGTCCCCTAGCTGGATTAGTGTCCCTTGAGCTTGCAAGTGCCCCTGGGTTGGTACTGGTCCGTTTAACGTATGGGCCCCCCTTGTGCTTATTTGGAGCTTCGTGAGTTCGTCGAAGCACCCAGCTGCTCTGGCCCTCTTAGTTTGTATGGGCCTTCTGGGCTGAGTGTGTTGGCCTGGGCCTCCTGAATTAACACTGGACGTCTGAAGAGAGTTTCGCAAAAGGCCTCTGGGATGTTCTGGGTTCTTGGGAGGGTATTGCACAGGAGTTAACTGGAGTAATAATGGGGATCAAGCTGGTTTGGGGCCCCCTGAGCTAAAAAGGGCCACTGAGGTAGAATGTCAAAGGAAGTCCTGAGCTAGTCTAGGGCCCCTGAGAGGAATTATGTAAGAGGTTCGTGACTTGGTCGGAGGGCGCCTAGCTGGATTGGTGTCCATTGAAGTGGCATTGGGCGTGTTTAGCTAGTATGGATCCAATTAGTTTGTCTGGGCACATTATGTTGATCTCGTCCCTCCTGAGCTTTTTTAGAGCCCTTAGCTCGTCTGGCACCCAGGGTTGGTGCTGGACCCATTTAGCTGGCCTGAGGCATACTGAAAAATATTTTTCTGAAGGTTTCTGACTTGATCTCGGGACCCCTGAGCCAGTGAAGGACCCCTGAGAGGCAACATTGGGCGTCAGTATCCACAGTCATGTATCGGAAAGAAATCGTGGTTGTAATTGGTGTGTTTGCAGAAGGCCCACTCTTTGTTATTCGCTCTGAATTCAGTACTCGGGACTACGTTATGGGACCCTGTGTGAAAAGTGATGGGAGGAGGGGGGACAAAAGATACTCCGTCCTCTCCCACTCTCAAAAGTGGGGGACGCGTATAGTTGTTGGATTTTTCATACATTCAAGGAATGAATTTTCGTGGCATAATTACTTTTTATGCAATTCGCTTTGATGTATGGTGCAGTTTTTTGTCTTGGAATTTTAGGGGGCAAAACCATCGAGTGAGAGAGAGAGGGGAAAAAAGCTTGGGCAATGAGCCAATTTTACGGAAACAGCATGCTAGACCTAGCAATCGCCATACTGTAGCATGCCTCATAATTTTTTGGTGATTTATTTATATCATCAAAATATTCATATTTTAATAATCGTTTTGGGCTATAATGATGAGCCAACTGCCGGGAATTCTCAGAAGGGGAGTAGGGTAAGGGCGGGTAAGAGTACGCAGGAGATAAGAGTACGCAGCAGCTGTTTTGGTTGCTTAGCAACCACTGAGATGGTGGATAACCTGGTATAAAAAAGCAAGGTCAGTGCCTAGGCTGCACACCAAAATTCAACGTGCTCCTGTTCTTTCCGCGGGAGTTCAGAGCAAAATAAGTTTCTGGGCACCCTTGAAGTAATATTTCTTAACTGGGTAAACTTGTAGACCATGCTTCAATTATCAAAAGTATTGTATTGCGGTCTGTCATCAGCAAGAAAGCTGAGCTAGGAGTGTGCTCAAGGACCGGAGCTCACGCTAAAAGGCCTGCCAACATGTTTATGAAGACTTTCTTCCCAAGGGAGCATGTCCGGCAAGAGTACGCAGTAGACCATTGGGCAAGAGTGCGCATGCTTAAGAGATAGGAAAATTTAATTTTCGCTCGGAACAGAGTCCGTCATTCATATTGGGAAAACCAAACGTTGCAACATAGTTCTTGTATATCAGAACGATATAAAATCATACAATCGCCTAGTTTGGCGACAAAAAACTTCGCGATATGGCCTATGCACCTAAAGCACAGCGGGGCATCAGTGCGTACTCCAGCCTCCTCTCTTGCGTACTCTTACCGACCCACTCCGGCAAGAGTACGCACGTGACTTTTTATTTTTGATGGGCTCGTGGCGAGTTCCTTTCAGAGACATCGAGTTGAAACATGGACCATACATAGACAATTCTTCAGGGTAAACAGCCACATAAAAATATTAGCTGTTAGACTTATAGGAGAAAAGTCTAAGCCTTTAGAAAGTTAAGTGCGTACTCTTGCACGGACTTCCCCTACGCTAGACTTGAGCATTGAACTGTATTTTGATTTTACACGCAATGTTGCGTACTGCTAACACGTTTTCATTGAGCAATATATTAAAAAGCGCACGGGACGGTATAATCTCTGTCCTTTCAAAGACCGAGTCAACGGCAGAGGTTTCGACCCATATCTCATTTTGAGTTTCCGGAAAACATCTGATTAAATGCTCGAAGTGTGTTGAAATGCGCATGTCGGCTTTACCTCCCGAGGAAGTCATAATCCGGCTCGTGTAAAAATCCTACTATCATAAGGTTTCATGTAGTATTTACAGGCATTTCCCAAATTTAAGTGTCTTCTTTTTCTTATGAAAAAACACCCACTCCTGCGGCCCCGACCGGACCGGGATCCCCTGGTTTAAAAAGCGATCTCCACCCCTGAAAGTCGCATATGTCCAAATAGCAAATACATCGTCTTCCCAGCACGGAGATGCTAGCCTCAGTGGCAGAGCACCTGCCTCCTGATCCATGGGTTCCGGGTTCAAGGCCCAGTGAGTCTTCTGAACAGATACAATCTGGTCACCAAAAAAAGCTACCAAGGCGGAGTTGAAGACGCCGTATGACCTTGCCAGCTGGTGTGTCGTTAAACCCAAGCACTTTATTAAGTCTTGCCAACACAAAAGCACGACATATATGCTCCTGAAGCTTAATTGCCTGCGGGTAAAATCCAAGTTTAAATTTGCCTTATTTTGAATATTAACTCCAGTAGGGCTAACAACATTTCCCGGAACACCGCCGGCTGTTTTCAGCTTGTCCCAGGTCGGAACAAAAGCGGCAGCACACGCTCTGACGCGTGTGACACTGCGGGAGCGAGCTGAGAGGTGCGTGCCGCCGTCGCACGCACGGCGACAGGCTGCCTGACTTCTGACGAGACAAGTCCATTACATTAGCGCGCCGACGGAGGGGGGTAATCCCGCCCGCCGGGCTACCTGTCGGATACAGCTGTCCCGTAATCGCGCCGGCGGAAACGACGCCATCTCAGGCAACATGGTCACTTATGGCTTCTCAGTCGGCTCAGTAAAAGCGCCAGCCAGCCGCTCGACAGCGTTACTTTCAGGGGATGAGTGGCACAGCGACACCAGTGGCGTTTGTTTGAGGTCAGATTTCAGTGCTGGATGGAACAGCTGCATTGTGATCTGACACACGGGTAGTGGGTTTACACAAATTAAATGTATGTGCAGTACGATGCCTCTTGTGGAATAGTATAAGGCTGGTACAATGTACATACAATGCGCGTATGCATACAAAATGGGACGAGAGATACTGATGAATTGAGGGTTGCCTCAGGAGCCCTATAAGTGAAGATCCAGCTATACTCTATTCAAGTACATCACCACTAAAGCTTAGGCACCAGTGTTTAAAATCCTTCACCGCCCGACGAGGGATAAAAAGACGTTGAAATCGTCCTCCGTACTTGATCTTGAGAAAAAACCCAAGACAGCCGATCTACAAATGTTACAGTCAGCGACGGATCCAAGACTTCAGTTTGGGGAGAGGGAGGGCTAGGGGCTGGAACTTTCCCCGTCATTGCCTCGGAACAGCTTCGGCTATACATTACCTTAAGGCACTCGGACAATTGGTGGGAGGGGGGGGCTCGAGGCTTCTTGTATCTACCACTGGTATCAGTTCTACCATATTCCACACCACTGCATCTCGGTTTTCTACCACAAGCACACTTACCAGTGACTCTCCAGGCATATCAATCTAACACCTGTGTGCCAGCCAACACGTTTTCCATATGTTTGTGGTACAATAATGTTGCTCAGAGCTTTAGGGCGACATGGACAAACATTAGGAGGTGGGAAGTATCATTGACAGCTCTGAACCTGTCAATATAACCTACAAGTAAATGTCAGCGCCCCAGTCTGCGGATCATACCCGTTAATGTCACAGCGAGGTTAAAGCACGTCATGAGCCTACGGCAGGGTATGCCTCAGCTGGACATGCTTCAGCAGGACATGCCTCTTCAGCAGGGAATGCCTACAGGAGGACATGCCTACAGGAGGACATGCCTCAGCAGGACATGCCTCAGCAGCAGGGGCATGCCTCAGCAGGACATGCCTCTACAGCAGAGCATGCCTACAGCAGGACATGCCTCTGCAGCAGGACATGCCTCAGCAGGACATGCCTCTGCAACAGGGTATGCCTCTTCTGCAGCACGTCGTAAAAAGCCTCGCAATATACTTAGTGGCTGAAATCTCGCAAATCGACCACAAATTCAGCCCAAGGGTGAGCCGGAGCGCCGACTGAAGTTGCAGAATCTATTCATAGACGCATTACAGGGGCACGTGTTCGGAACAGGTGACCCGCATATCAGCGTGTTATTTCAGTGTTTCTCCCCGGAACCCGCCTGTGGAGCAACAGTCAAGACAAGCATAAGCCGTTTCATTGTGGCGACGGTAAAAACCTGATTCGACTTTTTTTAATTTACCATGTGACTTTATGGAAAATACAGACAAGGCAACGTGAAAATTCACATGAGCAAACGTATCAAACTTTGTACGGTGTCACCACCAGGCAAGCTCAACTGGCGACGGATCATGAATAGGTCAACATCCTATGGATTACTTATATATCTGAGGTGATGGATTGGTTTCACACGGGTCAAAACAGCCTCAGTCAGCTCAAACAATAGCTCAGAGGGTCTTCAGGCAAGCAAGCTTTCAAACGATGTCGACTTGTTATGGCCATCTCCCTGGTTGCCATATCGACTAGTTTATGCATCCTTCCTGTAGTTTATTTTCAAGATCACCCAAGGTCATATACCATGTCAGAGGCATTTTGTCATGTCAGAGGGGTTTTGTCAGACCTCTGACACGGCTAACGGCATTTACAGGAGAATTTGCAGACGGTCAGCTCATATTTGATATCCATGTCGACAGCACTGTAATTTGTAAGTTATCAGCCTCAGTGGTGCCACAAGTCGACATAGTACCCCATCAGGGATGTAGAATGGTGAAAACGTTTCGGAGTGCTTTCCTGTTTTCTTCAGAAATGCTGGTGGTTGTTTGGAGTAGCAGAAATATGCTGTAAAACTAGTCATATTGGCATAGAGCCACTGGTCAAAGACATATTCCGGACATAAACATTATCGTTTGGTTCTCGAGGTTTGTGGGCTGGTTTTAGCTAGCTTATTGGTGCCCATATTTTATCTGCTAGGCTTTGACATGGGATGTAAGCTGTCCAGGATTACTTCGATTCCATTGACTGTTCCCGTCTTTCCATTGCAGCGCCGGGCTCTAGCGAGGTACAGACATACTAGTTAGGTGGAATGAAAATATGTTGACTAATACCCACAACTGCTCTAGCTACCTTTCCTGCCCTGATAAGAATTGGTTTGAAGACGGAAGAGGTCGTGAAATAACTCGTATGAGATATCAATGAATGCTATCGAAACTCTTGCGAACAATAGAAATGGTTGGAATGGGTACTTTCTTAAGCATGTTATAAAGTTGCGGTTCAGTTCCCGTTCCAAATGGATCGTAAACCAAGCTATACACATCGGGGCTCCCCATCGTTCTCAGCCGATTCTCGCGCCGCTCTGATATCTACCTACCGATCCAGACTGCAGATGCCTCTCAAACGTCGTCCTGGCAACTTCCGAGGCTTTCAAAACCGTTGCAGAATTGCGCTACTTCTCTCTGACCGTACTGGTCGTTTTTCATATAAATTGCTTGATCCAACTGAGCTAATGGTCACATCATTTTGTAAATCAACATTGCTACAAATCCTTCGGCAATGTATGTGTTGACTTGAGCTATAATTATAGCTTAAGTGGGACTGTCACTGGGATTACCACTTAAGTTGGATCAAAGTCTTGGTCATAGATACTAAACAAATACGAAAAATTAAAAAAGTGGTCCTGAAGAGCTAAATAGAGAAAAAGAAGAATACAATGTGTTTACCTGACTAGATTAGGTCATGGCTTGAATATCAAAGTATATGTCCTATCAAATCCGGTCCACCATTCGGATTGGATTGCGCTGGTCAGCAGATTCCGGCACTTAATATCTGGATATGGATTTCTACTCAAATCTGTATTGACTTAACCCGCTCCCCACCGGGGGTCCGGCGCCACCTTCACCCCACGGGGGCATCGATGGCCTCCCCTCTAACTCTGAAAATATGGGGGTTAGCGCAAATCTGCAAAGTACATTAGAAAGCTCGCGTGAATTCAGTAAGAAATTAATTTAGATATTTTAGCGCTCAGGTCAATGGTTTGACCTCCAGAGGTCAAGTTAGGTCACGATAGGCTATTTTCACTCAAATATGCAATGCTTAAGAAAACTGGGCATATCTCTTATGCCATTAGAGCTATTGAGATCTGGTAAACTACATTGGATAGGAAAATGGCAGCCCTCTCTCCGCTATGTGGAACGTAATGACCTCCCGCCAGTGGTTTGACCTTCAGAGGTCACCTCGTGACCTCATATGACCTAAGGTCATCAAAGGTCAGAAAGTGACCGTGCCGTATATCAAATGAAAGCTAGGGATGAGACATACACGATGGTGTTTGATTCAACGCTCTAGCTTAATTAGGTCAAAAGGTGTTTCCAAAATTCTATGTTTGACCGCTGGTGACCTTGGATGACCTTGGAGAGGTCAAATGAAAAATATGACCCCTGGGACCCGTAAAAGGGTGTCCAAGAACGTTTTTCTGAGCAAGCCGAGCATTTGCAATCGTTTTTGTGGCTTTTAGATCATAAGAAAGCCTTTTCCCATACTTTTTCAATGGGAGAGGTCACCTCGTGACCTGACCTTAGGTCACGAAATCTAAAAATCCCGGAAATATGCCTTGTAGACCCTGACGGGCCATGAACTGTAGGAAGTTTTAAATCAATCGACAGAGAAACGTAGCTCTTATAGAGCTCAACAGTTGAAGTGAGGTGACCTTAGTTGACTTCACCTGGTGACCTGACCTTGGGTGACACGGGTAAAAATTTCAGGGATGGTGTGAAAATAATGGGGTGAGAGCTAGAGCCCTCAACCGCGGTCCTGCGTTTCGTCATTTTTCTGCTATCCCGAAAAAAGCCTTAGGGGGCATCGATGGCTCCCGGTGGGGCGAGGGTTAAGATTTTCTGGAGGCGGATGGGATTTTGTTGGAAAATCGTGGTGTGCATGTGGATTGACTAATTTCCATGGAGGTAGCATCGGATATTTACTAAAACAGATCTTTCTTGGACATGACGTATCTACTCCACACTTGACGCTCAGCATATTTTTTATCCCTCGCCCCACCGGAAGGACTTCGACACCCCCCGAAAGTTTTTTTTCATTATAACAGACAAACACCGAGAGGCAGCACCACAGGCTCTACCTTTCACCCTATTATTTTCACTCCATTATTTTCACCCATCCCTGAATTTTTTCCCCGGGCCACACTAGGTCAGGTCACCAGGCGAGGTCAAACATGGTCATCTCTCTTTAAGTTTGAACTCTACCATATATAGATTTCTAAGCAGGTCGATTTGAAACTTTCTACACTTGATAACCCCTCCAGGTCCTACAAATTTTATATCCAGGATTTTTCGATTTGGTGACCTGCGGTCAGGCAGAGGTGCAGAAAGTATGCTGGCTGTCACAAACTCAATCCGACGTATGCCTCCTCTGTCACACAGAGCTGGAAATAATAATTGTATACTTGAATACTATTTCCAATATGCTGAATTTCCTCTACCTGTCCCTTACTTTTTGCAGCAGACAAGGTTTTAGCACCAAACCATTACAGCATGAAAGTAGTAAGCTGAGTTTTCATTTATAGATCATGTTTTTGTTTTTGGAAGGAAAATTTCCAATTATGGGTCATTTTCCAGTATTGGGGTCATAACTATTATTGGCAACTCTGACTGCAGTTTCCCCCAATGACATGCATTTCCTTTTTGAAGAAGTTTACATTTTTGGAAGGAGTGTTTCCAATTATGGTACTTTTCCACATGATTACATGTAGCAATTATCATGAAAATAGTCATTATTGGGAACATACCTATTAATGGGAGGGTACATGTACACACAATTGGGAACCCTAACCACAGCTACCTCCCCCCCCACTAAACTTCTATCTCACATATCAACAAAAGGGAAAAATGTCAATGTCAACATAGTATTTGAATCTACCTAAAATGTGTTGGTAAAGTGGACCTTAGGTAGCATTTTTATAAACACATCAAATGCTTAAAATTTGCATCCCACTCGCGATCATCACCTGCCTGGTCATTCCTTTTTGCAGTAAAAACTCTGAGGCAACTAGCCTGCATAGATGTAAAGTTATGTCTATTGCCCTAATAGGTACAGAGATATTGGAATTCACATACCAAAGAAAGATCCAGTGTAGTCAAAATCCTGCTTTAACTCCATGCAGTTCAGGTCCTGAGCGTTGCTTACCACCACTGGTAGTAAGCAACACACCCCCAACCAGCGTTTTTCGAAGTCTATTTCTTTCTGAGATTTGCTGTGATTTTCTGAGATAAGAAGGGGGTCTACTCGGCCCCCTCCAGTGCACGTTAGTCCCAGGCCCCTCTCCAGTGTTGGTGTTAAAACTTTGTGGAGGACTGCATTAGCACACATTTGCTATCTGTACAATATTGATATGATAATTTGATCATGAAAACTCACCTGAATCACTGTTGTTGCCAGCCTGTTGCTGGCGCCAACTCTCCCAACTTCCTCCAGCTCCAAATCTATCTAACCAATCTAGGGCACAAATAAACTAAGGCACAAGCAGGCTAAGGAATGAAAAACCAAGCTTGATATGGGAAAGTGCATCAGTCTTACAATAGCCTACATTCATCTTAGATTAGCCATGGGCAGCAATATTTATTCTAGCTAGTTTTAGCCTGCACTTATCTTAAATATACCTAATGAATATGCCCTCAAAATAAGTGGCTTCTCGCCTGTTTAAATTTTTGGCAGGCTCTACATCACATAAACATTTCTAACTTGTCTTGTCGCTGTTGCGCAGTTTAAGTAGAATTGCTGCCCTGCTATGTTTATTTTCTCACTCATTTAGTACTTTTATTAGTAGCTTTTAGGCGTACTTAATACTAAATTCGAAAAAATAGGGGCCAATAAATCGAAGACACTCAAACTGTAAATATGACTTAACCTGAAAAAATGGACAGAGAAGTACTTGATAAAGTATCTGCGTTATCGTTAATGCCTTAAATATGCCCACAATCGTGTATTTCTTGAAAAAATTGACTGTCACATTTCCGGTATCTAGGCGACAACTTTCTGCAAACTACTAACAATCAGCCCCATTGGGCTGCATGTTAAAATCTGGCAACTGTGACAGCGGTTTGCGGGTTTTCTGCAGCGGGGGTCCCTCGTTTTAGTAGAAATTGAACACAGTACCAATATTGTATTACTAATGGTACGCTGTGCAATTGAAGAACAGAGCCGCTAAGTTAAAATATTCCCTACACGCTCCATTCTCTATTTCGAAAATATGGGGTTTGATCTTGAGCCATACAGTCTCAGGATCGCTGTTTTGTCACAATTATGGACCCAAATTTTCGTAAATGTGTCACAAAATCCGGTAGCCGAGTTGGCAAGTTTCTGCACCTCTGCGGTCAGGTTACAAGGTGATCTGTTCCATAGAATAAGCATGGGGAAAAGCTATCTTACGATCTGAAAATCTAAAAAATGGTTGAAGATGCTCAGATGTCTCCGGAAAGCATTCTTTTGGCCATCCTTTCATGGATTCCAGGGGCGATACTTGCACTTTGACCTATCTGGGATCATCAAAGGTCACCAAGGGTAAAAACAGTATTTTTACGATAGCTTTTGATCTAATCAGGCAAGAGCACTGAATTAAACGTAATCGTGTATGTCTCGTCCCTGGATTTCATTTTAAATACTGCAAGGTCACTTTCTAAGCTTTTGGAGCCATGTACCTTAGGGGGGCTAACGAGGGCCCCGATGGGACGAGGGTGAAAATATGATAATATTTAAGCTTCATTAAGCCTTCCAACAGGCCTGTTGAACTATAGAAGACCACTTAAAACCCTTAAAATGAATAAAAGAACATTCTAAGGAAATTTTTAAAATATTTCAACGTTTTATTGAGAGTGACCAGGTACCACCAAAAATAAATAAGTATACACCCTTGATTTGCATTTTTGGTCGTCCATTACCTATATTGTATTTTTTACAGCGCAAAACCATAAAAAGGGACAGGCACAGTAATGAAGTAAGGCGGGGGAGGAAAGAAAAATAGAAAAAATATTATAAACCTTCATCATAATCTGAATGCAAATTTATGCAGCTTAGACAGAAAAAATAAAGCTTTTTATAGGTACCAGTGTAATTTTCTTTTTCACCCAGAAGTTTTGTTCGATTGGACCATGCACATTCTTGAATTTTACAGACGGTGACAACCTTTACTTTAACTTACGCTTACATTCACTTGCCTACTTAACATTTCCCATTCCTCTATAAATTCTCTTATATTCACTGAAATAACCAAGTAACAAAGTTGCCAGTAACAGAACAATGTTTGAGAATACCTACGGTTGGCAAAATAAACCAAAAAACTCCAAACAAACCCTTCTGCCTTCTTGGGAATCACATCGTGCGTCTTTCTTTGCCTACGACCACAAAAAAACACTAAAATCTACTCCCGAACGCAATGCCTTCAGAAGAGTCTCTTATGCGGCAGTCCAAGTGCTCCTCTGTACCGTACCACTGGAAGGCCGCCGCGCCGTCGCGTCGTTGGCCGTCCATTTGTTACGAGCGGACGCGGCCGAGAGGCGGCGGTACGCCGTCGTCGTTAGTCTGGCGACAGCCGGACGGACCGTCATTATCTTCTGTCGCAGCTGCCCTGCCTCTCCCGATGGTCGGCACAGAAGCGGGCCGTGCCGGGGCGTGGCGTGGAAGCACCGTTGGTAGCAAAAGTCGACACTGGATGGAAATATTCGCAGCCGGGTGGTTTTTATCGGCCATGAGACGCAGTTACCGGTGGATATCCCCGCCATGAGTGTTAGTCTCTCGCGAGACAGTCCCAAATTATTTTATCAGAAATGGATAACAAGTTCCGGATTAACTTCAATTCGTCATTTTTTCTTAAATGTTTCTTCCAAACCGAGTGAGACAAAACTTAAGGGTAGATAGCCTGACACATAGTACATTTTAACATTAGCCGGCATTGTCTGCAGTTGGTTGGTACTGTCGTATGTTTTCAAATACAGCAAAAATCCGCAGCTCGTAATGCCACCGTTTTCGCTTTGCCTGGTAGCTGAATTTTTGCAAGTTCTGGAAACATTTTACGTCCAGGTCATATCAGATAATTTCACCAGTCCAGGTAAAGTAACCTAACCTTAAAAATGTTGACAGATACAGCAGTAAGAGCACGCTTTATCTTTTGATGTGATATTCACATCACATAGTAAGGTCACCGGGAACAAAATCTTGCAGCATCGCGACTTTTAATATCAATGACCTGGGGTCTATTTACGTGGTAGACGACCTTTCATTTACTAACGTGGGACAGTAGTATCGACAGCCATCATAGAGATATGTTATAAAAAGCGTATTATCCACAAATAAAAGCCAGGTCGTTAGAGCTAGCTTATAAATCCCACGCTATCCCAGAGCTGTTCAAATATCTTGCCTCACTATTTCAAAACAATTCTTTCTTAAAAGGTGGCCAATAATTGGTGACCTAGATATTATGCCAAAAGGATGGAAAAGCGTCACACTGAGCCCAAATTCTTCATATTGGGGCACATATGTGGCATTTCGTTTTTGGTGGAATAAACAGAACACATATTTTCCATTTTTAGATGTAGTGAACAACATAAATATAGTCTATATTTGTGGTGCACCTTGCAGGAGATGCCGTTGCTTTTTAACGAACAATGCTAAAAATAACCAACTTTGCCTTTCGTGCAGCCATCAGCCAATTCAACAGTCAATGAATTTTAGATTAATGCAATATTCAAAATCAACATGTTGCCAACGTGTCTGCTTTAGCTGACTCAACTCATCGAGACGATTAAAATCGACGACAAAAAACAGTTACATGTCAACCAACTCATAGGCGTAGGAACCGGGGGGCCAGGGGGCCACTGGCCCCCCACTTTTCAGTGATGGGCCCCCGCAACGGAGATAAGAATATCAAGAACTGTAATATCAAGCGAGAAACTCAAACTGGCCCGATAGCTTGCCCCGGAACTCCGTTAAACTTACCTGTACCCCTAAACTAAGTTGAGGTCCTATGAGTCGATTTTAAGGTCCCCTGAGCTTCTGGGGGCCCCTGAACTGGTCTCTGATGCCATACGAGCTAATCTGGGCCCCTTGAGCTGAACTGAGCGCCCCTGAAGTGGTTTGGGCAGCATGAACTGTTCTAGGATGCCTAAACTGAGCTATGAGCCGTGACCTTGAACAGGGCCCTGTGAGTTGGCCAGGCCCTATATCCACCGACCTGGGGGCCCCTGAGCTGAGCTGGGACCGTAAAGTTAATATTGTCCCTTGTGCTAATCTGGATCCCCTGTGATGCACAGAAGACGCTAAAGTTATCTGAGGCCCCTGCACAGTAATAGGGCCCCTGCCTTGAAATTGGGTTGTAAGCTTTAATTGAAACCCTGAACTGTTCTGAAACCCCATATATGCCGACAAGGGGCCCCTGGATGATCCGGGCCATTAAGCTTATCTGGTCATCAGAGCTAATATTGGCCTTTGTGTTGAACTGAGAGCCCCTAAGATGGTCTGGGACCCCCTATAAGGCTTTACAGCCACTGACCACTGAGCTTGAATGGGCCCCTTGAGATGTTCTGACAGTGGCGTAGCCAGGGGAGGGGGTCCCTGGGGTCCGCGTACCCCCCTGGGCTGACCTTATGCACTAAAAACACGACCATTGATCTCGGGGCCCCTGAGCTTGGTCTCGGGGGCCCTCCCAAGCTTTGTCTCAGGAGGCCCCCGATAATCGGTATCGAGGGCTCCAGAATACCGAATATTGATCTTCGGGACCCTTAGGTTCAGTCTCAGGGGGTCCTGAGCTTGGCCTCAGGGCCCCCGAGCTTGGTCTCAAGGCCCCTCCCCTTGAGCTCGGTCTCACGGGCCTTTCGATCTTGGTCTCACGGGCCTTTCGATTTTGGTCTCAGGGGCCCTGAGCTTGGTTTCGGGGCCCCCAAGCTTGGTCTCAGGGGCCCCGAGCTTGGTCTCAGGGCCCCCGAACTTAGTCTCAGAAGACCCCCGAGCTTGGTCTCAGGGGTGCCCCCAAGATTGGTCTCAGGCTCCCCTCTCCCCAAGCTTAGTGTCACGGGGCCCTCGAGCTTGGTCTCAGGGGGCATCCGAGGGTATCTGATCCATAAGGCTGACCGTATGCACTGGAAAACACCAGCATTGGTCTCGGGGGCCCCTGATCTTGGTCTCAGGGGGCTCCCAAGCTTGGCCTCAGGAGACCCCCGATCATCGGTATCGAGGGCTCTGGAATACCGAACATTGATCTCGGGGGCCCCTGAGCTTGGTCTCGGGGGCCCCTGAGCTTGGTCTCAGGGGCCCCCGAGCTTGGTCTCACGGGCTTTCCGAGCTTGGTCTCAGGGGGCCCCCCATCATCGTTATCGAGGGCTCTGGAATACCGAACATTGATCTCGGGGGCCCCTGAGCTTGGTCTCAGGGGCCCCCGAACTTGGTCTCAGGGACAACCGAGCTTGGTCTCATGGACCTTTCGATGTTTGGTCTCATGGGCCTTTCGATCTTGGTCTCACGGGGTCTCGAGCTTGGTCTCAGGGAACCCCGAGCTTGGTGTCAGGGGCCCTCGAGCTTGGTCCCAGGGAGCATCCAAGCTTGGTTTCAGGGTCCCCTCAAGCTTGGTCTCAGGGGCCCCTGAGCTTGGTCTCAGGGGTTCAGGGCCCCCTCGGGGTGCACCCGACTATTGATATCGAGGGACTCATGAGTGAGGCACGAGCATTGATCTCATGGACGCAGAGTTTGGTCTCAGGGGCCCCCAAGCCTGGGTACAGGACCCCCGAGTATCGGCATTGAGGGACTCCAGAGTACCGAGCATTAGTCTCGGGGGGGGCTCGAAATATTGATCTTGAGGGCCCCGGAACACTGGTGTCAAGTTACTACCGAGAAAAGCGCGAGCATGGGTCTAAGGGTGCCCCTGAGCCTGATCTAAGTGGGACCCCGAGCTTGGTCTTAGAAGCCCCCGGACATTAGTATCAAGGGGCTCCGGAGTAATGGTCTGGGGGAGAAATTATTTTAGGGGCCTCCAAATGGTGATTTCGGAGGGCCCCCAAAGTGTGGATGCAGTAGTGTAGCCACGGGGGGCCTAGGCGTCCCCAGACCCCCTTGGGCCAATCTGAACCACTGCAAAGAATTCTCTGATCACGGGGCCCCCAGAGTGAGTCTCAGGGGCACCTGAAGATTTGTTCTCAGGGCGTCCCGAGTCGGTCTCAAGGCCCCCGCCCTGAGAGTCAGTCTCAAGGCCCCCGAAAGCAGATTTCGGGGGCTCCCAGAGGGTTGGTCTCAGGGGCCCAAAAAGTCGGTATCAGGTGCCCCGGGAATCTGTCTCAGGGGAGGTGGGGGAGGGGCTGAGGTAGTCTCAGGGGCCCCAGAGAGTGGTTCTCAGGGCCTCGCAAAAGTCTATTTTAGGGGGCCTCCGAGGGTCAGTCTCAGGAACGCCAAAGACTCAGTCTCAGTGGTGATTCCACCCCCCGGGGTGTTTGTCTCAGGGGCGCCCTAGAGTAAGTCTCAGAGGGCTGTTGGAAGTCATTCCCAGTCCCCCTCCCCCACCCCAAAGACAGCCTCAGAGGACCCCAAGAGCTAATCTGGATGGCCACGATAGTCAGTCTCAGCCCCCCTCCAGAGTAAATCTGGGGAGGGGGCCCAATAATTAGTCTCAGAGGTGCTCCCGAATAACTAATCTCAGGAGCCCCGAGAGATTCTCAGGGGCCCCCAGTTTTGATCAAGAGGCGCCGTGAATCAGTCTCAGAGACCCCCTGAGATCTAATCAGGAGAGCGGCCGAAAATTAGCTTTGTGAGTGCCGCCAAGTGTTGGTCTTAGGTGGCCCCAGAGCTCGAATGAAAATTTTCAAAATCATATACCTCGGAAAAAATGTATCTACCCCTATTGCGTACTAAAAAAGACAAATTGAAACATGTCCATCAGGCACCATTATCGAAGGAAAGGCAAAAATTAAACTAATTTTACCATAAGAGCAAATCGAACAGGGAATTTGGCACTTCAGTCAATTTTTAATCTATTAGCTTAACACCAATAACTGCATTCCTAAATATTCTGAAATAAACAACCTTCAAATATTTTCGTAGGAAACCAGACAAACAAGGGTAATGACAGAAATCGATAAGCATAATCCTCAAAGGAAAAATAAGTATGAAAGGTTGAAAATAACAATGACAGGGAGATCCAAGGCGATAGATATCTCAGGCGCCTTTTGTCTTCGTAATTTGCTCGTTTACAAGATAGCAAGGAAAAGAAAGTAAATCTCAACAGGATCTATCGACGGAATAGAGGTTATGTAACGTTCGGGACACACTACATGTCCTTTGTATTTTTTCGTTTTTTTCCGTTTCTTTTGAAATTTCCTGATTAAAGAGTTCATGGATTTGACACCGGGAAATAATTGCTAATCATTTCCCGTAGAAGATAATTTCTACGTACTCAAAACGACTGACCTTCAATCACTTCATGTCTGATTACCAGAGTGAATTGAGGTAGACTCGGGTGTAACATCATGCGCGCATCAACATTGAAGTTCCCGAAATATGGCACAAAGCTGTTATTATAGCCACGCTACCATATAAGGTATGGGCCATCCTTAATATTTGGTGGCTTTAGTTTACCAACATTTGGTCGGATCGAAAAAATCAAGCTATAAACAAAATAAGAATAAATGCTTAAAAGACAACAAAATTTCCCTCGTGTGAATGCTAAAATACTATACAAAAGATATAGGAGATGGGCCCCGGTTACTAAGGGGACCACCGGTCTGGGGCCCCCGACGGTAGTCGGACCCCTCCTTGGCCGAATCCTGGCGACGCCACTGTGTTCTGAGACTCTATATCAGACACCCTGGGACACCCTAAGCCTAGCTGGGCCCTGAACTAATCTGGGTACCCCTGTGCTTAACTGGGGCCCCTGATCTGGTATGGGGGCCCTGAAATCTTCTAAGGTCCCTGGGCTAATCTGGGGGCCATGAGCTTGAATGGAGCCCCTGAGCTGGTATGAGAGGGCATAGGCGTAGGAACCGGGGGGGCCAGGGGGGCCACTGGCCCCCCCACTTTTCTGGGATGGGCCCCCGCAACGGAGATAAGAATATCAACAACTGTAATATCAAGCAAGAAACTCAAACTGGCCCGATAGCTTGCCCCGGAACCCCGTTAAACTTACCGGTGCCCCTAAACTAAGTTGAGGTTCTATGAGTTGATTTTAAGGTCCCCTAAGCTTCTCGGGGCCCCTGAACTGGCCTCTGATGCCATACGAGCTAATCTGGGCCCTTTGAGCTGAAATGAGCGCCCCTGAGATGGTTTGGGCAGAATGAACTGTTCTTGGGTGCCTAAACTGAGCTAGGAGCCGTAACCTTAAACAGGGCCCGGTGAGTTGGCCAGAACCTATATCCACCGACCTGGGGGGCCCCTGAGCTGAGCTGGGACCGTAAAGTTAATATTGTCCCTTGAGCTAATCTGGATCCCCTGTGACGCACAGAAGACCCTAAACTTATCTGAGACCCCTGCACTGGAATAGGGTCCATGCTCTGAAATTATGTTATAAGCTTTAATTGAAACCCTGAACTGTTCTGAAACCCCAAATATGCCGACAAGGGGCCCCTGGATGATCCGGGCCCTTAAGTTTATCTGGTCATCAGAGCTAATATGGGACCCTGTGTTGAACTGAGGGCCCCTGAGATGGTCTGGGACCCCTATAAGGCTTTACAGTCACTGACCGGGCGGCCGTGAGCTTGAATGGGCCCCTTGAGATGTTCTGACAGTGGTGTAGCCAGGGAAGGGGGTCTCAGGAGTCCGCGGGCCCCCCTTGGGCTGACCTTATGCACTAAAAACACAAAAATTGATTTCGGGTGCCCCTGAGCTTGGTCTCGGGGAGGGGGCCTCCCGAGCTTGGTCTCAGGAGGCCCCCGATAATCGGTATCGAGGGCTCCAGAGTACCGAATATTGATCTTGGGGACCCCTGTGCTCAGTCTCAGGGGGTCCCGAGCTTGGACTCAGGGCCCCCGAGCTTGGTCTCAGGGCCCCTTCCCCCGAGCTCGGTCTCACGGGCCTTTCGATCTTGGTCTCACGGGCCTTTCGATTTTGGTCTCAGGGGCCCCCGAGCTTGGGCTCAGGGGTCCCGAGCTTTGTGTCTGGGGGCCCTCCGAGCTTGGTCTCAGGGAGCTCCCGAGCTTAGTCTCAGGGGGCCCTTCGAGTTTGGAATCAGGGCCCCCGAGCTTGGTCTCAGGGGCCCCCGAGCTTGGTGTCAGGGAACCCTCCGAGCTTGGTCTCAAATAACCCCGAGCTTGGTCTCAGGGGACCCCCGAGCTTGGTCTCAGGGAGCTCCCGAGCTTGGTCTCAGGGGGGCCCTTCGAGTTTGGTCTCAGGGCCCCCGAGCTTTGTGTCTGGGGGCCCTCCGAGCTTGGTCTCAGGGAGCTCCCGAGCTTAGTCTCAGGGGGCCCTTCGAGTTTGGAATCAGGGCCCCCGAGCTTGGTCTCAGGGGCCCCCGAGCTTGGTCTCAGATAACCCCGAGCTTGGTCTCAGGGCCCTCGAGCTTGGTCTCAGGGGACCCCCGAGCTTGGTCTCAGGGATGCCCCCAAGCTTGGTCTCAGGCCCCCCTCTCCCCGAGCTTAGTGTCAGGGGCCCTCGAGCTTGGCCTCAGGGGGGGCATCCGAGGGCATCTGATTCATAACGCTGACCGTATGCACTGGAAAACACGAGCATTGGTCTCGGGGGGGAGGGGGCCCTGATCTTGGTCTCAGGGGGCCACCGAGCTTGGTCTCAGCGCCCCCCGAGCTTTGTCTCAGGGGCCCCGAGCTCGGTGTCAGGGGCCCTCCGAGCTTGGTCTCAGGGAACGCTCGAGCTTGGTCTCAGGGGACCCCCGAGCTTGGTCTCAGGGGCCCCTGATCATCGGTATCGAGGGCTCCAGAGTACCGAACATTGATCTCGGGGGCCCCCTGAGTTCGGACTCACGGACCTTTCGATCTTGGTCTCACGGGCCTTTCGATTTTGGTCTCAGGGTGCCCCAGAGCTTGGTCTGTCTCAGGGCCCCACGAGCGTGGTCTCAGGCGACCCCTGAACTTGGACTCAGGGGCCCCGAGCTTGGTCTCACGGGCCTTCCGAGCTTGGTCTCAGGGGACCTCGATCATTGGTATCGAGGGCTCTGGAATACCGAATATTGATCTCGGGGGTCCGTGAGCTTGGTCTCAGGGGCCCCCGATCTTGCTCTCAGGGGACAACCGAGCTTGGTCTTAGGGGGCAAGCTCGGTCTCATGGGCCTTTCGATGTTTGGTCTCATGGGCCTTTCGATCTTGGTCTCACGGGGTCTCGAGCTTGGTCTCAGGGAACCCCCGAGCTTGGTGTCAGGGGCTCTCGAGCTTGGTCTCAGGGAGCATCCGAGCTTGGTCTCAGGGTCCCCTCGAGCTTGGTCTCAGGGGCCCCCGAGCTTGGTCTCAGGGGTTCGGGGCCCCCCTCGGGGTGCCGCCGACTATTGATATCGAGGGACTCATGAGTGAGGCACGAGCATTGGCCTCATGAGACCCAGAGTTTAGTCCCAGGGGCCCCCAGGCCTGGGTTCAGGACCCCGAGCATCGGCATCGAGGGGCTCCAGAGCACCGAGTATTAGTCTCGGGGGAGGGCTCGAAATATTGATCTTGAGGGCCCCTGAACATCGGTGTCGAGTTACTCCTGAGAAAAGCGCGAGCATGGGTCTAAGGGTGCCCCTGAGCCTGATCTAAGTGGGACCCCGAGCTTAGTCTTAGGACGCCCCGGGCATCAGCATCAAGGGGCTCCGGAGTATTGGTCTAGGGGAGCAATTATTTTAGGGGCCTCCAAATGGTGATTTCAGAGGGCTCCCGAAAGTGTGGATGCAGTGGTGTAGCCAAGGGGGCCCTAGGCGTCCGCAGACCCTCACCCCTTGGGCCAATCTGAACCACTGCAAAGGATTCTCTGATCACGGAGCCCCCAGAGTCAGTCTCAGGGGCCCCTGAAGATTCGTTCTCAGGGCGTCCCGAGTCGGCCTCACGGCCCCCGCCCTGAGAGTCGGTCTCAAGGCCCCCGAAAGTAGATTTTAGGGGCCCCAGAGGGTTGGTCTCAGGGGCCCCAAAATTCGGTATCAGGGGTCGCGGGAGTCTGTCTCAGGGGAGGGGGCCGAGCTAGTCTCAGGGGCCCCCAGAGAGTGGTTCTCAGGGCCCTGCAACATAGTCTATTTCAGGGGGGCCCTGAGAGTCAGTCTCAGAGAACCCCAAGAGTCGGCCAAGGGGACTCCAAGAGTCTGTCTTAGGGAAACCTGAGATTCGGTCTCGGGGTCCCCCTGAGAGTCTGTCTCAGAGAACCCCAAGAGTCAGTCTCAGAGCACCCCAAGAGTCGGTCTCAGGGGGCCCTCATAGTCTCACGGGCTTCTCTCTCAGAGTCAATATTTAGTTTCAGTTGGCCCCGAGAGTTAATCCGGGGGTCCGAGAGTTAGTCTAATTTGATCCGCATAGTGCTGGTTTCAGGGGGCCCCAGAGGGGTAATTTTGGGAGCCCTCGGGATGCCTCAGGCTGTGCCCCCCCGAGTTTTGGTATAACTGAGCCGCCCCGGTAGCTCAGTTGGTAGAGCGTTGGGCTCCGGCCCGCTGCTCAGAAGCATGCAGTGGCAGTGCATGTCCAGGCTTGGGATCGGTTCCCCTGAGACGCTCCGGCGCTCAATAGTTTACCCGACGTACAGGTCGGCTGGCAACTGACTGGTGAGAGGGTGACCTGAGCGGGGCGGCCGTCCCTGTGCTTTGTGGGACGTTAAACTTTGGCTTCTAAATTAACCCTCCATTGAGGGAGTTGCTCGTTCGGGTGGTGGGGTCGGGGTCTCCGTGACAAGTCCCTTGATGACTTTAGTGAGACTCCAACGCCAGCAGCCTTACCAGGAACAACTTGAACAAAAATTTATTTAAAAAAAAGCGGCCCCGAGAGTCAATCTCAGGGAGCACCCAAAAGTTAGTCTCAGAGGGCTCCCGGTTGTCAGTCTCAGAGACATCCGAGAGTTAATCTCGGGGTTCTGAGTGTAATTTCCAGAGGTGCTCCCGAGTTTTGGTCTCACGGGCCCGGAGTTAGCCTTAGGCCCGCGAGAGCTAATCTGGAGCCTCCGAGTCAGTCTCAGGAACGCCAAAGACTCAGTCTCAGAGGTGATTCCACCCCCCCGGGTGTTTGTCTCAGGGGCGCCCTAGAGTAAGTCTCAGAGGGCTGTCGGAAGTCATTTCCAGCCCCCTCCCCACCCCAAAGACAGCCTCAGGGGACCTCAATAGCTAATCTGGATGGCCACGATAGTCAGTCCCAGCCCCCCCTCCAGAGCAAATCTGGGGGGCCCAATAATTAGTCTCAGAGGTGTTGCCGATAACTAATCTCAGGAGCCCCGAGAGATTCTCAGGGCCCCCAGTTTTGATCAAGAGGCGCCGTGAATCGGTCTCCGAGACCCCCTGAGATCTAATCGGGAGAGCGGCCGAAAATTAGCTTTGTGAGCGCCGCCAAGTGTTGGTCTTAGGTGGCCCCAGAGCTCAAATAAAAAATTTCAAAATCATATGCCTCGGAAAAAATGTACCTACCCCTATTGCGTACTATAAAAAGCACAAATTGAACATGTCGATCAGGCACCATTATCGAAGGAAAGGCAAACATTAATCTAATTTTACCATAAGAGAAAATCGAACAGGGGAATTTGGCACTTTAGTCAATTTTTGATATATTAGCTTAACACCAATAACTACATTCCTAAATATTCTGAAATAAATAACTTTCCAATATTTTCGTAGGAAACCAGACAAACAAGGGTAATGACAGAAATTGATAAGCATAATCCCAAAAAGAAAGATAGGTATGAAAGGTTGAAAATAACAATAACAGAGTGAGCCAAGGCGATAAATATTTTGGGCGCCTTTTGTCTTGGTAATTTGCTCGTTTAAAAGATAGCAAGGGTAAGAAAGTAACTGGATCTCAACAGGATCTGTCGACGGAATAGAGGTTATGTAACGTTCGGGACACACTACTATATCCTTTGTATCTTTATTCGTTTTTTTCGTTTCTTTGGAAATTTCCTGATTAAAGAGTTCATGGATTCGACACCGGGATATAATTGCTAATCATTTCCCGTAGAAGATCATATCTTCGTACACAAAACGACTGACCTCCAATAACTTCATGCCTGATTACCCAAGTGAATTGAGGTAGACTCAGGTTTAAAATCATGCGCGCATCAACATTAAACTTCCCGAAATATGGCTCAAAGCTGTTATTATAGCCACGCTACCATATAAGGTATGGGTCATCCTTGATATTTGGTGACCTTAGTTTACCAACACTTGGTCGGATCGAAAAAAAAACAAGCAATAAACAAAATAAGAATGAATGCCTAAAAAGGCACAACAAAATTTCCTTCGTGTGAATGTTATAATGTTAAAATACTATACAAAAGATATAGGAGATGGGCCCGGTTACTAAGGGGACTCCTGGCCTGGGGCCCCCGACGGTAGTCGGACCCCTCCTTGGCCGAATCTTGGCTATGCCACTGTGTTCTGAGACTCTATATCAGCCATCCTGGGACCCCCTAAGCTTAGCTGGGGCCCTGAGCTAATCTGGGTACCGCTGTGCTTAACTGGGGCGTTTGATCTGGTATGGGGGCCCTGAACTGTTCTAGCATCATTGAGCTAAGCTGGGATCCGTGAGCTTGAACAAGTCCCTTGAGCTGTTTTGAGACCCTACATAAGTCGACCTGGGGACCTCCGAGCTGAACCGGGCCCCTAAGCTAATCTGGCACTCTGTGCGAATCTGGAACTCCCCTGTGATGAGCTTCTAGGGGTCCTGTGCTTATGTAGGGTCCCTTGATAAGCTGGTCCCGAGGCTAATGCACTTGTCTAGGCCCTTGAGCTGACTGGTCTGGGTTCCTGAGCCATGGTTTGGACCTTGGGGCCCTCCGAGATAATTTAGCGGTCCCTGGGCGGCATAGGCATAGGAACCGGGGGTCAGGGAGATACTGCCCCCTCCCCTTTTGAGGTGGACCCCCGCAACGAATATACAACTACCAGCAACTTTAATATAGAACAAGAAACCCAAACGGGCCCGATAGCTTGTCAGGGAACGTTCAAGTTCGGTAGTACGCTGCCTGCAAGCCCCTGGAGGAGGAGCGCTTCGTAAAAAAGCCAAGGCACCTACTACCCGAGTGTTTCCAAATGAGTCCCGAGAACTGGGCCCAATCAAACTCCATCCCAATCCCAACACAAAATATTAATCGGACACGGACCCCGCACCAAATGCCGAGCAACAGTCGTCCCTGAGCCATCGAAAGGCGCGACGTCTTTCGATGCCAGGGTTATATGGCATCGCCAACTCTTTCCCTGTTGGAAGGGTTTCTTGGGAGTCAAATTGCTCCTTGCACAAGGAATCTGCTGTGCCTTAAACCCGAATTGGTCGCGCGGAAAGCAAGGCTGCTAACCACTATAACACCATGCCCACACCTCCTCGGCATCACAAAGCTGGCCATCAAGTACCTACATTGCACTTGCAGTCATGCTGGAACTCTGCATTTTAGGCATCGAAATATAGCTAGGCGTATTTATTGTGATCAGGCTTCACCTAAATCAATATCTAATGATGGCAAGAAGAGATCTGTAATAACCTAAATAAATGTTCCCATTTTCGTCATTGAATAAGCAAATACAAGTTGATTAGGCATAGCAAAGTGAGGCTATTTGGTATCAAAGCATTGTCTGTAGTTTTCTAAACAGTTCTTAATTTTGTAAATGTGATGAAAAGCAGCCCCCGTTCAAGTTGCCTGGCATTTTGCGGCGGTGACGTCATCGCCGCGATGCCGCAGGCGTTTTGCGGCTTGAAGTATCGGCAAACTGGGTATATTTGACGTGGTTAGTAAGGCTTGCAAATGACTGAAAGACGTCAAAAATGACTTAGTTGACAAGTTTGCTCATATTTCTAGCCAGTACAGAGTTTCTGCAGCCCTAAGACCGGCCTGCAGGCACTTCAGGGGCTTTTCTCGCAGTGATGTTCCGTTGCTATTAAGAGTCATTATCAGTGTAATAGCATTGCAATTTCATCCTTCACATCATCGTTGCTTAGATGAAAATACGAAGTACGGGTTTTTCCGATGGAGGTTTTTTAGCGAGACGAACAAATTGTTTGCGGTACCGCGCGGTCGCGGGTCCAGGACTTATTTTGGGGAGGCTAGAAAACTCAAACTTCCCCCACTGCCAGTGGCGGATACAAGGGGACTAGGGCTAGAGCCCCCCCCCCATGTTAGTGTCTAGTAAATGCATAGGCCGATGCTGATGTGAGGCAATGGCGAGGAGGCTTGAACCCCCTTGCCCATAGGCGGATCCAGGATTGCCGATCGGGGGGCACCTTCCCGGGGGGCGCCATCCGGACCGGGGGGCGCCATCCGGACCAGGGGGCGCCACTTATGACCGGCAAAAGCTATCAGGTGGGCGCCAAATCCTATCGGTGGGCGCCGACTTTCGCATCCTGGGGGGGTGGGAAGCGACATTTCAGGGGGCGCCATCGACCTTTCAGGGGGGCGCCGAGGGTCGATCGGGGGAGGGGGCACGTGCCCCCCTTGCCCCCTGGATCCGCCTATGCCCTTGCCCATACCCCAAAAGTCCTGTACCCGCCACTGTCCCCAGCCATAGCCTCCGAACCGCCTTTGCTTATACAGATATTAGTAGACATCTCGGAGGGGTCCCCTAGAAATTTAGGAGGCTCGTGAGCCCCATAACCTTCTTATATCCGCCACTGGTACTACAGGCGGATCCAGGGGACAAAGCCCGGGCGGGTGTCCTCCGATGTGCCCTCGAGGTCACTCCTGAAATGGTCACAGCGCCTCCTGAAAGGTCGATGGAGCCACCTGAAATGTCGCTTCCCACCCCCCCTCCCTCCCCTCCACAGGATGCGGAGAGCTGCGCCCGCCGATAGGATTTGGCGCCCACCTGATAGGTTTTGCCAGCCAAAAATGGTACCCCCTGGTCCGAATGAAGCCCCCTGGTCTGGATGACATCCCCTCCCGGGAAGAATGCCCCCCCGACCGGTAATCCTGGATCCGCCTATGACTAGTGCCCTGTATATATAAACAGCCCAATTACAATAACTTTGGGTAAAATTTAATCACATTTACGGGTTTCAATGGGGTGAGTCAGAGGCGTAGCCAGGGAATTTTTTACGGGGGGACAGGAGTGGTTCGGCAATGATGACATGGGAGGGGGAAAATTGGCACTTGGCGGATGTAGGAGACAAGAAGGCACTTGGTCCTCCAATAGCCAATGGGGAGCACATTCCACGTCCATGCTGCTTTCGACGCCCATGACTGCAACTGTTAGAGCGATCGGCGCGTGTTGCATTTAGGCCTTGAGCAGCGGCTATAATCGGGCTCTGAGGTGCGATATTTCCTACTATCGTTACTATTCCCGTATTTGCCAAAACTCAATCCTTTCACCCCGTATGTCGTTTCATTGGTTTTTATTCTCTCTCGGTCCTGTCATGTTTCTCTTTTACAGTATTGCGGATCAGTAAAAACCGTAGGATTGCCAGACTAGTATACTTTTTAGTATAACATACCAAATGCTACTAGGTTTGTCAACATATTTCACGTTGCAGACATTAAAGTGCAAAAAAGTCTATTCCATGGCTCTTTTCTTAAATGTTTAAACTTGATTTATCCACAAAGCTTAAATTTTAACCCTCAAAATAAGGAGATGTTTCCTTTCTTAGTAGATACCAAGAACACAACCAAAATTTTACTAGTAGAAAACTTGAACCAACCTGGGATTCTAGGGCCTTGATGAAAAGGGCCTAAACATCTCTAAATATAAAAAACGCGCTCGTGGTAAAAAATGATTGATATCCTCCAAAAAAGCTTAAAAATGTATTTCGCATTTGAAATGGGTCTTGGTAAAAAACCAAAAAATGTTTTTTTTTGCGTTTTACTATGATTTATTAGATCATAATTGGTACAACTCGAAATCATAGGGCAAAATTTATTTTCTCAATTTTCCATATATTGACATCTATGTGTGCATGCGTGCCTTATTGACACCAAACGAGCCAACTAATTTTTTTTATAATTATGGGCCCCCGTGGACTGGGGCCCCCTTGAGGTGGGCCCCCTAAGGTTGGCCCCCCCACTTTTCAAACCGTTCCTACGCCCCTGAACCAACTGTTGAAAGGGGTGGGAAACACGGTTTCAGGGCTGACATGTTAAATGGAAAAGTTTCCTTTGCACGTGAGGTGAGAGCATTGAACCAGTAACAATGCTCTAGAACGTGAATAGCCACTAGTTTTTGCTATGGCATTCCACCTGTGCACTTATTGTTCCCTGATTTGGTACTGTACACTGAGTGCTTAACACGACTAATCAGAATCCAGAAAAAAATGTGTGGAACAAGTAGCCACTTGGATACATGTTTGCTCTTGTTACCTACTTACCATGTTATCTTATGACATGTAAACACATGCACGCACTTGACGTACGGTACGTTTGGCACAAATACCCAGCTTTAGTGCCCATTAACTACGGCTACCAAAAATCAACTTATTAGCGCAGCGTAGGTCATCTCTGCTGGAGTCAGGATATGGGCCGATTTATTTCCAGCATATAGCTAAACTATTTGCGCTGAACAGGACCAGGACATAAGACCTCCGGTCGTCGGGAAATATTCGCCCTTCAGTTCATGCATGATACATACGCATATTGTTCAAGGTATAAACAAGCACTGTGAACCAGGTATCGCCAGCCACATATCGGGGCCGCGCTAAATTTCAGGCACAGGACTCGTGAGCTTTCAATGCAGCGGGCTTGGATATAATGTCCAGACTACCGTCCAGGGCAGTCATCAAAACATTCTGCAAGACATTGGGGTTATTACCTGACCTACGCCCTGTAAGCTAGCAACAGAGGAGCTCCGCCACCACGACTGGGCAATTCTTGCGCGCGTAGCTAAACTGACACCTTTTTATCCACATCCTCTGGTCCGGATGATATCTGCACTTCCCTTCTCATAAATCCAGAAAAGAGCCACTCCCGGCACTCCCCGGACACTTCAGTGAGACCACAGAGCGACTAAGCTGCTCCGAAGCCATTTACTGGTGCATCAGGGGTGCGAGGCCCGGCACACACCATCGCACCGAAAGCATGTGTCGTAAAGCAGGCCTGCAAATAGTGCAGTGACAGTTTGCAGCACACTATTACCGTAATGTAGGCCTCTTTCGCCATTGTGCCAGCCAGAAATCCTTTAGGAGGTCGGTACTCAGATTGCCCGTATTTGGTCCAGGAGCTGAAAATCTCCTAGATATGCCGGCAAAATCCTATTCATTAAACGTGCATAGCGGGAGGGGGACTAGGACTCAAGGACTCAAGAACTCAAGGACTAGGTACAGTGAAAAGGGGGCGAAATCGGCACAGTATAACCTAAGAATCCTAAAAAGTTATGCAAGTCAGACTGTAAGAGCCAAATCACTTGGGTGGCGAGCCAAGAAGAGTTTGAATGGAATATGGGAATTGCAAGCCTCTGTGCAAATTTCAAACAAGTTGATCAATATTCACAGAATCATTTAAGGTGTTAGCGTTTTGAGTAGCTCGCAAGGCCTGGGTAAATGTTGATCTGGCTACTTGCCGAGAGTCACCTTGAAATTTATGGAGTCATAGCTTAACTTCTGAAGGCAGAGCATCCCGCTGGCCGTTAGTGACAGATCTATAATAGTATCGATGAGGGGGAGAGTGAAGCCTCAAGGGTGGTATATACCACCCGGTGGATGCCTTTTGTGCACTCCAAGGGGTGCTAGAACAAAAATAATATCCACTGCAACATTCCAACATGAAGAGACAAAATCGGCCGGCTGCAGCCTCCTCCTTTACCAGACACGTTCTATTCCGATGTCTGTGGTTTTAGACCGCTGCAAATCTCTCCAGCGCACAGACAGTGCTTTATCACCGGCGGCTCCTGTCTCCGTTCCGAGGAGCCAGGCTTTCCCGCGGCAGCGCGTCACATCCGCAGCAGTGGCCCACATCCGGCGCCGGCCGCGGGGACAGGTGCGGCTGTCACATATTGCTCTGAGCAGCAGCCGTCCCGTCCGTACCGCGGCCGCCGGGCTCTGCCGCGGACCTCACCCCGCCCTGGCCGCCTGCGGCGCGTGTAGACCGGTGTTCTGCGGCAGAGTGGCTCGAATTTAGGGTGGGGTGTTCGGTCTTGGAAACTGGGGTAGAAGAGGCGCTTGGAGTGAGTAGCAAACCCTGTGGGAATGGGGTGAGTACCCAAACCTGTGGGTATGGAGTGAGTGCCCAACCCCTAGGGAATGTTGCGCTTTTAAAATGGGTTTTGAACAGAGTTATTAGTCTCGTAGAGCATATCGAGAAAACAATGTTCGGATATCCATTTCGACCAAAGTTACCTGTATTAACCCGCGCCCCACCGGGGTTCCAGCGCCACCTTCGCCCGACCAAGGGGCCATCGATGGTCCCCTCTAACTCCAAAATTAGCGAAAATCTGCAAATTGCATTAGAAAGCACGGGTAAATTCAGTAAGAAATTACTTCGCATGTGTAAGCGCTCAGGTCAGTGGCTTGAGCTCCAGAGGTCAAGTTAGGTCACGATAGGCTATTTCCACGAACATATGCAAAGCTTAAGCAAACTGGGCATAGCGATCATGCCATTAGAGCTATTGCAGCCTGGTAAAGTGCGTTTGATCGAAAATGCCAGACCTTTTTCCGCTATGTAAAACATAATGACCTAACTCCTCTGGTTTGACCTCCAGAGGTCACCTCGTGACCTAGTTTGACCTGAGGTAACGAAAGGTCAGAAAGTGACCTTGCCGTATATCAAATGAAAGCCAGTGACAAAACTTACACAATGACGTTTATTTCAGCGCTCTAGCTTGATTAGGTAAAACGTTATTGTCAAAATACTTTTTTGACCCCTGGTGACCTTTGATGACCTCAGATAGATCAAAGGTCAAATATCGCCCCTGGGATCCGTGAAAGGATGTCCAAGAACGCTTTGCTGAGCAATCTGAGACTTTGCAATCATTTTGGTGATTTTTAGATCATAAGTTTTTACCCATGCTTTTTCAATGGGAGAGGTCACCTCATGACATGACCTCAGGTCACGAAATCGAAAAATTTTGAATTTAAATTTTGCAGACTTGGGGGGTCATAAAGTGTAGGAAGTTTTAAATCGATCGATCGGCCAAGCAACTTAGCTATGGTAGAGCTCAAAAGTTGAAGTGAGGTGACCTTGATTGACCTTGCCTGGTGACCTGAACTTGTGTGACCTGGGGTTAAAAAAATTCAGAGATGGTGGGAAAATAATGATAGGGTGAGAGATAGAGCCTTCAACCGCGGTGCTGTGCCTCGTCGTTTTTTTGTTATCCCAAAGAAACCTTAGGGAGGCCATCGATGGCTCCCGGTAAGGCGAGGGTTAACCTGCGTCCCACCGGGGATCCGGTGCCACCGTCCCCCACCGGGGGTGATTGATGGTCCCCTCTAACTCCGAAAATATGGGGGTTAGCACAAATCTGCAAAGTGCATTGGAAGGCTTGTGTGAAATCAGTACCGCTTTAGTTCATATTCTTAAGCGCTCATGTCAATTGTTTGACGGCCAGAGGTCAAATTGGGTCACGATATGCCATTTCCGCTAAGATATGCAATGGTTAAGAAACCTAGACGTAGCTCTCTTTCCATTATAACTATTGAGGTCTGGTAAGTAAATTTTATAGAAAAATGTCAGGATGTGAAAAATGTGGAACATACTGACCTCCCGCCACTGGTTCCACCTCCTGATTTTAGATCCTATTTTGTTCATAAATGCTCGTATTTAGGACTTTGAAAAAGCGGTCCATTCCCTTTAAAGCAATAAAAATAATGTATATCCAAGAATACAGATAGTTCTTAACACGCGCATTGACGGGGGTCTGAGCCACCTTCGCATTGAGGGGGCGGGTACCCGCCCCTTAAGATCTCAAAAACCACGGTAGGTAGCAAGAAAGGGTAAACGGCGTTGGGTTGCCCATCCACTTCTCCATCGAAAACATGTAGACTATTTTTTGTCAGGTCACATTTAAGGTCACGAGAGGTCAAAACATGCCGTCATAGGGATAACATGTAAATTCAGTTTTTCGGCCATCACATCTGAACAAGTAAAGATAGAGCATAACGACTTAAACTATATGAATCCTCTCAGCAAGCCGAATCGAATGATATATAATTCGACCTTGCTAGATCAAATCAAAGATTTGACCTGACCTGAGATCAGGTCAGGGTCAAATTATATAAAATGCATATTATTAGAACGGCAAAACCCAGGCGAGTCTAATGCAGCTAACATAAATGTTCTATCGCCATCCGTTACTGAGTTATTCCGTAAAAACTATTTTTCCCATGTATTTCCAATGGAGAGGTCATGCCTCGTACCTGACCTTAGGTCATCGATATCAAAAATACCAGAACAAATTTTAGAGAACTCGGTGGGGCCATTATGTGATATAAGTTTCAATCGGATAAGTTCACCCTGCTCCGACTTATGCTATCTTAAACTATTTTTGAGGTTGGGTCACTTGACCTGTACTGGTGACCTGACCTTGGATGACCTAACCTTAAAATTTTCACAGAAGTTGTAGAAATGATGAGGGAAAAGGTATGCCAAGTACAGAGGCGCCTAGCGCCGCCGTTTTTCTGCTATCTCCGAAAAACCCGAGGGGGCGGGTACCCGCCCCCGTCAATGCGCGTGTTAAAACTTCACAGATTCCTCTTGCGAGTTTCAGATATCCTGAAACAGCAATAGAGTGGCGAAAAAATGCTGAATGAAATATGTATTAAATTTAACCTAATGTTAGGAAACGTGGTGCTTACTTGGTACCTAGAACGTCTTACAAATGAATGAAAAAGGTAAATTAATTAATCTCCTCGAATTCTAAAGACCAAAATAAAAAAGGGAGACAAATTAATGTAGGTAATGTAGTAAATATCTCCGATGTGTCTTTTTCAGCTTGCGTAGCTAAACATGGGTTACATGGAGCTTTCTGTCATCAGTTCTAGTACAATACATTCCAATTACCGAAAATGGTCCCTCATGATCCCGCCATCGAGATAATTATTGGGCCCACTTGGCATCTGGTAGCACCGGCTCGGGCGGGGGCCACTGCCGTCCATTTGGGAGCAGGCAGTGACACTGGGCTGCGTCCGCCCGCGGCGCTCGGCCGTTCCGCTCGCTGATGCAATTATTCGCGCCAAACGCGGCGCGTAATCAGGCGGGGCCAGCGCCAATCGCAGCCGCGCGCCACAATCGCAGCCGCGCGCCACAGCCCCGGGCCGGGCGGCGGCAACACCCGGCCACCGCTCTGTCTAAGGCAAGCTCCGGTGCTGCCCGCCTCTGGGCTTTTTCCTTCCGTTGAATCTTCAGGGTTACTTAAAGTTGAACTTTACGGGACGAGCCCGCTATTGCCAGAGAGTGAATTCCATTACAGGATGTTCATTATCCTGATACGGTGAACCATTGCGAATAAGAAATTAGTGCACGAATATGTTTTATTTCCTGGCGCTGTTGGCTATCTACTCTGTTTTTATACTTCTCAAACGACCCAGAAAAATTGCACATGAGCTGGATAAACTTGTGCATGGTTTGGGCGTTCCACAATATTTCAGCAACTCGGTTACCCTCTCACATCTGAAATATTTACCAAAGCTCGTCTTCAGGGTTATTGATTTTTCTTGGATGCGCCTACGACATTTCAAGCCTTCTAAGTGAGCGGTTTGGAAATTAGCATGCGCATTGACGGAGGTCTGAGCCACCTTTGCATTGACGGGGGAGGGGGCGGGTACCTGCCCCCCTAAGATCTCGTGAACCGTGCTAGGTAGCGAAAAACGGTAAACGGCGTTGGATAGCCCATCCAATTCTCCATCGAAAATATTCAAACATTTTTTCAGGTCCCATTTAAGGTCACTAGACTTCAAAACATGCCGTCATAGGGATAAGATATAAATGAAGTTTTTCGGCCATTGCATCTGAACAAGTAAAGATAGAGCAAAACAATTTAAACTATATGAATCCTTGCAGCAAGCCAAATCGAATGAGATATAATATGACCTTGCTAGGTCAAATCAAGGATTTGACCTGACCTGAGGTCAGGTCAAGGTCAAATTGGGTAAAATACATATCATTAGAAACGCAATGACGAGAAAAATCCAACACAGTTAAAATAAATGTTCTATCTCTATTCATTACTGAGCTATTTAGTTAAAACATTTTTACCATGTATTTCAAATGGAGAGGTCATGGCTCGTACCTGACCTTAGGTCATCGATATCAAATGGCGGCCATCGATATTTACTGTAAGGCGACCACCATAAGGATAACATGTAGGCGAAGGTTTCAGTTATTACATCTGAACTAGTAAAGATAGAGCAAAACAATTAAACCATAGGAAACCTTGCAGGAAGCCAAATCGAAAGATAGATGATGTGATCTTTCTAGCTCAAATTAGGTCTAATAGAGGATTTGCCCTGCCGTGAGGTCAGGTCAAGGTCAAATTAGGTCAAAATGCATAACATTTTAACTGCAAGGATGAGGCAAACATATTCCCGTTAAAACAAACGCTCTACAACCATCCATACCAAGTTATTCATTTTAAACTATTTTCCCATGTATTTCCACTGGGCACTGGTGACCTGACCTGAGATGACTCAACCTTGAAATGATGCTTAAAGTGGTAAAAATCATCGGAGAAAATATGTACAAAGTACCGCCAACCCGAGGGGGAGGTACCCGTCCCCCGTCAATGCCCGTGTTAGAGCCCATATGAAGCGACATGAACATCCATAGTCATCCATATAAAGTTGCATGAAGCTTAAAGAACTTATTTGAAGTAAGCAAGTTTTTGTGGTAATGTGCTGAGCCGAACAAGCTAAAAATTGAGCTTAAGAGTTTGTCCCGCTAAACCTTGCTTCGGTTGGTTTCATGGAGTCTTTTGCAGAGAGTGAAAATAGCAACGGCCTTCTTTCCGTTTTTAGCCTATAGCTCTATATATGCATAAATATAAAGCTCATTGTGTAAAGATTTATGGTTGGTTCAGCGTTGCACTTTTGATTTTCGTCGAACCACCTTTTTTCAGGGATTTTTTTTTAAATTGTGTGTATATTTTTTCATATGGCGCATAGCTTTGCAGGGAAAATTTGGTAAATGATATTACTGTATCATGCTAGAACCGTGGATGAATTTAATTTCGAAGCTGTTGTGGATTAGAGAGGACTGAAATTATCATGAGCATCTTTAATGGTGGCAAAAAACCCAAAGACAACGTGTTGTCAAAATCATTGACGTAAGGGCGTAATTTTGACAACTCAGAGCGCATATTTGTTTTTGAATGTATGATTTATTCGCGGAATTATTGCTCCCGATTTTTACTTTGAACTTGAAGCTTCCAAATGTTTTGAAATCGCCATTAACAATACCCAAGTTCGTTGTACAGTGATGGAAGGAGAGGGAGGGGGATGTGAAAGGCTAAGAATGCCATGGTGTAGAGGTTAGCGTGGCAATATCACTTTCCAGGTAGCTAACTATGGTTCAAGCCACGGTGGATTTACTGAGCAAGGAGCAATTTGAGCCCAACAGGGAAGGAGTTAAAGACGCGATATGACCCTGGCACCTGGAGCATTAATACCCCCTAAAAAGATCATCAATTTTCCAGCCTTGTTAGCTCTACACACCTGCTTCCGGGAACAGCCACCATGAGAGTTTGCCACCCGTTTGATTTTTTGACAGATCATGAACAAATTGTCCGAGTCGGTCTGATTTATTGAAACATATTGCACCCATTTGCAGGCATCCATGCGGTGGACAACCGAGGCGTGACAGCTGGTAATGCCTAGCAACCACTGCGACTGGCACGGTAAACAACCATACCACAGCCATGTTTTCTGAGTCACCAGGGATCATCAGAGCAGATCCGTCAGCAGCGACACTCATGAGTCTCCCGTCTCATATCCCGGCTATGTGACACAGGTTTTACGAGCCGGCAGGCCGAGCTGCTGGCCAACTCTGTCTCGCCAGGAATGCGGCGCCGAACGCCTCCCGTCCGACGCCGCAAATGAGCGCAGATTCCGGCCGGGCGGGCGTTATTAACGACCGCGCCAGGTCATGGGTGTGAGGCCGGCCCCGTCGGCTGCTCTGCTGAATAGTCCCGCCAAATCTAATCATCCTCGGCCTTCCGACAGCCTGATTATGGCGCCAACCAATCATACCAGATATCTGAATTAGAATTCATGGTTGCTAAGTTCAGGCTCATACTAAATCTACGAACAGCTAAGTTGATAACATCCCTGCTGAGAGCCAGGACACAATTTTAATCCAGATATCTACGAACAGCTAAGTTGATAACGTCCCTGCTGAGAGCCAGGACACAATTTTAATCCAGATGAATTTCAGTGAGAAACGAGTTCCATGAACACGTCAAAGAACAGTTTTTTATTCAATACTCATTTAGGATAAAACATAAAATGTGGGTCACAGGAAAAAACACGCAAATATTTTACTTGGAGACCTTGTGAAATCAAAATATGCTGCTCTGGTATTGCCATGGATAAAAATAACATAATTTTAAATATGTGATTACCTGCGAAATAAAGGTAACTGTAACAGTTGGAAATATTTCACGGTCGATATCCGGGAGAACTTGACTCGAGAGAAGACACCGCCGTTCAAAATACAAAATGCATGATATGCTGCATTATCTGAAGCCGGAGAATCCAATGCTCATAGAGTATGTCCGAAATTTTTTTGCCCAATAAAAGGCGATGTTACTGGTCTTTCTATGCTGAGGCACTGGGGAAATTTATAGGCTCCAGTAAATGTTTCTTACTGTCCAATAATACTTCAGTCTGAAAAACTGCTAAACTGAAAAGTTTGAAACTGGAAAACTTTAGTGCTCATATGGTCACGGGGAGTCAATTTATTTGCAACATGACCATACCAGGTCACCATATGACCTTGACCTAGCTCGATGTAAGGTCATTTTCTCCATTTGACCTAGCAAGGTCATATTATACATCTTTTCGATTCGCCACGATGAGAGAAATCCAATGATGCATAAATATTTGCTGTAGCTTTGCTGAGTACAAATCTAGAGGGTTAAATGTAAGCCGCCCTGTTGTAAGCCTATCGAACCTTCTTTGACCTTTGCTTACTTCAATATTGAACTGAAATATAAAGGTTTCGTATAATTTTTATTCGTCTCGTCAAGCAATTTCTAACGTCGTCCGTAATTTTAGAAAATAGTTTCAGGGCTCTAGTGCCTGACATATATATATATATATATATATATATATATATATATATATATATATATATATATATATATATATATATATATATACATCTGGTTCCCCGGGATTGTCCCCAGATAGTTTGAAGGATTGGGTTGTTTTCTGACCTCTGCACTTAGTCTGATGATCCGGTGTGCCAACACATTTTGTCTCATATAGTGGCAACGCAGGCAACTTTAAAAGCAAAATAACAAACAAATGATTGTGTTTTTTTGTTTCATTCAAACAGTGGCGGATTCAAAACTTCATTCCGTGGGGGGGCGACTGGAGCTCAATGTCCGCGCCATTACCTCGAACAAACTACAGCTATGCAGCTAAAATAAGTTCTTAGAAATGGGGGGGCGAACTCCCTCTAGTTCTTCTTCTATCCGCCACTATATTCAAACTCAAAGTTATATATGTACAACACTCACTGTTGCAAAACAGCAAAGACAATCTATTTTCCAATTTCTTTCCTCATCGTTCACAAGTTGTCCAATGGAAATGGATAGATAGGAATCTGAGTATATATTCCAAGACACTACACCCACCATCATCACAGCAGCCGCTTTGAAGACATAAAAGATGCCGCTAAGTTTTCTGAGTCTGCGGGGAAGAGCCAGAGCGGCGCGTGTTAAATAATTCACAGCCTCACTTGGCGACGCACCCTCCGTCCTGCCGCCAACCAGGACAGCGGTAGCGACTTCTCACTGAGCAGAAAACACCAAAGGAAAATATATCTCCCCGGAAAAGTTCATAGGAAAGTGAAACAGTAAGTGTGGACACTTGCATGTGTATACATTATTTTTTCTGATTAAAAACTCTTAAGGTTTTTGGATATGGCCCGGGAACGCCCACGATGCGGCGCGTCCCGCTCTGCTCAACTTAAGGGCATTCATCACGCATATTCTGTAAGAAAAAATCATGCCCGAGTCGCATCATGCCACGACACTATGACGTCACTTCCGGATGCATGGGAGTCAGATGTTGGACTTTTTAGTCTTTATGTTGATCTCCCTTATACTTACGTTTCTTAGATGCAAGGCAGCTACGACCCCAGTCGGCCCTCTGCAACCCTTGGTGTGCTCGTATGATCATTAACCCTCGCCCCGGTGGGGATGTTTGAACTCCCTTCTGGTTTTCTCGCTGGCACGAAAAAACGGCGGCGTCTTACGCCGCCGTACTTGAAAAACATTATCCTCTGTCAATTCCGCAACTTTTCTAAATATGTTAAGGTCACATAATAAGGTCCACCTTATAGTAGCCTCACCTCAAAAATATTTCAGGTGGCTTATGTAAGAAAATGACGAATCTGTCAAGTTCAAACTGAAATCACATAATGGGCCCACCGAGTACTACAGAATATATTCCTGATTTTTTTATGTCGATGACCTAGGGTCAGATACATATAATGACTTCTCCATTGGAAATAAATGAGGAAACGGAAATTAGCCTAAAAACTGTTCTATTTCTGTAGTTAACGCTTGGCATACGTTTGTATTGTATTTTGATCACTCTAATTACTATCATCTCGCTCTGAATGTGGCCATTGGGCAGATATCTTGGTCAGTAACAGCCAGATCGGTGTAATTGATTGTGAAAGGAAAAATTGGGAATTTGACCTGACATGGAATGTGAACTAATGACCTAAGCTTATAAGAGTTGGCGTCAATCGTGAACTCTCGTGGCGAGTAAAACGCTGGTTTTTAACACAAATATCTACGTCAATTAAAGATCATTTTGAGGAAGTATCCTCATCGCACTCCTGTAAGGGCGAAGTGAAAAAACCAGAATAAGTGTGAGGGTTAATTTTGCTCGTTCCACACCTCTCCGGTGTCGGCAGCGAAGGAAGCTCTCAACGAAGGAAGACATGTCACCCCTTCCCCCGCCTTCAGCCCTCCAATGTCGGCAGCGTTTCCCTACGAAGGAAGACATGTCACCGCCCTCCCCCCACCTTCAGCCCATCAAGAGCTCCGCCCAGGCACCATCTCAAACTCTATTCCTGGATCCACTAGTGACCTGGTTCCACTAGAACCCTGGATCGACTAGTGACTGCCGAATTCCAGTTGTTCAGCTCCCCTTGAAATGTTTTTTTACAATAACCTGTGCTCTACCTAGTGTCAAATAGTATTGAAACCCCCTATGCAAGCAGATTTCCTTAGACAAGTATGATAAAATTGTCCCCGATTTGTCCAGTCCGAATCCACCTGGTCCGCTTCTGGCTAGGAATTTCAGACCAGGGACAAGGTCCGGCCTGCCAGACCAGGGACAAGGCCCGGTCTCCCAGACCAAGGGCAAGGCCCGGCCTCCCAGACCAAGGGCAAGGCCCGGCCTGCTAGACCAAGGGCAAGGCCCGGTCTCCCAGACCAAGGGCAAGGCTCGGGCTGCTATACCAAGGGCAAGGCCTGCTAGAACAAAGGCAAGGCTCGGCCTGATGGAGTAAGGTCCGAGCCTGGCCTGAAGAACCAAGGCCAATGATTATAAACCAAATTAGAGCTGTACTTCTGGATTGTGCCAAGCTGCCTCAGTAGTATTAGTCCCCAGAACGTATCCAAATTTGGGAAGTTAGTTAGCTCACGCTCCTAAGAATTTTATTATGTTTTCAGCAGTTTTAACAAAGAAAAAAAACGTCTGAGCTACAATGATAAAACAACGACCTGGTGAATTATTCCATGCGCTATAATATGTATTCAAAACAGGTCAGGAGACAGGCCAGTATATTCCTTGTCAAAAGTAAATATATTTATATGGCTTCTTTCCAGCAAACCAGTAATAACGACGGTAAAACATCCAACAAACTTCAAACGTGTTTTCCTATCCCACGCGACTCTCCCTGTTGTATAACCGCCGCGCTGGTTCGCCAAACAGCGGTTTTAGACCAGCCCCGACGCTCAGCATCTCGTTTGGCGCGTGATTTATGGCGGGGTGCGTCACGCATAATCGAGTTGTTTGCTCGTTATTTCAAACCAATATCTATAAAAAGCCCGGCGCCAATGGCGGCCTCTCAAATTGGAGTCGCGCTCCACGGTTGGAGCCGAGTAGTTATCAGCATCACAGTAAGAGCAGTCGACTTTTTCTGCTGAGGCAACTGATCGAACACCGTGCATCCTCCGCATTATCTTTTTACTCCGTCGTTGTCCGGTTGGTCCGCCGATCATTTATTTAAGTAGCGCAGCTGAAAAACGGCTCAAGCTTCTCAGCTTCCTAACAAACATGTTTTGAAGAAAAGCCGAAAAGTTGGCCGGGTCGGTACAGCGCGCGCACTGGAGCCGACACGGAGCGTGGGATCTGCGGCGTGCCCTGTATCAACGTCAAAACCACCCCTGATTTAGACAGAAACAAAAACAGGAAGTCAAACCAACTCCACCCACACGAAGTTCGAGGAGCAGAAGTTAAAGTTAATGAGTATTCTTTTGAACCACAAAAAAACAATTTCCGTCTCTCCTGCCGAAGGTATGGATAGAACGTATCTCTCTCCTACCTTCAAAATGGATAGTGTCCGAGTAAATAATCCAACGCCGATACAGCACGGCAAGACGTACAGCAAATTTATTGCACACCAGCAGACGTTTGGACGTGCCTTTCTCAATTTCCCGCGGCGGGGGTTAAGAATGGATCAGCCTGCGTCGAAGCGTCGACAGTCATCCTTCACAGCAAGGATTAAGCGGCGATGACCGCGACATCTGTGGAGTATTCGACTTGCCGCGCACCGACTGTATGCCAGGCAAATGCAGCACACGTAATATCGACTAGAATCAGCATATTGGACGCTATCATTTCTGACACCTTTCATACATATAAAAATATATGCAAAATACTTGCCAGGCCTGCTCGCATGGTGAATAAACAGACAGCGAGAAGCTACACGAAGTAGGAGGGCGTCAGCTGCACTTTACCACTGGGCTTAGGCGTGGTCCTTCCATCGGCACTGCGCACGCTGGTGGCCACAACCAGCCGCGGCTTACCGGTGCCCTTTTCTGACACCACTAACGAGGGCGACTGCACCAACGCCGCGTCGTCGATGCTGGCGTACACTGGACTATCGGCGTAATCGTCGAATGGAAGCGGCGACTTTCCACGCCTTTCTGTTGGCGGAAAGACATTCTGCAGACAGCGCAGAAGCCTTCTGCCTAGCTCATGATCATGCCAGTTTAGAACAGGGCACCGACGGGCTAATATCGAGAGATCCGGATCCAAATCAGGCTGTGACGTCACGCCTTCAGCATCCAGCAGAATGAGCGGCCGGCGGGCGGAGCCGAGTCCGGCTAAATGAGCGTGTTTGAATGCAAACTCGCACCAAGCGCGATTGACGTACCCCTCAGTGAGCAGAATCACTGTGGCGCGGCTGGAGTGAATCGCATCGACGATACTCTCCGGAGTGGCGGCCACATCGTGATGCAGCACACACAGTCGCAGGAACGGCAGCTCGGCGGAGAGGCGCGCAGCCGCCGCCGCGTCAGAGGCGTCGTGCGACACAAACAAGTCATAGACGTAGGGCGGAGGCGCCGATTTACAGTTGGAAGGCTCCGATTTTCGCCTCCGGTATCTGCGGTATGCAAGCGCGGCGAGCAGGGCGGCGGCAGCGAGCAGAACCAGGCCGGCGGCGGTGAAGTAGATCCAGAGGCTGGAGTCGGCCGACGTCTGGATACCCAGACACTCGGTCTCGCGCACGATGACGTCACCGCTGGAGAAGCAGGCGATGCTGTCGGCGTCTACCACTTGGTCACGGTGTTCCAGCAGCCAGCGACGAAACCGGAACCGAAAACTGCACTCACACTGCCAGAGATTATTGGCAAGCGAAACACGCGCCAGGTACGGCTGCGGAAGAGTCCAAACTGCCAGGTGAGTGATCTGGTTCTCGCTGAGATCAAGCACCTCGAGTGACAGCATGTTTTTAAACAACATCGCACTAACGTACTGGAGAAGGTTTTTGTTTAAGTACAGTTCACGCAAGCTGGTGAGGTCCATCATTTCCTCACCCTCTAACTGTGTAAGCCAATTGTTTTGAAGAAACAGCAGCCGTAGGGATGTCAAGCCTTGAAACGTTCTGTTACTAACTGACACCACTTTACTGCTGTTTAGAAAGAGTGCCCTCAGGCTGTTCCGGCCGAGAAAAGTCAAATCATAGAGAGCGTCCAAGTCGTTACCATCCAGCATGATATCAGTCGCATCCATGGGAATGGTACTCGGCACTGTAATCAGCTCTCGCCTGGAGCACATGATGATGTTGGTCGTCCAGATGTTGTTGTGGAGGCAGGTGCAGTTTGTCGGACACGTTTGTTCACAATCGCACGCATCAAACTCACAGCACTGGCACACGGTAAAACAGTGGCGCTTATAGGAGCAGAGAAACCAGGCACTGGAGAGCGGTTTTCGCACTGGTGCCCCATGGTGATTTAGGTGGCACATGACCTGATCCAGGTCAGTCACCGCCAGCTGGCCGGTCTGTCTGGTCAGCCACTCGCTGTGGCAGTCGCACACCAGAGGATTTCCGGCTAGCCGAAACTCTGCCCTCTCTACCGACAGCCTCACAGCCTTCTCCTCCAGACTCTCCAGCTCGTTCTCGGCTAGATCCACCAGCTGAAGGTACGTTTTCTCCGCAAAGCTGTACGGTGCTACACCGGTGATATGATTACCGCGAAGCCGGGCGATCTCAATGGAGTCAGGTAGAAGTTGGCGTGTCACATTAGTTAGCTGGTTAGCGCTGGCGTCCAGCTCTCGAAGCTGCAGTGAACTGGGTCGCTGATACTTGTCGTCTAACGATCGCAGCTTATTGGCGCTGATGTCAAGCACTCGGAGCTGCGCTGGAATCAGGACGTAGTCGAACCAGGTGAGGGCGTTGTGGGATACGTTCAGTCTCTGTAGGTTGGGTAGGTGGGCAGCCAATCCCATGATGTCTGTGAGCCGGTTACTACTGACGTCTACGTCTGTCAACTGACGACACAGACGCAGCACCTCCTTAAGAGACGTCAGCTGATTATGCGACAAGCGCAGGTGAGTCAGACTCTTCAACGGTGTCAGCGAGAGCGCCGACAGGTTTGCCAGCTGATTCTGACTGAGGTCAAGTGAAAGAAGACTGCGCAGGCCGGCGAATGTATGATCTTCGACGAACTGGATTTGATTGTGGGCCAGATTCAGTTCGTGAAGTAAAGATAGCGACTTCACTGCAGCGGGCACCAGTTGCAGACGGTTGTGCTGCAGGTGAAGCTGCTGGATGCCGCTGCAGTTGGCCAGCGACAGAGGTTGCAGAGCCACCAGGCGGTTGTGCTGTAGGCGCAGAACGGTGAGACCACGAAGGTTCACCATCACACCGTCTGGAATCGTATTCAGCTGGTTGTGAGACAAGTCTAGCTCAGCTAGATTTCCGAGGTCGACAAAAGACTTGGGCGTCAGCTGTTCTAGCTTGTTGCGGCTGAGGTCCAGCACCTGCAGACTGTTCATACGGCGAAATCCCGGGGCAAGACTGGTCAGCTGATTTTGACTCAGGTCAAGTTGAAGCAGTCTCAGCAGGCCAGCAAACTCCCCTGGAGAGGTTAGCTGGTTCTGCGACAAGTTCAGCGACACCAGCTGATCAAGGCCTGTGAACACATTTGTCGGAAGCCTGCCAAGGCTATTGGCTTGCAACCTTAATATTCGAAGAAGTGGTGTTGGCTTTAGAACCGACTCGGATAAGGAAACCAGACGATTGTTACTTACGTCTAAAAGCCGCAAGTCGTCCAGACCTTGAAAGCTCTCATCGGATAATTTATCGATGCGGTTGCCTGACAAGAACAGTCGTTGCAGGGAGATCAGATGCTGGAAAGCGCGAGTTCGCACAGCGCGAATTCCGTTAGCTGACACATCCAGCTCACGCACGGTCTGACCGCAATGACGTCCTCGGCGATCCGAGTCAAAGCCCAGTTCAAGGTCGCTTAATCCGTTGGTCGATAGGTTTAAATGAAGGAGCCGGTGTTGCCGGCAGAACACAGTGTTTGGCAGATACGTGATGTGGTTACCGCTCATATCAAGGCTCTCCAGCTTCTGAAGTCGATGAAATGTTTGCTCAGACACCGCCAGTGCGCCGTCGCTGCTGCTGCGAAGCGTGACGTGTTTCAGGGCGACAAACTGATCAAGAGCATTTTTGTGGACGTGTGTCAGATTGCACTGTCGAATTTCAAGCCTCCTGATGCGCGACACGCTGTCGAAAAGGTCGCCGTCCAGAGTGCCCGGCTCAGAGGTTTCACACAGCACGCGAAGCTCCGCCGCTCGATAATCGGGTCTCACCAATGTTTTATTGACGCTGGCGGTCGGCCGGCACTCCCAGACATCAGGGGCGTCCAGCCGCCACCGGCACGGCGCTGCCGGCCGGCCTGGAAGACCTGCCGACGCAGACGCTGACGGTGTCCAGTCTGGGGTGTCGTCCGACCACTGGGCGCTTGATAAGGCCGAGAGCAGAATTGTTGTAAGCCACGCCAGTCTGGCCATTTTCGCAAAGTGTCAGACGATGATCGCGGTGGAATTGCAGCGATGGTCGCGGTGCAGGAGCAGCTGTGTTGGTGATGTTAGTGTCCTGATACGGAGGACGCGTCCAGAGCTGACAGGATTCGGCAGCGCTCCATCTGGAAAAAGACAACACGGCCGTTAGTGGCAGGCGGTCGTCAATCGTCTGGAATTATTCAAGTATACTGTCTGCCAATCCCGCTTTCCTCGCATTCGTTGCTATATTATCGCAGCTACGACAGTCATAAATCGGGTATGCAGCCGTTCATATGCCGTTTCGCCAGTAGCGAGGCTCCAGCGTCGTAAAATATAGCGGCCCACGCATTTCTGCAGGCACCAGTCAACAATGCTCCCCAACCGGCAACATCTAAGTGTCACGAAAAATATATACCCCTAAAATAAATTGCAATAAATTAAATCATGGTTCGCCCGATTTGGGAAAATTCCAGTAAAATGTGGACCAATATTCAGTTCCATGCACACAAGAACAACATTTAGAGAATTTTTTTCTCATTTACCCAGCTGAACTTTATGTTACATAAAGGGCCCACCAGATACTAACAAGTCTATTCCGGGATTTTTAATATTGCTGACCCAGGGTCAGGTACGGATCATGAGCTTTCCATGGGTAATGCATGGGGAAACGAAAACTGGCCGAAAATGGCTCTATTTCTATAGAATAGAATATGAATCTAAGAAAAACGTGCGTTCTATTTTAGAATATTGCAGCGTTGTCTGGGCGGGGGCGGCTGACTCCCACAAGGTTCGGGTCGATCGGGTTCAACATAAGTTTCTTCTGTGGCTTATCCGCCACATTCCATCTGGACAACCACTCTCTCTTTCTTACGAGCATCTTCTAACACATTTCAAAATTTCTTCTCTCGCTGCACGGAGGGTACAGCACGATTTACTTTTACTAGAAATATAATCCGTGCAAAGCTCGATGTACCTGCTCTGCTCAGCTGCTTTCTCTTGCAGGTGCCTGCCCGATCGACCCGCAACCTGACGTTGTTTCACATTCCCCGAGCACGTGTAAATACTGTACAGAGCGGCATGTTTTGTCGCCTCCCTAGGCTCTCAAACATGTTTTTATTCAGCCGTGATGTTGAAGCCGATATTTTTGGAAATGACTTAGCCACTTACAGAAACCATGTTATAAGATATGTAGCAAGGTTTTGACGCTTGTTGGCCGTGCTGGTTCATCTTTTTAGGCCTTTTTCGTCTTATTTTACTTTTATGGTGCGCGATTTTACCGGGATCTCTTTTTAGGCCTATTGCTAAATTTTAGTTTTGAATTGTTTTCATTTTTATTTTTACCTATTACTTGTTAGTATGTATACTGTCTGATGTGCTCCACTGTAAATACGGTTTTAATGCTTGGACTTCGCCTGTAACTGGATTTATCTGTTGGCGATGCTGCTGAATAAATAAATAAATAAATAGATAAAATAATGTTTAGGCTTAGAATACCTTCCTGTTGACCAGATTGTAACATTTTAGGCTCCTCTTTAGGGTCATGCTGCAAAGTTTGGACCCGTGACCTTTAATATGCAATCTGGGGCTATATAAACAGGTTTTCAGATTTAGGTAAAACATTTCACAGAAAATAAATGTGGATAGAAGTTTCATTTTGACGTCATTACGTTTGGAGTATAACTGCGGGCCGATGGATATGCATATTGACTATGTTAGGTCAGATGGTGGCCTTTATATGACCTTTGGTCAAGTCATTTTTATGTATTGACCTAGCATGGCCATATTATACATCACTCGATTTGCCGCAGCGAGAGGAAGCGAATGGCTTCTGAAAACTAGCTCTAACTCAAATCTGTCAGAGACTAGAAACCGGAACCATTATCTAACCTGTCACTCTCTTCGACCTGTCATGACCTCAATATTGACCTAAGTAAAGAAGTACCGATGTGGTTTCTTCATGAATTCTTATGAGCTACCCACCGGAGTGCGGAAACCCTCTGGGGTGGTTGTTACGTGGCAAGTGACGAAAACAGGCAAACATACCGGGAACCCCTTTAGTGTAGATTTTGAGGAAATTGATCAGCATTGTAAGCGACAGACCCCATCAGCGGGTATTTTCGTCGCGTGGCACATATTTGCCACGCCACGACTGGAACTCCCAAGTTCCCATTCGTTCAGTTTCCAGCACCGAATTTGGGGGACACAGCTCTTATTAAATGTGACTGCTCCTACCACCGTGGTGGCGCAGTTGGTTAATGCGTCGCCGTTGTCCGTGGGAGGTCCTTGGATCAAAGCTGACCTCTGGCAGCCTTTTTCTTGACCGCCTCCTACCCAGGAGATGGCAGTAAACTGGGTAGTGCTTGCCTTGACACGGGAGTTTCGCTGACCAACCGGCACCCTTGTCATTGGAGGCACGGGCCTGATCAGCCTTTAAATAGATTCACCGGTCCGGTGGCGCGCCCCGAGGGCACGGCCTCGCCTCGTGTCACCGGAGCAGTCCTCTGTTCCGCCGGACCCGAGAAATCGGGATAGCCTCGCCGTATCATACGGTGGGGTATTTGAAGAGGAGCGTGGGGGCACGACTGTCCCGCAAGGGTGCCGATAAAGTGGAAACCTCTGCCGTGTATACAGTGTGTATGTGTGGTGCAAACGTGCAAAAATGTCCCCAGGTCGGTGGCGCAAAAATATTAAAAAAAGTGACTGATCTTACGACCTTGAGCTGGGTCTTACGCCGGTCCCCGTTTGCTTTGTGTGCGCTGACGGGTAAGATGAGTTATATTTTGGTCTAGATTACCAGCTCATTAAAAAGTACATCTAGGATGCATAACGTACCACGTGCCATGGTATTTGCACACATACTTATCATGATAACGATACATAAATTTGCGTGATGAGCTTAGCCATACAGCAATCCATTACACTTGGTGCTTGTTTCAAATGGATGTTTCCGACAATCGATATTTACCGAATCTTATAGCCAAATCCCTGGTATATTACTGCTGCCAGACAGATACGGCTTGAACAACCTTTGCAATACTCCCAGTTGCTGGACGACCCAGTATTTTATCGGGCAGAAACCATGACAACAATCGGGCAACAATCGAGTCCTGGTCCTATTCAGCGTCAACCACCACCAATAGTGCATGTTTCGATTGTCGGCACACTTCTAACACTGAGGCGCTGGAAAACTAATCCCTGCACTTCTGGGTAACCCCAGCACTCACAAACACACGTGCGGGGCTTCATCACCTCACATTGGAACGCCTTTGTGAGCGCCGAAACGATTTCCAATCAGGCGTGGCTTCATCGTCCGTAGTCGCCCGGCCGGCCCCTCCCCCGACTCCCCCTTCCGATTGCATCTAATTGGGTCCGCCGGCGACGGCGACGGCGGTGGTGGCGCTGCGACGTGCACGTTTACAGCGGCGGTACGGGCGACGACAGGTGGCCCCCAGCGACGCGTGGCGCCGACAGCTCCGGAGGCCGGCACAAAGAGTGCTCGCGCCGCACTTCTGCTGGCCGTCCCCGCTGGCACCTCAATTTCCGACACTGATGTACACAGTCGCCAGCAGGGCGGAGCGGACATTTCGCCTGGTGAGAAAATACGCGTAATTATTGGTCTGGTCCGGTCTTTACCGTTTGGTGTGCTGTTTTTAGATCTGCAACTACGCGCAGAGCCTGTGGTCTGTAACATTTGTTTTCTCAGGAAAAAAAAACGCAAAGTATGGATCAACGGGCTAAGTATAAAACTGGTGACCATACTACCACCTACAGATGCTTTCACTCAGGTCTTGCTGAACTTTGTCTACATCATTCTCCCATTTAGCATCTCTCATAGTTTTTAACTGTGCTAGTTAGACCACAGTAATCATCGTTGAGCTGAAGAGAATGAGAAAGAGGTTTATGAGTCCATGGGAATAGGCATGTGTGTATTTGTTATATGTACTTATCCACTTACTTAAATGCCTTCCAAGAGGGGGCAATTTTGTATGCATCCCAATAATGTTAATGCAGCACATTTTGGGAGGAAACTTGGACTGCCAAAAGGACGTCGTCTAAAATTAGCAAAAATATTAGCTAAATGAGATTGCAAGCAGCTTGGAAGTGCCTTTTAACGTCCAACGAATGTTACCAGGGTAACCAGGAGGGCCCGCTTCAAAGGCCCCATTTACTTGACACACACAGCGAACGAGCAAAACCAGCGGTGCTCGGAGCGAACGGGTGGTCTTGTCAGCTGGGACCAGCACCAGTGACGGAGCCGCGTGTAATTGTATTCCAGGCCGAACCTCGGAAATCATGCTTCTGTCCGGAGTTTGCAGACGGGCTCATTCGTTTCAAATACATTCGGATGCAACAATCATGCCAGAGTAATCGGAAACACGTGCTGGGATTCTGGATTTTCCCCATCACTAACCTACTGAACAAACTCGCCCCAGGCCAGTGGTTTTAAACACGGAACCGTCTTATAATCGATTAGCAATTCTGTTGGAAGAGCGTAGTAAAAGAGTAGCGGTCAGTTTATGAGTCATCAATCCCGCCTGCCTTTGGATCTTTAATTTCTTAATTCAGTGTGCCCAGACACAAGTTAATCTATTAAATAAGGTAGCCCTGAGCTGTGGCCTTGGTTTTTTGGACTGGGGTATAAGTATACCATAATCCGCCAATCACTGGAGCTAGATTAAACATATATACAATATCCCATCTGTGACACACCTGTAAAGAACTTACCTAAGCACAAATGATAGCGTCAACACAAAATTTCCGCTGCAAAACATGTCTGCTTGATACAGTCAGAAATACAGATGTCTTGTCAACTGTCCGGTAGCAGGCCCGAGGGCTCATCTGCAGCCTTCCTATCTGCTGGTTCCTACACCAGTCTGATTGCCCTTTGATGGCCTATTGCTGTCAGCGCGAGTCTGCCGATTTCTTCCCGGGGATGACTCAGCAGTTGTCGCCACGCGCCATCACGCACGTCGACGGGAGGCATATCGACCGGCATCGCCCTGCCCTCGGCATTCCACCGAGGTGGCACAACAACGCGAGGTGTCGAGTCTGGCCGAGCGAGCTATACACATCTAGAATTACCACCGAGAAGCCACACGACCGCGTGCTATCCAATAACACCGAGTCGCTCATTGAAGGTGATTGGGAATGGAAGGGGATGGGGCCCCACGTACGTTGACCTGTCGCCTTTCATCCTCGGACAAAGTTTCCAGCCAAACTTCCCTTGAAATAAAGCCTCAGCTAGAAGCTCCGGAAGTGATGGATTGAGGACAAATGAAGGTTCGAGAATCAGAAGACTACAAGCCACTCAACTAAAAAGTTACTCCTCTAATGGCTTCAGATCTCCTTTGTCTACTTCCAACACAGGTCCTTTCCACGTCATACGTGTTTTCAGTTTCTGAACATGATAAGTATCCCTCCCACAGGCAGTATGGAGGGACCCAGCCTCACAGGCAGTTTTATAAATAGACTTTGGCAAAATTGTTCAGGCAGGCAGCTTACTAAGAAATGTGAGAGGTTTGGAAGGACCTACCAGACCTGATGGGGCACTACAAATGTTTATTACTCCTAAAGTCTTATTTACTTTTACTGCGACTCACCGATTACTGGATTCGATAGCTTCAGAGTGGAAAGAGGCGACAAGACAGACCTGAGCCGGGACAAGGAACCCAGACCTGTATCCAGGTGGGTTCGAACCCACGGCCTTTGTATCACTGCAGACTGTCACCTGCGATCCCTAGGCGTGCGCTGCCCAGATTCGGCCAACCGTCTTCATACTTGGAAGCAAGGGATTACACAATGGATAGCAAAGGAAATCGACTCCATTCTCTGCCCATACCTATCTCGCTAAATACTCCCATGCAATATACAGATGTGGATCAATATAAAAGTCAATGCTACCAGACACCCCTTCTCATAGGATGGGAGGGGAAAGCACCCTCCTCACACACACACGTGCAAATCTGGCAGCCGCTGGCAGAATACATTGGACTGCGTTAGGTGGATAAGGGAGGCGGTTATCGGGCGGCAGGCGCTCCCCGGCGCAGCGCGGCTGACGGCTCCGGCACGCAGAGCCCAGTCATTGGGCTAACTTGTATGCAGGCAGCCGCACACGCCGCCGCCGCCAGATCCCCCCAGGGCATACAACTACCGACCTCAAAGAGACACTGGCCGGCGGAATGGACTATTCTGCAGCTGAGTTGGTGAAGTGAAAAGGAGCCAGGCGAAACTCCGAATTGGGTGGGCCAGTTTCTAAAAGCTGCAGAAATACTGACCTCGTACCATTGAATGCATGTTGCCTCGCATATGTTATTGCCTGCCTGAACTAAACTTGGGCGACCATGTGGCATAGTGACACTTCTCGAATTGCAAATAAGTCGACCGTTTTCTGTTGTAGCGGTAGTGTGGCATGCACATTGAGCAAGGATCACACAACTGTATTTGGAATTCATAACCAGAGCTCAAAATGAATTAGATAGGAGCGAACAGTATCGACATAAAGTGCTTCCTGTTCTTCTAGTTTCCAGGATCGCAAATTATATTTCCTGAGTTAGTCGGAGCCAGTTCCCATCCAAGAGCAAGGGCTGGTCCGTGGTGTGACGTCACGTGGGCGTAAAGGGATTTTACTACCGTTGGGTCTGTTGAAAATGTTTCCAAATGTTGTGATGCTCCCTTGAAAATGCGAGAGAACGCAGTAGATTCAATTGTCTTCCAGCTGTAGAAATAAGACATTCCAGTTTTGAGTATGATTTTCTTGTATGGAATATTCTGCATTTTTGGAAATTTTCTGGATAGTATTTATGCACGCTTGCAATAACCTAGAACGGGCGAGTGTGCGACCTCAACAAGGCGTGAATAATTCACCCTGAACGTACCTTTAAACAAAGATACTCTCTTCTTGTTCTTGGTCGGTGCGAGGGCGACTACTTGACATGCTCTTAGTCCAAAATAGGTACTTCCTTGTTTATAATATTGAATGTTAAAAGAAAAATGAGAAATCGCTACCCCGCGGACACGTAGCTCCCATGCTGTGTTTGTATATGGATAAGGCTTTACACGACTCAACACGGCCCGACAGTCACGCTAATGAAAAACCTATAACTCCAAAAGCACGCATCGTGGCCTCACGGAAACCTGGCCATTTTATAGCCTTATCGATTTGATTGCTCATAAAAAATAAATGGGCCAAATAGGAGGACAGTGAAGCTCGTGCCACGTCTTAAAGTTAAGGCGTGTCAAATCAGTTTCTTTGTCATATAGCATATCATAACTTTGCTGTGGCTCCTCTAAATAGGTCCAAAATCTGTGTCCAAAGTGCACAGATGCAGTGAATTAAGTATTGAAGGCTATGTCAAGCCCAGGCTAAACCACTCGCGCGCAGGTGTGCGGGAAAGGGGTGAACAAATTTCACAATTTTTAAAATTTCAAAATTTTACGCGGCAACTCTAAAACTGTGAATCTGATCATGCTGAAATTTTGAACCTATAATCGGGTCAGTTTAAGAATAATATTATAGTGCCTAAATTTGGCACCTTAGGCCATGTGCGCACCCCTCGTCGATATCTTAACCCGCGCCCCACCGGGGGGTCCGGCACCACCTTCGCCCCACCGGGGGGCATCGGTGGCCCCCCTCTAACACCGAAAATATGGGGGTTAGCGCAAATCTGCAAAGTGCATCAGAAAGCTCACATGGATTCAGTAAGAAATTATTTCACATTTTTAAGCGCTCAGGTCAACGGTTTGATCTTCAGAGATCAAGTTAGGTCAAGATCGGCTATTTGCGCTCAAATATGCAATGGTTAAGCAAACTGGGCATAACTCTTATGCCATTAGAGCTATTGATATCTGGTCAAGTACATTTGATAAGAAAATGCCCGACCTTTTCCTGCTATGTGGAAAATAATGACTTTCCGCCAGTTGTTTGACCTCTATAGGTCACCTCGTGACCTAATATGACCTGAGGTCACGAAAGGTCAGAAAGTGACGACCTTGCCGTATATCAAACGAAAGCCAGTGACAAGACATACACAATGGTGTTTGCTTCAGCGCCCTAGCTTAATTAGGTGAAGAAATATTGTCAAAATACTGTTTTCGACCCCTGGTGACCTTGTATGACCTCGGAAAGGTCAAAGGGAGAATATTGCCCCTGGAATCCTTGAAAGGGTGTCCAAGAACGTTTTTCTGAGCAAGCCGAGCATTTGCAATAGTTTTTGTGACTTTTAGATTATAAGACAGCTTTTCCCCATGATTGTTCAACGAGAGAGGTCACCTCGTGACCTGACCTCAGGCCACAAAATCGAAAAACCCCGGATATACACCTTGTAGACCCCAGAGGGATCATGAAGTGTAGGAAGTTTCAAATTGATCGACGTAGAATTGTAGCTCTTATAGAGCTCAAAAGTTGGAAACAGGTGACCTTGGTTGACCTAGCCTGGTGACATGACCTTGGGTGACTCGGGGTAAAATTTTTTAGGGATGGTGCGAAAATGATGGGGAGAGGTAGAGCCCCCAACCGCGGTGCTGCGCCTCGTCGTTTTTCTGCTATCCCGAAAAAAACCTTAGGGGGGCCATCGATGGCCCCCGGTGGGGCGAGGGTTAAAATCAAAGCTTCAATAAAGCTGGAATTTTGTGTTTGTATACGTGCTGCAAAAAAACATGATGAATTGTATCACTCAGCGCTAGGACAACGCATTACCTCCGCACGTGCATGTCTTAGTAATATGGGAATTTGCAATTTGAGTGAACATTTTAACACCCGCCCCGATGGGCCTCCGATCTACCTTCGCCCTGGGGTGTTCAATGTGTAGCATGAGACGAGGCAGAATTTGCCCTGCCGTATCTACGGCAAAACACATTTCCACTACAAAAAAGTGATTTTTTCATATAGATCGGGTACGCATTTCCCAAACTAACCATGTACGCATTGATTGTACGCATTTCGCTGAACCACCGTGAGTATCCGCGAGTCAAATGTGTAGCCATGCACCCTCTGCACAGGGAATATAACGGCAACGCTCTGTGAGGCACGTGCCAGTGCTGAGAACAGTCGGAGCAAAGCACAACTGATTTGTGGATTCTGCACCTTTTCGGCTATTAATTGGATGAATTGGAAATAAGGAGTGATAAAGAGACGAATTATAGACAATGGAGTTTGTCCAGTCATTGAGGACCTTTCTGGAACTCATGTCTAGTCATTATGACCCATAACTTAAAAACGCAGGCGGAAATATTAGAGCACATGATAATTGTCATCACACATGTTTTCCTTGCTCGATTCAAATCCTCTGTATTCTCTTTGCTCCTTAGAACATAAGATATTGACAAAACCCAAAGCGTAATATACAAAAACATAGCTTGTAGACAAAATATGTTCTAAGCTAGGAGCTTGTTGTTTCAACAATGAGCTATGTGCAAAATCATTATAAACTTAATATTTCTTACCTGCGAAACAGCTTTAGTATCCTCAGTGTCGTTCAGACAATAAAGAATATCACATTCTAAAGGGTCAGCCGCATAAAGGATTTTCCCTCCTATGTTTGACTCAAGTTTTTTCAATAGCAGGTGCCCGCTCAATTTTCGCCCTTTACTTTGCTTTGCGCTTTGCTGGTTTTAAAAATCTGGAAAATTCGCAAGATTCAAATATCGAAAGAACGAAAAAACTGAGCTTGCAATGTAAGCACAGTTTTCTCGATTCTAGGCCTCGTAAACCATTATCAATCGACGTGTACTGAAACAATTGAGATACTTCGCAGAACGGGTTCCGCAGTGCAAAAAAACGAGTTCTGTTTACACCAATGGCCAATAACCATGCAGAGCCAATGCCAATAACCAGGCTACAATCGCGCGATGTGTATGACATGAGGTGGAACTTGAATAATTTTTTAAATGAGATTCGGATTCTCACAATTTGATTTGATATGAACAAAATGTGTCATTGCTGCAGCGATCGCGTAACTATTATATGAAACGATGGTACATACCTAGCTTACATCCTGGAGCCCGTGACGGAAACTTGGGTAAGTGAAGGCATGCATATTCAGTGCAGTCCTTCTTTTGAGCCTTCGCAGGGATTGGTTTCGACGAGTATTCTCAGGTCATAATATGATCACCGACATTGATCATATAATGAACTGAGGATGCTTGCTGCAGCCTACAGCACCAATATTCTGAATAATAGCTGTGCACGAACTTCTAATCCCTGGATGTACTCAATCTTCAATCTTGGGTTCGAGGAGATAGGCCAAATATGTATCATTTTATCGTTGATATGAAATGCGTCGTATTTGTATTTCCAAGACGCATGCCGTGCGGTAGTATCGTCTATTGGAACAATACTATACTGCTATGATGAACGCAGTATTTCACAGGAATCCCTCATGGCCCGTATACGTCCATGCGACATCGAGGCTGACATCGGAAAGCTATTACCTCGACCACAGGAAAGACTGTGGCGATTCGAAACGTTTACGATATAGTTACAAGGGCTTTTACTTGGCTTACGATCACCCGCGCTGGACTGACCATAACATTGTCTTTGGCCCACACAGGATACTGTGCCGACCGATAAACGTGCTTTATGGCTAAGCGATTCTTTCCAGCCTACTGAAACCATTAGCAGCCGATAAAAATGGAGTTCTAAAACGAGGACGCAACACAGGCTATTTTTGTGTCAGCTGAACGCGCCCTGCTCCGGGCTGCAAGCTTAGTTATCCCCTCACTGTCGGGCTGCCGGAAGGTAGTAAACATATTTCGCAGTGCTATCATCATTGTTGGGGATTAACCCTCGACCCACCGGGCCATCGATGGCCCCCTAAGGTTTTTTCGGGATAACAGAAAAACGACGAAACGCAGGACCGCAGTTGAGGGCTCTCTCTCTCATCCCATCATTTTCACACCATCCCTGATTTTTTTACCCCGGGTTACCCAAGGTCAGGTCACCAGGCGAGGTCAACCAAGGTCACCTCACTTCAACTTTTGAGCTCTATAAGAGCTACGTTTCTCGGTCGATCGATTTGAAACTTCCTACAGTTCATGGCCCCACCAGGATCTACAAGATATATATCCGGGATTTTTCAATTTCGTGACCTAAGGTCAGGTCACGAGGTGACCTCTCCCATCGTAAAAGCATGGGAAAAAGCTGTCTTATGATCTAAAAGGCACAAAAACGATTGCAAATGCTCGGCTTGCTCAGAAAAGCGTTCGTGGACACCTTTTACGGGTCCCAGGGGTCATATTTTCAATTTGACCTCTCCAAGGTCATCTAAGGTCACCAGGGGTTAAAAATAGCGTTTTGGCAACAACTTTTGACCTAATTAAGCTAGAGCGTTGAATTAAACACCATCGTGTATGTCTCATCACTAGCTTTTCTTTGATATACGGCACGGTCACTTTCTGACCTTTGATGACCTCAGGTCATATGAGGTCACGAGGTGACCTCTGGAGGTCAAACCACTGGCGGGAGGTCATTACGTTTCACATAGCGGAGAAAGGTCTGGCATTTTCCTATCTAATGTAGTTAATCAGATCTCAATAGCTCTAATGGCATAAGAGTTATGCCCAGTTTTCTAAAGCATTGCATATTTGAGTGAAAATAGCCTATCGTGACCTAACTTGACCTCTGGAGGTCAAACCATTGACCTGAGCGCTTAAGCATAGAAGTAATTTTTTACTGAATTTATGCGAGCTTTCTAATGCACTTTGCAGATTTGTGCTAACTCCTATATTGTCGGAGTTAAAGGGGGGGATCAGTTGCCCCGGTGGGGCGAAGGTGGCGCCGGACCCCCGGTGGGGCACGGGTTAACCCTATTCTTGTCAGGCTCCTGGCCGCATCTATCCCCCGTCATTGGGAGGGTGAATTTGTCCCCGGACCCTCGTAAAATCTAGATAACTATACTGGAACAAATTTAAAAGCTTAAACTGGAATATAATTTTGCTAGGTTAAACTCCATTTCTTTAAACCAAAAGAGCGAAAATTATGGGAAGGGGCGGGAGGGTTCTCAAGTCAATGTTATATCCATGCAGAGTTGAATGCTTTTTACTCTTGCTTTACCTTACTACTGACAATAAAGCACAGTTTGCAAATATATCCTCCTTTAGAACCAAGCCATGAGCCTTCCCCTGGCTGGGCAAAATATTATTTCAAAACTTGCTGGGAATCTTCCAAATCAAATATTTAGACAGCTTCAGAAGACTATTGCAAATTCCTTAGGAGACATCGTGAGAACACATGAGGCTAATGCAGAATCGCCCTCCCTCCCCCCCCACCGGCAGAAAAAGAGTTTAGGACGTTCCGACTTGAAATATCCCATGACACCCATTTGGTGGATTGATGCCAAAATTTCTGCCCCTCTCCATGAAAGTTCCTACAAATGGGTGGGTAAGGTAATGTAATGTAGGTAAGGTAAACAAATGCAGGTGGGTAAGGTAATGTAATGATGGGATCTGTATAATCATCACCTAAAAACATCGAAAGTGGCATCATTCAAAATTGAGTCGGCCCATTCACCCTATGAAATTATGACATGGCGTCACCAAATAAAGCAGGATGATACCATGGAATTTGCATTAACTGTGACTAGGGCTGAACACACTGACTCGGACATTATGTGCTTATGGGAAAATGCGGAAGGACCTAATTGGAGGCGTTTTGGCCCAAAATAATTCTTGGATGTGTCCCGACTCGAACTTAAGCGTTTGTTTTTACCTCACACTTGGGCTTTAATAGGATGCTATAAGTTGTGAGGCAGGCTCAGATCAGCGTGTGCACTTCCCATAAATCGATCTCAACGTATTTGGGGCTAGTTTCTATTGATAAAAATAGCTTAAATACATAGCAGAAAATTCCGCAACAGAGCTTTTAACTATTTTTTAATATGATAGCCTAGGAATCCAGTGCCTGTCCATCATATTAGGGAGAAATGAGGGACAGAGAGCGAGGGGCGCGAGAAGTATACACAAACAGCACTCATAAAGCGTTGCTGTTCCGTAAAACTGGAGTTTTGAAAGGAAAGGAATATGAAACCAAGGGGTGTTTTGGCATGATTTACGCGGCTTATAGCTGAGTTCATATTCCATGATCATTGGCAGATCCAGAAATTAATTTCGGAGGGGGGCTAAGGCGCTCAAACCACTTCCGCCATTGCCTCGGAACAGCCTCCGGCTATGCCTTAAATAAAGGCTCTCGGAAAGTAGGCGGGCGGGGGGGGAGAGGGCTTGCGGTCCCCTAGTCCCTCCTTGTTTCCGTCACTACCCATAATGGGCCACATTGCCTTAAAAAAACACACACACAAATAATCAGCACATCATACGACATGAATGATTGTACAGTCTGAGTCATATCAAGATCCCTATTTCTGATTAATCACTCATCAACTAAGGGTCCAATGTTTTGCTTGTCATGACCGTTCGTGCGAAAGATGTCTTTGAAGCTTCTCGGAAACAGAAGCACCTGCCATTGACTTTGATGTCAGACATCCAGGTGTGTCTGAGAGGCCACTCGGCACTCGACACGCTGCACTGAGTACTCGCAAGTGGCCCGTGAAATGAAAGCAAATCCGCCGTGCGAAGACGGCAGAATATTGGAGCAGCAATGGCGCCAGCCTGAGCCGCCGCCGCCAAGAACACCGGCTAATCGGAACGGCCGCACGCTAGCACTGAGGCCGCCAGCCGGCGTCGCCAATTTGCGCGCAGTTGCGACTTTGATCAGTTGGTGCTTGAGCACTGACCCGTAGCCTCTCGAAATAACTGCTGCCACGCGCGGCCATGGGGCACGCCAGGGGGCGGGCCCTACCTGTCGGGGGGCGTGGCCGAGTGAGGCGGGTCGCACTGACGGGCCTGCTCACTGCCATGGGCGCCTAACTAAACCGTCGCAAGCCTTAATTCCCTGCAGTAAAACCAATTTACCCGAGCACGTATAAATCACAATGTAAGTGTGCATTCACATTAAAACACACATAATGAATATTTCCGCTTAGACTGACACGATTCTACGACGTTGAATTTATGATGACATTTTTATGGTGACATTTTTATCCTGACACTCCTGAAGTCAGGATAAATTCTAACAGAACGAGGGTAAAGTAAACGCTTTCCGTGCAAAAATTCCCTTATTCTGCAAAACGTGCACGTTCACTGTCGCGCCAGCTGACGATTGGGATGTTATAATTGCTATGGCAACGAGACTTTTGTTGCGGGAAATAAACAAAGCAACTTTGCCAAGTTCAGTTAGCAGCTTCCACTTCTGCCACTACAGCGACGCTAGCCCGTAATGATAGTCCCATGCAAATCCCCGAGCAATGAGCAATTGCGCCAAAAATCATGTGTACAGAGAAAAGGTGGGCTACATCATTGTCAATGGGTGCAGCTTTCCACATCTTTGGTGGAATCCAAGCAAGCCCCGCCAACGTTCGGAAATATCCCACCAATCCAGAGTCGTGGCTTCCGGTGGTCACAACCAGGCTCCCCGATAATAGCATAACCCTGTTCCCTCGTCCAATAAAATTTTTCCATGATAACTATCATAGGCGTAGGAACAGGGGCCAGGGGGCCATGACACCCCTTCCCCCAAATAAGCAATATGTTTAGCATTAGCCCCATCGTGTTAAGTGGAAAAAATTACTTGAAAACACATGTTGCCCTCACCCTCAATATTCTGGACGCTCCTATGCCTGCGATGCCTATCAAGCACCATATAGTCACAAGCTGATCCCTTTACATATTCCCACGCTCCTAAAGTCATAGAGGGTCACTTATCATAATCAAGTGTCCCTAGTCAAACCGGGTCTCTGAAGATGGGGTCGGATCCCCTACCACATTACGGGCGGCCTTGCCCAACTGGGTCCCCTTGCGGAATACCGTAATAATGAGCCGAGCTCTGGCAGAGTGTCTCTGTGGCCGTCCCCGGGCCCCCATGCCTCGTAGTTGCGGGCCCTCTGTACAGCAATCGTCACTTATCCTTCCCGAGCCCATATGCGTCGCGACCAAGCCCCTACCATTATCTCAAGACACTGCATTCACAACCGACCCCATATTATTTTTTAGGTATCCTGTGGTCACTACAGCGACAGGTCCAGGGGGCAAAGGGGCTGTCGTCCCCATTAGGACCCAAGTACTGACAGCCGATTTCGGGCGCCGAAGGCGCCCGCAGTTGGGGACACTTTGGGTACAAAACACCAATGCTAGACCAAAACGCAATGAAAATACCATTTTAATTTGACTTTGTTCACTCTTAGCCACCCTTAATTTCGAACCAGCTTCCCCTGGCATACTATTGGGCGCGCCACGTGAACATGGACCGTCCTCATCGATTACTGACCGCCCTCTTCTTTGCGATTGGGTGCCTATATTTTATGATTAGCCACCGCCTTTCAGCCCTGGGGCGCCCAACTGCAACATGGACCACCCTCGTCTACTTCTGGTCGCCCTCTTCAGCATGATTGTTCGCCCCTTCTCCACTATTGGCATATTGGCCCATAGTGCCCGATTGGCCGCCTTTATGTACCCATACATGTTCTCACATTCACGGGCAACATGCCTGTACACAAACTTAGGATAACATGAATAGGTACACGTACGAAGTCTTAAAACGTACAGGGATGAGTGATGACAGCCCAGAATGATGCACGTCCCATCCATCCAGCCCCACAGAGCGGGCCGAAACGCGACGGCGCGCAGGTAGAACCGCGCGAGGCGAGCAGCGGGCGGAGCGAAGGGCGTCAGCGGCAGGCAGCACGGGAGAAGCAGCGGTGATCGCAGGGAGAAGTGTCTGCTATTTTACAGCCTCGTGGCGCCCCACCTCAACATGGACCATTCTCATTTGCCTCCGGCCGCCCTCAATTTTGTGGTTGGGCGCCCTTTTTGACGATTCCCCCTCCCTTTCAGCCCCAGGATGCCCCAATGCAACATGTATCGCAATCAACCCCTTTAAACCACCCTTTTCTGCATGATTGCGCGCATGGGTGGATATCCCGGAGGTTAGGGATCAGGACCCCCTGATTTAGAAATTGAGAGAAACTGGGCGGGGAGGGGGAGGGGTCAGCTCGGATCATACCAATTTTGCCCTCACAAAATATTTTCCCGACCCATAAGTAATGATAGTTCTATTCGCGGCATTTTTATGATCGGCTTAGTCAAGATTTGACTATCTGTCCCTTTGCATCTTCTTTGAATAGGAGTGCTAGAGGCCAGGGGCGGCGCAACGGCTGTGTCAGGAAAAGTCCGGGTCCCCGAGCTGGTCTAAGGTCCTTCAGCTGAACTAAGTAGCACCCTAAGTCGGTCTTTCACAGAGGGCACGAGATTTAGTGTGGAGTCATGCTCTTACCTTAACACCTTCGCTGGAGAAGGGTCTGGCGTCAACGTGCAGTGGAGGGGTGTCCTAAAGTGCCACCCTTAGGGGCACTTTAGGAGATGCTCAGGCACTTCCGAGATCTCGGAAACCAAGAGGGTTAGAAAATCACCCGTTGGGGGTGCGTGGGGGGATGGCGATCAGCGTAATGGCTAAGATTTATTGACCTAAGTCAGTATCTTAAAGGTCAAACGAGGTCGTAAAGGTCATATATGGGCCGCGCTGGAGACCTATCGGAAAATTTTGTGATTGCACAGAAAAAGCCAGGAATACACTGAAAGTGGACTAAGGCCATAGAGGGAATGTCCCACATAATATCTTCCGAATGTTTGAGCTCTAGGCTATTCCAGGTCACTGACCTATGATTAACATGACATATTCTCAATAATTTACAATATAACTGGCACTGTAGCAGCTTTTTGGTGGGAAATGGAGGTTGGACCTTTAAAAGGTCTTTGACCTCAACCTGTGGCATTGCCACTAACAAAAACATTAACTATGAAGTGATAGCATATCATACGTTATACTGAGCAATGACATCTGTCCAGAACACTTGGGCCAATGACTTTAATATGTGACCTTGAACTTCAAGCGCGGGGACCCTAACATATAACCTGATTATATGACGTTATTACGTCACCGCTCGGTCTGCAGTGCAGGCGAACAGGTGCTACCGCGCGATTGCTACGGTCTCCAAATATAAGTCTGATTTTCAAAGATCACATGTTTGTAAATTATTAAACAGTTTTCCAAATTCGTTCACCAGTCGACGCACTTATGAATTCTCTCAAATGTGGCCGAGTAACGTATTCTGGTAAAGAACGGTTCTCCGGCCACCTTGGAAAAATACGTGGAGGCGCTTTAGGACCCTTCCACTGCGCGTGTTAAGACCCCTGAGTTGATTTGGCGCCCCTTGAGCTGATTCACGGCCCCGGAGCTGAGCTGGACCACTAAATTGGCGTGTGGAACCCCCGCGTTGGTATTGCCCCCCCAGTGGGCTCCTTTAGCAGTTTTGGAATCTCGTGAAGTTAAGCTAGTCTGTGGTACCTGAAATAGACTAGGCTCTGGGCTGGTGTGGGCCCCTGACCCTTGAACTGGGCTGGCTTTTGAACTGGTCTGGGTCCTTTACATGTTTGGGTCCCGTGCACTGATCTTGTGACCCCTGGGCTCAACTGGACCCCTACGAGTTGGGAAATGGGCCTATACGCTCATTTTGAGCCCCTTATCTGGTCCGGGGCCCCTGAACTCATATGGAGTCTGCCAGGTGATCTTCGGACCCCTGAGCTGGTCTGCACCTCTGAGTTAAATTTGCGCCTTCTGAGATCCGTGTTTCGGAGGGGCCCTTGGGTCGTTCTGGGGGCTGCTTATTAATACTCATGGGCTGAGCTGAGCCCCTGTGTTGGCACTGAGACCGGTGGGGTCTTTGGCGCCCTTTATCTTATATCTGACCCTCCTGAATTGGTATGGGGCCTTCCTCAGATGGTTTGGGTACCCCTGAGCTGGATTTTGGGCCCACTGAGATGGAGCTTCCCTAGGGGCCCCTGAGAAAATCTGAGGCCCGGGGGGGGCTTATCGACGCACCAACTGTCAGGGCCATGTGGCAAATCTGGGCCCCTGAGAGACTTGCACAGAAGTTTCTAGACTTGGGCTTGGAGCCCCCAGCCAGTATCGTCCACTGAGTTTTTTTCTGGACCTTCTGAGCGGCTTTGGAGTCCATCAGTATGTCTGGGTCCCCGAGTTTTTTCTTGGGAGTCCTTTGAGTTTATATTGAGTCCCCACAGCCGATCTGGGGCACCCCCCAAACGGATTTCAAAACCCATGTGTTGGCACTGGGGCTCCCTGAGCTTGTCGCGGCCCGTTAACTGGTATCAGCTGATATCGGCCCTTGAGTTGGTTTTTCAGGTAGCCCCTGGGCTGTTCAGGGGCCGTGAGCGGGTATTGTACTTAAACTTACTGGCTCGGCATTAGACCCACGCTGGTTTGAGACCCCTAAGCTGGAAAGAACCCTTTATATGGAATTAGTGAGGCGGCCATGAGCTGGTATAGGGCCCATAAGAGGATTTACGTAGGAGGTCCTTGGCTTGGTCGTTGAGCCCCTTGCTGGATTGATGTCCTTTGAGCTGGCAAGGACCCCTGAGCTAGAATGGAACCCTTTAAACTGGTATCGGCATTCTAGCTTGTCCGGACCCTATTGCGCTGATCTAGGTCCCTTGGGATAGTCGCGGGGCCAGCTGGTCTGCCCCTGAGTTTTTTCAGAGCCCGCTGAGCCGATTTGGACCCCCACAACAGGCCTGGTCCCTAAACTGATCTGACGTACTTTCAGATGGTCAGGGTCCTCTCGCTGATCTTGAAATATCGGTGTTGGACTGGCGCTCCGAGCCGTCAGGGGCCCCCTTATCTGGTCTGGAACCTCTTAACGGTATGAACCCTTTCAGCTGATCTTGGGCCCCTGAGTTGGGTTTGGGCCTCCTAAATAGAGTTTTTCATGGGGCCCTAGGCTGATCCGGGATCCTGAAAGGGTATTTTACATGAATTTAATGACTTTGTCTTGCGGCACAAGCTGGTCTGGGGCCACCTCAACTGGTAAGGGCCCCTGAAATGAATTAAATAAGAGGTTTTTAACTTGGCCATATGACCCATATCTGGAATAGTGTCTCTTGAGCTTACAAGCGCCCCTGGGTTGGTATCGGGTCCGTTTAACGTATGGGCCCATTTAGCTTGTTTGCGGCCCTCTTGTGCTTATCTGAAGGCTCCGTGAGTTCATCGAGGCATCCGCTGGTCTCGCCCTCTTACGTTTGTTTAGGCCTCCCAAGCTGCTCTTACGTTTGTTTGGGCCCCATCGGCGTGCTGGGCCCCTGAGTTAAAGCTGCGACTCACGGGGCCCAAACACGCTAAGGTCAGGACCCAGCACAACAGCAACGTCCCAGCAGGGTGCGGTCTGGGGCCAGGCACGACGCCCGGCCAAATTGATCTCCTCGCAGCCGGGACCCGGCTAACGCCCTGCCGATGCCCAGCGAAGTCCTCTGCCGGGATTCCGCTATGCTCCCAATAAAAAACGAATTAATACGCCCACTCGGCCCCACTGAGACATCCAGCTGACACCCCGCAAAATTGCCGGCTGGGCCCCAGCGGAATCCCAGCGAAATTCCTGGCTGAGAGTTTGGCCCTCTGAGCTTATTTAGGACACGTGTCGATGGGTAAGCTCCCCATGCGGATCTTGTAACCCTTGTGTTGGCCTGGGCCCCTGAATTGACGTTGGGTCTCCTGAGAGGGAGTTTCGCAAAATTGATCTGAGATGTTCTGGGCCATGGAGAGGGTATTGCATAGGAGCTTTTTGGCTTGACCTTGGGGCTAAAGCTGCTTTGGGACTCCTGAGCTGAAAAGACCCCTGAGGTAGAATTTCAACGGAAGCCCTGAGCTAGTCTAGGCTCCCAGAGAGGGATTATGTAAGAGGCTCGTAACTTGGTTCTATGGCCCCTAGCTGGATCGGTGTCCCTTGAAATGGCAAGAGCCTTGAGTTAGCATTGGGCCCGTTTAACTGGAATGGATCTAATTAGCTTGTCCGGGCCCACTGTGCTGATCTTAGGCCCCTGAGCTCCTCGGAGCCCTTGGCTCGTCTGGCACCCTGGATTGGTGCTGGGCCCATTTAGCTGGCCTGGGGCCCACTGAAATTTGATTTTGCAGAAGGTTTCTGACTTGATATCGGAGTCATTGTGCTAGCAAAGGACCCCCTGAGAGACTAAACTGGGCGTCTATGTCCAAAGTCAGCTGTCGCACAGAAATCGTGGCTTTAATTGGTGTGTTTGCAGGAGGCCCGTTCATCGTTATTCGCTATCGTGATTTCAGTATTCGGAACAACGTGATGCGACCTGCGTGAAAGTGGAGGGGGGGACAAAATACTCAGTCCTTCCCCACTCTCAAAAGTGGGCGGACGCGTCTCCCCTTCCCCCATGCGGAACTCATGATTTTATACAAGAAAAAGAATAAAGAAAGTGGCCAAGTGAAATGGTTTCAATTTTTGAAACATTCAAGGAAGAAATTTTCGTGGTTTTATTGTTCAATTCACTTTCAAGTAAGGTTAAGTGCTTTTTTTCGTTTTTTTTTGGTCCTGGAACTTTAGGGGATAAAACCATTGAATGAAAGAGAAGTGAGAAGAAGAGCGTAGACATGTGTCAATTTTGTGGAACAGCATACTCAACCTAGCTATCGACATGTTGTAGCATGTCTTAGAAGCTTGTGGTGTTTCTTTTATAGCATCCAAATATGTATATTGTAATAATTGTTTTGGGCTACTGCTGGTGTCATAAGATATCTCAGAAGGAGGATACGCCAGGCTTGAGCATTCAAAAGTAGTTTGATTGAAAACACTGGTGTAATGTTGTCTGCTGCTAACACGTTTTCATGGAGGACCAGATTAAAAATCGTACGGCACGTTATAATCGAATCCCCATTCAAAGACCAAGTCAACAGCAAAGGTTTGGAATTGTACCTCATTTCGAGTTGACGAAGAACAATCTAATTAAATGCTAGAAGTTTGTTGAAATGTGCATGTGGCGTTTACCTCCCGAGGAAGTTATGATAATATTAATAATAGTAATAATAATGCCATTTATGATCCAGTCCGTGTAAAAATGCTGACATCATATAGTTGCATACAGTATTTATAGGCATTGCCCGAATTTTAATATATATTTTTACCAAAAATCCACTCCTGCAGCGCCGATCAGACCGGAACCATGAAGAGATTCCGGTTTGAAGGTTTGAATTCCGGAGTTTTGAAGAGATCTCCACCCCGGACTGGGCGTACCTTCTCCACCACTGGCCGCTCTTGAGCAGTCCTGCTTCAACGTGGACCGCCCTTATTCACCTCCGAATGCTCTCACCTCCGACATTGTGATTTTGCACCCCTATTTCATGATTGACTGCCCATTTGGCCATTTCATTTTCAATTTGGGTTATTGTTGTCAGGTTTCGTGATTTCTTCCGTTCTATGGTGCAAGTGAAGTCGTTTGGTGCCAGTTATATCAAAATTGGACACTATTTTGGTCTCCCTCATGGGACCTAAAGACATCGAGTTACCGTAAAAATAACTATACTGGAGACAACTGCAGCTGACACTAATGGTGAGGATCATTTCAAACGTGTTCTTTTAACCCCGCTATTTGCAAAATGTTCATAAAGGCATGATAGAAGCCATAGAATGCCATTAACCAAGGGAACAAGGTCTCGGTAAGCTATGATAAAGAGGGCAATTCTCGTTTATGATGCCTTGACCAGCCCTTTTTAGCTCACTTCTGAAAGACTTTAGGTGGTAAAATGCATAAAGAACAGATCTTGGCTGGACGCCATTCTAATATTGCATTTGCATGTGCTGATCGTGGAACAATTTTCGGAGTGTCACAACTGTTTTCATTCTGTGTGCATCCCGTCAGGTCACGCGCCTTAGTGGTCGGGAAGTGCGGGCGCATGACGTTGTAGCCACTTAAGGAAGTGTACAATCTCTCCTAAACATGCTTTAAAGCTTCCTTGGAACCAAGGAGATTTAATTCTGTAATTTTCCACCTCCTGCAGAAGCCATTGAAACTGCTGTTCATATTTTTCTCTGCTGGTAAAATCTTTCAGTATATCAATGCCTGTTCTACTATACCATTTACCACTTTAAAGTACTTGATAAGGGTGTGCAACATGTTGTACTGCTTGTCTGTGTCCCGTTCCTTAATCTCTTTTGCCAAGCATTTCATGATGCATTTGAAGATGCAGGTAACATTAGAGATCAGGTGGCGGATCTGGAAGACTTGGATGGATGAAAGCGCATCCCAAGCCTTTGCTCTAGGCGCCATTGAGCCAGCTCTTGTCTCCCCCGAAGGAACGCGATTGAGCTGGGTGGGGGGAGGGGGCATACACACGTCAGGGCCTGTGAGACGGCGGATTGAGTGATGGATCGCCGAATGGTTGAGGAAGTTTGAGTTATCGTCACGAACTGAGTACAAATGTATCAGAACAAGTATAATGTCTTGTTACCTGGATCTCGACAGGGAAACTACTTGCGTCGCAACCACTCTTCGGCTGGGAGTCACTGTTTGTGAGCCGGCAAACGGCCGAAAGGGTTATACATTGTTCCCGGTCACCAGTGGGAAGTGTTTAACGTGGGACGCAACCTGCGTAGACACCTTCACTTTCACATTTGTTCAGTCCGCCCTAGAACCGGGAACGGCTGCGCGTGCGGCAGGGGAGAGGAAATGGCATCGCTACGCCAGCTTGACCTCCAGGTGCCGTTTCCAGCCGCTGGCAGTCGAAGTAACGGATGTACTGGGGCCCGCCGCTTCAGCCCTGTTGAGAGAGATGGGACGGCTCATCACAGCTGTCAGCGGCGATCACCGAGAGACGGCCTGACTGCGACAAGGAGTTTCCATCTTTGTTGTTCGAGGAAACTCCGCAGCAGCCCTTGCTACGGCCAGTCCCCGTTGTACACGTAAACATCACCAGAAGCCATCAGCCCGGACCTCGGCATTTCCGCGCAAGACAGGCGAGGCGGAGAATGCCCTGCTGCTGAATGGCGCTCAGGTGCAGGCACCGATCCTGGAGCTGGTGCTTGCAAGCAATCGCGACTAGCACAAGCACAGCCCGGCTCCGCTCTTTATCGGTCTGCCCAACTTAGACAACTCGTGCTACCAGAACGCTACGCTGCAGTCGCCGCTGGGACTGTGGCCGTTCCTCAGCGAGATGGTGGCCCTGGGGCCGGCTCTGGACCCTGAACGATGTCGCACCCTGCGCGCCGTCACCTGCCTTATGGAGCTGCGCTAGAGCGCGTGCGGCACCTCCGTCTACAGCCACCTCAACTACCTGCGATGTGCGTTTGCTCGGATAGGCTCGGCGTTCCACAACACTGAGATGCAGGCTGCTCAGGCTACTGGATATCATCAAGGAGGAGGAGAACGGAAGTCAACCGGTCTCCCCCAAGCAGCCGGCCGACCACTGCCGCCAATCCAGTTAGATATAAATTCCTGTACTAGACTATGGAATGATACACGTGCATGAAATGCCAGGAGGCGGTGCTGAAGCAGCAGGAAAACATAGCTGATTCGTTAACGTGCCGCGGCGCCAAGGAAGCGGGGCAGCACTCACCTTGCAGGACGCGCTGCACCTCTCCATGTGGCCGACCGACGTGAGCTGCACTGCGAGAAGTGTCAGCACGACAAGTTCAACATCACCGCCCAGATCTCCAAATTACCCAGGACGCTGATTATACAGCTGAATCGTCACCTGTTTGTTGGAAAGGAGTCGAAGAAGATCTGCGCCAACGTAAAGATCTCCAAGTTCGTGACGCTGCAGGATTGTGCGGTGGACGACGCCGTCCGTCCCCAGCTTGGGACGCCACCAGGTACGGCTCGCAGTGCCCGCCTGAGGAGTCGAAGTGGAAGGACTCGGCTGAGCCGGAGCGATCGGCGGCGCCGTGGGCGTTCGGTCCTCCGCAGGTGTCTGACGCCGGTCTGGAGGAATTGGCGGAGCAGGACGGAGCCCAGGAGTGGCCCATGCGCGCTGTTGGAGACGAGGAGAGTCAGCTGCAGGAGACCGTCCGACGCTCACAAGAGAAGGACGACGACGACTTCGCCATCTGGGCATGGGATCGCTAACTGCTGTACTGCGCGGACCGCCTACGACCCTCACTCGACGAGATATCCAACTGGTGCGACCAGTGGAAGGCCCTGCCCTCCCTCGTAAAATGCTCAGTGACTACCTTCTCCTTATGCCCCAGCGAAGCGAGGGACAAAGTCAAGATCAGGCTCCATCTCAGGGGACAAGAGATTCCCCAGATAACCCACCCCACCTTCCTTGGCCTCACCTCGGACGGCACACTTTCATTCACAGAGCACATCAAGAGACTGAAGAAATCGATGGCCCAAAGAAGAAACTGTCTGGCGGCGCTGTCTGAACGCAATTACGGAGCATGCAAGCGAGTCCTCCGTACGGCCTACACGGCTTACATCCGCGCCAAGGCGGTCTACGGAGCGGCAGTTTATATGAATCACGCAGCCCCGCTCTTCAAGAGACCTACTAGAAGTCGAACAGCACGCTTGCACCCGCATTATCACTAGATGCACCCGAGAGACAAGAAAGGGATCCTAAAAGCTAAAGCAGACCTGGAAATATCAATATGTGGAAACTAGCGGGCAGAGAAGACCAAACAATACGCCGCCTGCCAGATCCGACAAGAAGAGTCCTAGAAAACGATATCCCCAAGACTTACAGTACCAAGCAAGGGAAGCTTGGATTAAGAAGACAAGAGCAGACGGTCATTCGGGGGCGAGGGCAAGGGCACAGGAAGACAGACGAGGACATGGAAATGACCACCAAGCCAACCTTCTGCAAGAAAGGCATCTGGATGGAAGAGAAGAGCGACCCACGTGGTCTCCCCCGCAGAGACGCAGAGCCTGGTCCCGCCAGTATTGCTGCCCGATCCACCAGCCGCCTCCTTCAACCTGCACCTCCAGGAACCCGTCGGAAGGAAAGACCCCCAGATAAACGCCGAGAAGCAGCTGAGAGGACCCTGGAAATATATCCATGTGGAGGCGTGGACTGACGGATCGGCCTCCTTAGGTATTACCAGGAGGAGCCGGGATACTTATCCACCGACCCGGGGTCCCGCCACCAAAACCATCAGAGCGGCGGGGAGTTTGTGCAGTAGCACTCGAGTGGAGGAAGTGGCCCTAGAGGAGGCCACTTCCTTTATATTATGCGACCCCAGGGCATCCATCCAACCCGTAGCAGACCAGACAAATTCCAAGACACTAAAAGTAGAAGCCCCCTGGCAACATATTAACTTGCTATCTTCTCTAGGACACAAAATTGTGTACACCCGGGCATTCCCGGGAACGAGGAGACAGACGAATTAGCCCACCGAGGAGCACGGGAGGATCAGCGGGACATCCCCATCGACTAAGAGTCGGCCCGAGCGGCAGTGGCGCGCGCCGCATCGTTTTTCAGGACCAGCAGAATCAGAGATGCCCACCAGCACACCCGAAGCCCACGCCGGGGACAGACTCACTATCTAGACGAGAGCAAACCATCCTGGCCCAACTGAGAGTGGGGTCCTCAATCGCCACATACGACACGCTTCACAGATTTGGTCGGGCGGATAGCGCCGCGTGTCCAGATTGCGGGGACCCGGACTCATTAGAATACCTCCTCACAGACTGCCCACTCTACCAGGGCCCTCACCAGAGGAGGTGGGGCCCATTGCCCTCCCTACACACTATTTTCACACAAGAAGCCAAATGCATATGGTCGTTCCTTCTGGAGGTGGGGAGGGTCGTCCAGGACCCTCCCCGAAGAGCTGGCGGAAAAGAAGAAGGGCGACAACTCAGCGGCTGAGGGTCAAACAGTGAATCCACCGGCGCCCATAGCTACCGGCTGGTGTCCTAGTCAGCCTAGTCTAGTCGGCCTCCACTACGGCGGCGCCACCCAGGCCGGACACTATGTGGCAGACGTCTGCAGCCTGGGCATGCAGCGTCAGTTCCACTGTGACGACCGCAGCGTCACCTGCGTCTCAGAGCAGCACGTGCTGTGCAATGGGCCCCATCACGATGGCTAGATCTTTTACCTGCATACAGATATCTGCAGGCAGGTGGACAAAGTAGAGAATGGAATGACCTAACAAAGTTTTATCATCAGGTGTGGACCCGTTCCAACGCTATTGAAATGTTTTGTACGGCGTGTGCAATACGGGCACTTTCCAACTGCTTCTCCTAATGCCTTTTTGTAATAAGCAACTTGTCTTGAGTGTAGTGTCGTCTGTCTTCACGGAGGAGTATCGAACACAATCCGGGCCACAGATGGTGACGGATGCTGTGGAAACGCCGCCCGCATTTAAATATTAATTTCTGCCCCCATCGAGCCATGATTTGTGTTGTCAGAAGGGTCTTAGTGTCTTCCATAAAGTACATACCCTCAGGCAGTGTACCAAATCCCAGGTTTATGGGTGGAGAGCAACACCTAAGCAACCTGAAAGCAACCACACTTACTTCTGTGCCGTTCTTCACAATCTTCCAGCCACTTTACTGTGGATTATTTCTCTTAAAACCAATTATCCCGATGAGTATGAAGTCTTTCAACCATGACAGGGAACATATTTTGATGATATTTGTGTGAAGCTTAGAATAACGATCACAAGCGTTTGAGTAAGGGTTTACTTTACTTTTGCAACGTTGTAACTAATGGCATTTCTACCTTTTTGCAGGGTGAATTTCACCCTATGCTTCCTAATGCAAAATCAGTTTTGGGATGCAATGCAAACCAGGTTGATGGACAATGTAAGCTTCAGCCTTATTGGATGCTAAGCATGTAAAAAAGTACAACCAACATTCAAAGACATTGCATGGGGAGGAGTGCAAGAAATCTTAAGATTACAAAAATTAGAATCACCCCACGATCCCTAGTGTAAAATCAGTTACATTATGCAACACAAACCTGGGTGATATACAATGCAAGACTCAGCCTTACTGAACGTACTAATGTAAAACGGACATTTAAAGCCATTGTATGGAGGGAGGAAAGTACAAAATCACAATATATGTGCTGATACTTTATAGACACCTCATCTTATTGAGAACCCTGTCATATTCAGAACACTGACAATTGGCACTCGCCTGGATATGTACTACACAAATATTTTAGGTCCACCTTGCAAGACAATGTGTCACTGTAGACATCATGTGCATAGGAACAGAGTGAACCAGGGAGTCCATGGCTCCTAATCCTCAAAGTTGGTAATATTAGCCCTACGATGTTAGAAGGAAT
>JAOTON010000135.1:0-7500 GCA_034440635.1 Lepas anatifera
CGAGATCAACCTGGTCTGTGTTTCTCATAAAACCGCGACTCGCAAAGTATTTAGTCCAGGAAGTTTACCACTTGCAAACTGTCCGAGGGAGCAAATGAATCACAATGCGAGGAGTCACTGGCAATGCTGTGGTGTCGAAGATATAAACAATATTTCACAGGCAGTGCTGCGATGTCGCATCACACCGGTCACAGAAGCTCTACGCGCTTACAAATCACACATTCCCCGGGCAGAAGAATCTGGTGCTGTCATTAATACGAGATCACCTTGAAAGAGGTTCCTGCTGCAATTCGGCGCAGGGTTTCGTTACACAAGCCTGAAGAACTTGCCGCTCTCACGCAACAAGCGAGTCAATAGAACAATTTGACTCCAGTCACTTGGCGTCAGCTTCTGACTGCAAATTCAAAACCAGTATAGACAGAGCGGTGGCCCGGCTGGAAATAGACGGGGCACTGTGGTGAGACGCAGGTGCCGACGCCGCACTGGCCGCCGCGACGCCGCCGCGGACCCCGACGCGTCACGCACCGATGCACTCTGCGGCTCATCCGTGACCTGTGACGTCACAGCAGTGCACTGTGCGGGGTCAGCGGCGGGGGCACTGGCCCTAGTTAGCCACCTCACCTCAGCTTGGAAGGACTCTGACCTCTGAGTGTGACTCCCACCAAATCGACTACTGCACAGTGGAACGTTTCCCCTTTTAACCCTTGCCCCGGTGGCGGGTACCAGCCACCTTCGCCCTGGTGGGGGCTAAAAGACCCCCACGATCTCGAAAACTAAGAGAGCTAGAAAAAAGCGCAAAACGGCAATCGAAAGCTCTTTGAAAATGATATCGAAAATACTTAAGCCATTTTTCTTGTCAGGTCAATATCAAGGTCACCAGAGGTCAAAACATGTCAAAATCGCTAATATGAGGTGTACTAAGAAAACCTCATATATCTCAGAAACTATGATAGCTAGAAACATTTTTCTAACACCATTCGAAAGCTCTTGAGATGCGCTTTCATTACAGCGACATTCATTTTCGTGTCAGGTCAAAGCCTAGGGGAGCTACAGGTCACTAAATATTGGGCATATTCTTTGGAATTTCTATAGCCACCTATGCATAAGGGCGTTTACTTTTTTCGCTAATAGCTTCCAAATTAAACAAGATACAGCCATAGTTTATGCACCATTGCAATCCTCTCGTCAATACAAATCGAATGATATATGATATTGCTATGCCAGGTCAAATTTAAGAATTTGACCTGACCCAGGTCAACGGTCTGACCCAACTTGACCTGGTATAGTCATGATGTATGTATATCATTTGACTTCCAGTGACTATACAAACACTTTGGTGACAAAATAAAAGCTCTATCTTAGTTTATTCAAAATTTATAGAGAAAAAACACCAAAATATGCTTATTTGACCTAAGGTGACCTTTTAAAGGTCACAAGTCAAAAATTTTGGCATCAGCTTCAGAAATGGGCTAAGAGCAAGTCGCAACCGATGTTTGAAGTTGATTCCATCCATACTTACTGAGATAAGCTCATTTCGTGATTTTCCCCATGTATTGACAATGGGGAGGTCATGCTCTGCACATGACCTTAGGTCACCAATATCAAAAATCCCGGAACAAATGTTGTAGCTCCTGGTGAGCCCAATATGTGGTATGAGTTTTAACTTGATCATTTAACCCTTCTTTTAGTTATGCGGTCCTAAGTATTTTTTGAGGTGAGGTCATTTCACCTGGCCTGGTGACCCGACCTGATATGACCTTGAGCCAAAATTTTCAGGAAAGATGTAAAAATGATGAAGGAACAGCTAGACCAAGTTTGGCGGCGCTGCACGCCGCCGTTTTTTGGTCACTTTGGAAAAACCCGAGGGGGTCTAAAAGACCCCGGGCGAAGGTTAAAGCGGAAATTCATAATAATAGACCTACATGATCCATCGCTAATAATTGAAGTAGGAGTCAGATTATTTTAGAAATAAAAATGTATATGCAGATCTGGACTTACGCGCTGTGGAGGGGTCCTAAAATACCCCTCACCTATTACCTTAAGTTGGCCGAGGACCTTTCACAGCAAAAAAATATTTGGTTGGATTTGAGACAACTTATGAGCGCGTTAATTCGTTATATTTTATAGTTCAATAATTTTTGGACTTATAGGCTTCCAGAGTTGCCTTTATCTACATCTTCTGATTGCCATAGTGGTGCAATGGCGCAAGTTCGAATACACTGTAGACCAAGTAGTGACATAATAACGCCGTATAATCGTGATAAAGGTCAATGCTACCTCACAACGATGCCAAAGTCACAGTTCAGGTCATACCAGAACTTGCAAGGTCATTGGCCCCAGAGCTTTCAGTTTGTTGACGCTACCCAGTACGGCGTTTACTATACTCAGTACATTTTTTCAGGTTTTTATTGCGGACCAAAGATAGAAAAGGGCACATAGCGCTTCAACTGGCACATTTCGACGGTCGAAAGGGCACTTTTTTCATCAGCAGGCCCCCCCATTTTTCCATTCCACACACTAAACGTTGTTAGAGGACCATAGTGGTCTTTGGCGAAGAGCACACGAGCCTTTGCCTAATGAGGAACATACCCGTACGGTTTTCATACTAGAAGGGCACTGGTCCCCATTGGAAGAAAATTGGAAGGGCTGGGGACCAATGAGAGAGGCTGGGGAGCGAAAATGGTCCCAGTTTGCATACAAAAAATGACCTGACTATCCTCGATATTAAGGTTAAAGGGAGTGTGGCACCTTGTTCGAATCGTGGAATTTAGTGCAGTTAACGGTATTTTTTGCCGAAAATCATGGAAATATCCATGATTTCTCTGAAAAATGTACAATGTGCTCAATATTTTGATTTTTAAAATGTTCCTCTAGGGTAAAAAATAAACCTCTGTCTGTGGATGACGTCATGATCTGGCAACTACTACCATATTCAATAGGCTTCAAGGGCTTCAATTGGCTGATTCCTCACCGCGACGTCAGCATATGTTGTCACACCAACAGCTGACAACTGTTGCTTTGGGTACATTTGGGGTATATTTCAGGTAGGCTTTTAGCTTTTCTCTATGGAAATTTTGAGTTTCAGGTTAAATGATATATTGAGTACCGGGTTTCCCGGCATGCTTTACGACTTGGCTATCTCAGTGAAATCACGTTATAGAAGTGCCACATTCCCTGTAAGGTCTAAGGTTAATATCAAAAGTCGCGGATCAAGGGCAAACCATCGTTTCCCGTCCAATGATTGCTATAGCACTAGCTCTAGTGTATAATATTGCCATAAAACTGTGTCATAAAAATAAATTTTTAGACCTAAAGATACACAGTTGGACAATTGCAGTTTTTACGGTTGTGCACAGTGGCTTCTGGTTACCAAGATACCGGGTGGCGGCGATATCGCAAGGGTGTGATATGGGAATGGCCCATGCTAAATAAGTACAGCGATGTTAATGACATTAAAATATATATACTTACTCAGTTAACTGCCTCGTGCATCCTGTGATTTGCCTTGGATTCTCCGTGTTTACACAGTCAGAACTACTTATTTCTCCACCTCAAATAATCATCTTAGACATCTCAAATTCCTAGTGTTGTATACCTACGCATGAAATGCTAGGCGTGCATGTCATATGTACCACGTGTGTGGTATTTCCAATGACCATTGGCGGACGCAGGGGGCCATTCCGGCCATGCCCCCCAAAGCGTTAGAGGGGGGCCAAACTATCTTTTGGCCTCCCAAACGCCGGAAATTTTATTGAAAAAAGGTGTTTCTAGGTCTGTAGAGCAAAAAAATATTCGCTTCCCCCCCGAGAGCGATCATTCACTGGGAGAAGTAGCTTATACTAGGTCTGTCGAGCACTGAAAAAGGTGTTTACACTAGGTCTGTAGAGCAAGAAAAAATATTCGCTCCCAACCCCTCCCCCCAGGAGGAGAGGCAGACATGGGTTTGCCCCCCCCAAAAAAAAACTCGGGTCTGCGTCCGCCCCTGCCAATAACTGTGTGTCAAATGGAAAGTCTTGAAAAGCTGCATCAGGTACCCGGACGCCAAAAAATGTCAATAACTCGAAATGGGTACCTGCAATTTACCCGCCGAGCATATTCACACACCGAGCTCATATTTTCCAGTAGGTAGTATCGACACCGCACACTGCACAAACACCCAACCCATCCATCCGCCTTCCTGTAAAGAACGTCTCCCACACTTGCCCCCTCTCAGTCCAACAGCAGGCACAACCACCACCATTCTCAACACCACGCAGGTAGGTTTTATAATCCACCACGCGAGCCCTCCCCACCGATGCTTAAACTCGGCGTCAGCGGTGGTGCCCAGCGTGACCTCTCTAACCTCTGTGCCCGCAGGCAAGCGGCAGCCAGCGGATGGCGGCCGCTGATATTGGTGGAGGCACGTTCACCAGTATTGCGAGAAATTTAGCAGAAATTTAGATACGAAAATGAAAGATCTTAAGCCATAAACTAAGAAATGAAATAAGATTATATTTCTGAAACATTCCTCGCCATACTTTGCTCTATATTGGCTTGATTATCTGCTCCACCATACGGGGCAGCTCTTCCGTACAGGCGAGAGGGCGGCATAGTTGCAGCACTGGATAGCCGGCGGCAGAGTTCGTTGAAGTCAGGAGTGTCTATTGAGATTCTGCTAAGTGGAGAGGAGTGGGGCCGGGCTCGAAGTTAACCAAGGGAAAGAGGAGAGAGGCGTACATGAAACTAAAAATTGACCGTCGGACCAGTTATAAAGGGTCCGACATTTCAGCACAGGCCTTACAGATTCATATCTCCGATTTTCTTCAAGCTTTGTCCATGAGGTAATTGGCAGCCCAGAACACGTCTGTGACATTTTTAGCTCGCTAGGTGTAACGGTTCAGGACTTATAGCCTTCGGCAATAATCGGCGAAGCAGTTTCTTCTACAGCTATTTTATCCAATTAGAATAATGATAAAAGGGTAAAAGTAGATATCAAAATGTTTGGAATAAGCCAATGAATACAACTCTGGTAATTTCAAACTATTTTAATTTCCCATTGAAACATTTGTAATTATTAAAAAAACATAGTAGTTTTAAAAATTTGTTCTTCAACGTCATTTTAAAACTTACTATAGCGCGAAAAGAGCACGTATCAAACTATTAAGATCACATATAAAAAGCGTGGGTATTTGCTTCCAGACATGAAAAAACTACCAGCATATGCCATGGGTACGTACCGTTAGCGCACCCCGCGCGGTGTGCATGGCCCGTTTGCTTCCCCCAATACCTTAGATACCGTGACATAACCTGAAGATAATTGCCGATGGAGCAACGGGTTGTGCGTTGACAGAGGACCCTTTTCCGTATCTGAAAACTGACACTAGCATGTGAACAAAGACGTCTCAAAATAATGCGATAAAAGCCTTAAACTGTGGAAATGCGTTTGCAAGTGCATAATAACTCGCGTACGATAACTGTCGATAACAAATGTTTAAGCGCTCTCGCCAGTTACCCACATGTTCGTGAAGCACTTCATCACGTTTCTTAAAGCAGTGTTTATAATGATTCAAGTGATTATATTTCAGCTATATTTTCCTTTGGCTGTTGAAGGCTGAGTTTGTAACTTACCTTCCCCATGCCCTCCTGGGAAGGAGTCATTTGTACGAATCCCCAAACCTGGAACATTTGACGCTGTACCTCGCCGTTCCGATGATGGTGGACTGCGATGACAAATTTTAATTCTAAAACGGTCTTATAAAAATGCAATACACCTGGAAAGATGCAAGCCAAACAGCCGAACATAAACGAACATATCCCATAGTTTTTCCTATTTGTGAAGAGGGGTTGTTAACCCTCGCCCCAGTGGGTGGTGTTTGAACACCCCCTCGGGTTTTTCCGGCGGCACGAAAAAAAACGGCGGCACGAAGCGCCGCCGTAGGTACTTGGCACACCTTATCCTTGATCAATTCCGCAACTTTCCCCAAAATTTTAAGGTTAGGTCATCTCAGGTCAGGTCACCAGTGCAGGACAAGTGACCTCACCTCAAAAAATGTTTAAGGTGGCATAAGTAAGAAATGGGTCAATCTATCGGATTGAAACTTATATCAAATAATGGGCCCACCGAGTGCTACAACATATATTCCGGAATTTTTTATATCGATGTCCTAGGCTCAAGTACGGATCATGACCTCTCAGTTCGAAATACATGGGAAAACAGAAATTGGGCTGTATTTGTGTAGATACTGCTGAGAATACCTTCATATTCTCCAAATCGTAAGATCCTGAGACCCCTTCCAGGTTCATGCTGCAATTTGTGACCTGTGACCTCTGAGAGGTCATCTGGGGCTATTTAAGCAGTTTTCAGACTAAGCTCGATAACTTTGCATGAAGGATGATACAGCTTTTATTTTGATATCATTATCTTCGGATTGCTATTGCGAATCGATTGATATGCATAAGTGACCTTGACCTGACCTGAGGTCAGGTCATGTTTGTGTTTTGACCTAGTATGGTCATATTATACATCACTCGATTCGCCGTGATAAGAGGAAGCGAATGGTTCCTAGAAAATTATTCTTAGTCAACTCTGTCAGACGCTAGAGCCCAAAAACTGTGCTCAAAATCCCACTTTCTTTGACCTGTCGTGACCTCAATATTGACCTAAGCCAAAAAGTGACAACATAGTTTCGCCATGAATATGTATGAGCTACCCACCAGCGTTCGCGTTTTTTCGCTATTCCGCAAAGGGGCCGATTTCGAAGCGGGGTGTTCAAACACCCCCACCATGGCGAAGGTGGCTCGGAGGACCACCGGGGCGTGGGTTAAGTGTGTTTTAACATCACATATGATGAGCATCATTTTCACATTCCACGTGGCAAAGATTCGTAAGACAATGGTGGGAGCGTATAGAAAATAATCGCAGCCAGTGTGAATGTGGCCTGTCCGCGGTCTTGGAAAATTAGCTCAGCGTAGAAGCTTTGGCATTGAAGGCAATGCAAATCCGGCTTTAACCTACATTATTAATTCCTCCTTAACACGCGCACTGGAGGGGGCCTCGAGGCCCCCACCTGTTTTTCCGAGGTGGCCGGAGAACCGCTAGTAGCCGAAAAACGAAACGTGGCCACAATTAACAGAATTTAATAGCGCGTCGATTGGTGAAGACTTTTGAAATCGGCCGAAAATTTTTTTACTTATAGGCTTTCAAAGTCAGACCTGCATTTTGAGATCGCCGTAAACGCGCGGTCGGACCAGTTAGCTTGCATTGAAGACCGAGTGGTGACGTCATAACGTCATATAAGCGGGACTATATGTCAAGGTCACTTCACATGAAAGTCAAGGTCAAGGTCAAAGGTCACAGGTCAAGGTCATATCTGCACTTTCAAGGTCACTAACCACTGTGCGTCCGGCCAAATGACGTTACCCGGTCTGACATATATTATGCTATGACGTCATCGGTAGGGTACCCCAATACAAAGGTCAAGGTCAAAGGTCAAGGTCAAAGGTCATTGGGAAAGGTCAATC
>JAOTON010000135.1:10000-40000 GCA_034440635.1 Lepas anatifera
CTCAACCGGCATGTCTCGAGCTTTAAAACAGTAATTCCTATCGCTGTAAAAATGGGAAAAACGACAACAAATATTGGAAGCAAAGGTATTCTGTCAACGCAAACCCCTGGCTCCGTCGGCAATTATCTTCAGGTCAATATCACGGCGTCTGAGGAATAGGGGAAACGAACGTGTCATGCGCACCGCAAGGGGCGCGCTAACGGCAGGTACCCATGATAGACTTTGGTAGTTTTTCATGTTTAGAAGCAAATACCCACGATTTTTATTATTGTTCTTACCGCTTTGAGACGAGCTCTTTTACGCGCTATTGTCAGTTTTCAAATAGACGCCGAAGAACATATCTCTAGAACTACTTACATTTTTAAATAATTGCAACTTTTTTAATGAAAGTAAAATATTTTGAAATTGCCACCGTTGTGTTTATTGTCTTATTCAAAACAGTTCGATTTATAATTTTATCCCTATATCATTATTCTAATTGGATAAAATAGCTGCAGAAGAAATTCTGCTGAGCCGGCAAAGGGTAAAATTGCCGGAGACGATATATGTCCTGGACCATTGAACCTAGCAAGCTAAAAAAAGTCACAGGCGTGTTCTGGGCTGGCGATAACCTCATGGACAAAGTTTGAAGAAAATCGAAGTCATGAGGGCGTAAAATCAACCATCGCGTGGGCTGAAATGTCGTGGATTGCCCCAAGTAACGCTTTGGGTGCTTGTGTGAAGAAATTAGTGTATATGGGGGGGCCGACCAAGCCACCAAATTCGCTAAACTCGCCTTAGAATATTTAATTTTTACAGTTTTTAATTCTACATTTTCAAATAAGAATTTTCTTACCCATAATCTGGAAAATAAACATGGAATGCATTGGAAGAAGGTGGCGTTTGTCATCCTTGCTTATTTTTCGTTAGTTACGTCCCAATATAGATGTTGTCCTAAATTGAGCACGTGGATAAATTTTGACTGCTGAATTCGTTTGAGTAGTAAACCAGAAAGTTATCCAGTCCATCCAGTCTTATCAAGCACTCTAGCACACTGAGTAATGGGGAAGAAGTTACGTTAATTCATTTTTACATGGAATGGTCCCAATTTTTTAATAATATTTGATAGGATGGATGATTCCCTGGGTGTTCATTGGTAATGGAGGATAAATCAGACGAATCAAATGAGTCTACTGTAGATGAAAATGACGTAGAAGAAAAAGAGATTAACCTGAAAAAACGGAAACGATTATACACCCCAAGAACAAGGGCGCGACGCATCGTTGCTGCTGGGCCATCTCAGGATACTGAAGTCCCTGTTGCGGATTCCGAATTGCTTGATTTCCGGAACCGTCAGCCTCCTCCGGTAATATATGAAAAGATCGAGCCTTTAAAAATCGACACAGTGACTTTAACTTCCGATTATGATGCGTCATGTGAATCCATTGACTTAAAAGAGAATGACGTTGAACCTCGAGAAACAACTGAACCAGAATCGATGCTTCCACCCATTTCCACATTGCGATGCCAAGAGACCATTGTCAATGACGACCCTCAGGAAGGATTCCCTCCGTCAGTCGATGCCCAGCTTTCATTTGACGCCGGATATTTGGCATCTTCGGATTCAGTTTCCACTTCAGATTTCCGCGATGTTGTTGCGAAGTACACACGGGACCCGGACGTTTCACAGTGGAATTCGAATAAGAATCCAGAGATACGGATGCACTATCAAATAATTTACGACCGTCTTCCTACATATCGAACATTTGGTGCTCCATTCACATTCGACTTGAACTTTGCGATACCTGATCCCGCGAATTCCAGCAGTGGTCCTGAACGTTGTGTTCTCTATTATAAAGATGCCGAACAGAACACCTCTGGCGCCGGGTCTGTGTCGGAAATGTCAGGGCCAGATGATAGCGCTGCACAGCGCACAGACAGTCGTAGCAACACAGTGCCATATGACGAAGAGTTTGAGTCAATGCTCATCTCACGTATCCAAAATCGTATCCGGGAAATGGCCGGTGGTGAATATGTCATGGATAGCTCCGCAGGTCTTACACCGGAGGGACGCGAGATAAAACAGCGTTTCGACCTTCTTCAAGATGGAAGTGACGATGACGATCCATCCAAGCGAGCTCCTTCTACCAGAGATCGTGACCGCGGTCGGAGAAGGCGCCGCCCTGTACCCGATTGGATGCTGACAGACGCACCGTCCAGCGAAACGCTGCAGACGGAGGCCGGCACTGCATCGTCCGCTAGCTCCTACGTAAAAATCGAGGAGCGGCTGGCGAACCTCCATCCGATTCGCTATGAGCCCTCAGGGTCACCTGATTCGGAGGACGAGACATTGCTGCTACGCGATATTCGTGCTGAGGGCGGCGACCAGTTTGTGGAGTCAGTCCTGTTTCGATTGCAGCAGACATTACGCGCCGGGCACAACTTTCGGGAGTATCACCGGCCGCCGGCGGTGCGCTCGGCGCCCAGGAATCGCCCTTCGCAGCAGGAGCCTGTGACTACCAGCGATGAGGACTCGGATGGAGCTAGTAGCCGCAGCAGCACGGGCAGAGTTGCTTTCCACGATAAGGTGTTGGTACGGCCTCTCTCTCAGGACCCACTGCTCACTGAGTACCGCAAACCCTACTCAGAGGTTTCCAAACAGAAGCTCTCCGCTGTGAAGGAGTACGCGCCGCTTACAGACGGCCCCGACTACGAGGACTCATTGAAGGACAAGGCGGAAACAGCAAACGAGTCAGAACCGGCCACACCCAAACCACCTCCGGCAGCAAGGCTGGCGGCATCGCCACCGCCACCACCTGTCAAAAATGTACCCGCCTGGAAAAGAGTGCTGGTGAGTAAAAAGCCATCTGTTAACATTTCGAAAGGGTACATAGCCTTCAAGCAAATGCTGCAATAAAATTCCTTTATGTTGCACCCGGAGTTTTCCCGTGTTTTTATATTGTCTTGTTGATTGGTTAAACCATCCCCAAATAGTTACTGAGGAAGACGTTTTCTTTCACACTGTGTACTGTGTATACGATGTAAACGTAGGTACCTCAAAATGTTTCATGATCTCATTATGTTAATACTACTGCCCCTGTCCATTTTCAGTGCTGTGTGAGTGCACCCCCGGAGCCACCACCGCCTGCCCCTCCTGCCCGACCGTTTGTGCGCACGCCCTCTCCTCCGGCGGTGGAGAGGGTGGCGGCGGAGCCGAGGGCGGCGGTGCCCGAGTCGCCACGGCGGGCGCGCCGACAGGTGAAGCGGCTGGACGTGCGCCCGCTGGACACCGACGTGCCGATGGAGGAGCTGGCCGTGCTGCACCACATGTTTGACGACCAGCAGGAGCTATGCCGGCTCAGCGAGCCGGACGCTGCCTCCAGCGTCGACGGCCCGTGCAACATGTCCGACGTTGACTCCGACACTGACGGACCCAACTTTGCCGATTTTCTGAAAGCGTGCGGCCTCGACGACGAAAAGATAGATAATTATATGAACTACTACAGGGCTCACAGAGGTAAGACTTTCGAGCGGGCCTAATTTTCTAACGATTACAGGGTGTCCCAAAAGAAATGGACGCATGAGTTTCGTTCCAAAGGTAATGGACGCATGAGTTGCGTTCCCAGATTGAAAAACTAACTTAGAATAACAGAGCAACGCAATAGAATAGAAACCTCAGCGAAAATGTATTCCCTTGGGCCAAGAATATGACTGTTTGCCTCAGGGTATCACACAAGCAAATGCTCCACATCACCATTTCTGACTGCGCGCAGACACTGGCGCACCATTCGCTTCATTCTTTTTTTCGCGCACTTCTGGTTGGTAACCTTGGGGATGTCTGTGGAGATAGCCTACGCAAGCTGTCCTACTCACAGGGTGCCGTCTTGGTAGACCAGGATCTAGAGGTATTCCCAGAAGAAGAAATCTAATGGGCTCACGTCAGGGGAGCCAGCTGACCAAGGGAACTTAAGTGATCACACGTTCTGCCATTCCTTCTTGGCGGTGATGGTAATTGGTGGTCAAGTACCTTGAGTGTCTCCGTTTTGTAGTTTAAAGAAACCATAGACTTCCTAGGTAGGAGTTTGGTGTTTTGCCCCTGGCTAAGCCACACAATTTTTACTGATGAAGAAACATATGCCAGAAAAATTGTCATTCATGTTTCTTTCACGTAGGTAGTATAAAAATTATATTTTGAGTTTGTCTATTACTTTTGAGACAACCCGTATATAAACTACCGTTGTGAGCGTTCACACTAACGTACCTGACTGGTGGCGATTCGGAAATGGTCAGACAAGTTTTATCCTTTATCATTCATTTTTACGACGAAACGGAAGATGGCGCTTGTACTATTCAACCTAGCTTAATGATTTGAAAGTGATCCCTCCATCTGCAGGATATGTCCCACATGACTCCTTCCAAAAGCGTAATGGATGATATATGACCAAAATGGTTTGTGTGTCCCTAAACCCCAACAGCGGACATTCTATGAGTTTCAGTGCCCAAAAAGGCCATCTAGTTTACAGAGCCCATATAGGCAAGAGTTCCCAGGGGTACTGCTTTGCGGTAGGTACTGGAGTATTGGCTGATCTCGCCAGATGCCCTCGGAAGGGACGAGTCTTATGGATGACAGGCATCCCAGTCTCGCTCAAATTTGATGCGCTGTGTCGCTGTGCAGCACTGTCCCAACTCTAACCATGCTGGCGGCGATTGGTTCATACCATCACAGGATGCTGTCTGTTCAGTGTAAATCACCAACTATACTCCGTGTTCGACAGTCACCTCGGGGCTGGGCCGTGGCGATGGTGAGAAGTCGGCCGCCGGGGACGACGATGGAAGCTGGTGGGACAAACGGGTGCGTGAGCGTCGCCATGAGTACCGCCGTAAGCGGCGCGAGCACCGTGAGCTGCAGCGACAACTGGAGACGCAGCGCGACCTGGAGGTGGAGGCGCAGCTGCGGCGCGCACTGGAGACTCAGCGCGAGCTGCTACGTGAACGCGAGGTGCGCCGCGAATTGGAGCGAACCGACGAGACCAGCCGCGAGCGCACCGAGCTAAGACTGGAGGAGGAGGTGCTGGAGAAAGAGCTGCTGCGCCGACTGCTGGGCGAGCTGCAAACGGAGCAGGGCGCGCGCGTGAGCATGAGAAACGCCGCACCGTCGCCAAGATCTTGGAGGAGGAACTGATCGCACGGCTGACGCAGGAGCTAGAGCGGCAGCGGGAGAAAAGCTCCGAGCGCAATGAACAGCACGTCAGTCAGAGGCTAAAAGAAGAGGCTAGCACGCGCCAGCTCGCCGCCAGAATTGCAGAGCTGCGGGTACGCATGGATGAAAATAAGTTGCTGCGGGAGAAAGAGAGGGAAGAGGAGACACAGCGACTGCAGCTATTGGAGCAGCTTCTTGACAAAGAAAGGCGACGCATGGACTTGCACGAATCGCAGCGGCTTAGAGATCAGGACTTGGAGGCATCGGACAGAGCTCTTCTTGTCGAGCTGGAAACTAGATCTGGGGACGAGGAGGCCAAGAGCCTGAAGGAGTATGAACAGTTCTCTCGGGAAATAATGAGGAATCGGGAGAAGTACAAGGAAATGCGAGTCAAACTTACGAATGAAGTTCGCAAGCGCGAGTTAGTTAAGAGAAAACTGTTATCAATGAAAGAAATTGAGAGGGAAAATCCGAATCTGTACCAATTCGCCAAGGTTATGGAAGATGTTACCTCGGAAAAGGGATGTGTGCAGATTGAATATCTAGACGGCCCTTCCCCGGGCATTCTCAAAAAGCAGACCAAGGAAGGGGAAACAGCGGCAGAGAGCTCAGACGCCAAGTCCGCTGATAAAGAGGCTGATGCGGACCAGGCAGGCGGTGAAATAAATTCGGATATCCCCGCAAATCCGGCCAGTGACGCAACACCTGAGTCACATTCTGATATCCAGGAGACTGCTGACGTCACTAAAACTGAGGACGGTGGAGACACAGCAGTTCCAAATGCTGCACAAGTCACAACAGAAAATACAGTTGAAGGAAATGACTCTCTGCCAAAGAGTGACAGTAAGCATAGTGCTGCCGACCCGACTGAGCCGCCGGGGCAGCCAGACGACGTACCGCCACCCGAGGCCAGTAAGCCTGCGAATGAGGATACTGCTGTCTCGCTCGAAGCGTCAGCAAAGGCTTCGGAAGGAATGGGGGAGGTGCCACCAGCCACAGAGGGCGGACAGGAGGTGCCACCGGTAGCAGATGGTGGGCAGGAAGCGCCGCCGGCAGCAGAGGGCACACAGGCAGCGCCACCGGTAGCAGAGGGCACACAAGATGCGCCAACAGCAGCTGAGACTGCGCAAGATGCGCCAACAGCAGCTGAGGCTGCGCAGGAAGCACAACCGGCGGAAGATGACGGACCGCCGTTAAAGACGCGTGAGTCTGGGGTTCAGGTGAACGAGGATTCGTCGGGACTGGAGGACAATGAGGGGACGGTGGCTGGCGGCAGTGTGGTGGTGGTGACAGATCCGGAGGGGGCGGCCCTGGCCGGACCTCCAGCCAACCAAGCAGGTGTCCAAACCACCAAGGGCGACGACAGCAGCATCGGCAGCATGACCGGGGTCAATGACTTGTATGATATCGGCAGCATATCCGACTAGTGCTTTGTGATGTTCAGTAGAGACGGGCTGCATAATTTGATCGTAGATCGAATGCATGCAGCGGAAGTGTTACTGCCGTATGTTGATTGTTGAAATAATCAATTTTGAATGGGTCCGATTTTTATGAGGAAGTTCGCACAAGTAACGGATAATAGGCAGGTTTTGATTAGAAACAAGGGGCAATAAACAACTTTTGATTTCTGGTGATATTGTTTAACACGCGCATTGACGGGGGTCTGAGCCACCTTCGCTTTGACGGGGGATGGCGGGTACCCGCCCCCCTCCCCTAAGATCTCGAGAACCACGGTAGGTAGCGAAAAACGGTAAACGGCGTTGGGTAGCCCATCCGCTTCTCCATCGAAAATATTTGAAACATTTTTTGTCAGGTCACATTTAGGGTCACTAGAGGTCAAAACATGCCGTCATAGGGATAACATGTAAAATAAGGTTTTCGGTCATTACATCTGAACAAATACAGATAGAGAAAAACGACTTGAACTATATGAATCCTCGCACGAAGCCGAATCGAATTATATATAATATGACCTTGCTAGGTCAAATCAAGGATATAACCTGACCTGAGGTCAGGTCAAGGTCAAATTAGATAAAATGCATATCATTAAAACCGCAAAGACAAGGCAAATATAATGCAATTAAAATAAACGCTCTATCGCTATCCGTTACTAAGTTATTCAGTTAAAACAATTTTTCCCATGTATTTACAATGGAGGCCATGGCTCGTACCTGACCTCAGGTCATCGATATCAAAAATACCGGAACATATTTTAGAGAACTCCCTGGGCCCATTAAGTGACATGAGTTTCAATCGGATAAGTTCAGCCTGTTCCGACCTTTGCTATCTTAAACTTTTTTGAGGTCAGGTCACTTCACCTGTACTGGTGACCTGACCTGAGATGACCTGACCTTAAAATTTTGACAAAAGTTGTAAGAAAGATGAGAGAAAAGGAATTGTAAGTACGGCGGCGCGTAGCGTCGCCGTTTTTACGATGCTGTTTTCGAAAAACCCGAGGGGGCGGGTACCCGCGCCCCGTCAATGCGCGTGTTAATGGCCTAGCTCCTAGAATCCTGGATGCAAAATTGAGCTGATACGCCAAGACTATGTATTCGTGCAAGCCCTCCATCAGAATCCCCCTAACACGATAGGTAAAAACATAGATTCTTGGCCATACTGTGGCAACGACCTCGAGTTGAGTTTCATACAAATGTCTTTTAGAATGAATTCTTAAAAACTAGATGTCGTGACACTAGCACACTGGCTGCCCAAAACCCACGGGTCTTGTCCAAAATTCGGCAAAAATACACAGAAGTTTTATGACAGAACTTTCCATTTATTTCAGCCAGGCACTTTCTTTTTATCAATTAACAATACTTTGCTTAAGTATTGTAATTCGTTAATCATTAATTTTTTCAGTATCCTGAATGCAGATAAAATGCTAACAATATCCACATCTCATCGCTAGTACACAGGGGCGTAGGAACGGTTTGAAAAGTGGGGGGCCAACCATAGGGGGCCCACATCAAGGGGGTCCCGCCCCACGGGGGTCCATAATTATAAACAATTTTAGATAGCTTGTTTGGTGTCAATATGGCACGCATGCACACTAGGTTGTCAATATATGAAAAAAATGAGAAATTAAATTTTGCCCTATGATTCCGAGTTGTACCTATTATGATATAATAAATCATAGTAAAAAGTCCAAAAATATTTTTGGCTTTTTACCTAAAGCCGTTTTTCAAATAAAAAAATAAATTTGTAAGCTCTTTTGGAGAATTTGAATAACTTTTTTACCACGAGCGCGTTTTTTTATACTCACAGATGTTTAGGCTCTTTTCATCATATTTACAAATCTAAACTCTTTACAAAGCTAAAAACAATGCTTTGATACCAAATAACGTCACTTCGCTATGCCTAATCAACTTGTATTTACTTATTCAATGACAAAAAATGGGAAAATTTGTTTAGGTTATTACGGATCCCTTCTTTACATCATTAGAGATTGATTTAGGTAAAGGCTGGTCACAATAAATCCGCTTAGCTATATTTCGATGCCTAAGATGCAGAGTTTCAGTATGAATTGCAATGTACTTGAAGGCCAGCTTTGTAATGCCGAGGAGGTGTGGGCATAGTGTTATAGCGGTTAGCAACCTTGCTTGCCACGCGGCCGACCCGGGTTTAAGGCCCGGCAGATTCGTTGTGCAAGGAACAATTTGAATCCCAAGAAACCCCTCCAACAGGCACAGAGTTAGCAACGCCATATAGCCCTGGTTGCTGGTGCGTCTATAAACCCCACAAATTATTTGTATTATTCCAAGGAGGTCCAGCTTTGATCCTGAACACCAGTTCGATGTGTTATACCCTTTGGCAGATGAATCCATCCCTCCTCTCAGCATTACAGACTGAACTGGCTCCAGCTGTCACTTCCTTTACATATCTCTCTATGGCCTATTTGTGAGCGGCAGGGGAAGTACTCTGTCTTTATGTGCTTCCCCATGAACTCTAGCGACTTGCACTTGGTCAAGCTGCAGGCCATGATACTCTCAGTGGTCGCCTCCCGGTCGATTATATTATTGAGGGCAGACGCCTGTGTGTTGAGGCAGGACATGATCCGCAGCCTGAGGGAGGTGTTCTCCTTCTCCTGCTCTCCTCTGATGGAGATAATCTTGACAAAAACGAACTTCCTCCTCCTCGCTGCAGAGCAATGTCATCAGGATCACCTTGGTGTGAACGAATATTTCAGAGTAGCACACAGCGGGTATGACATTCAACTGCACCATCTTGGGCTGGGTACGAAGGCAGGGGAGCTCGAACATGACTTTCAGAGGGCTGCCCAGCCAGTCGTTGCTGGTCTACACCTGTAGCCAGTAGGGAAAGAAAGGTTCGATAATGACAGCGAAGATTTCCTACCGAGTTCCAATTTCCCTACTGACTCCAGATGAAGATTATCAACAACTTGGTGGACGGTCCCAGAAACGTCCTATCCTGGCTCTTATGCCTCAGGATCCGGCCCTAGATGGTGCAATTGACTGTTATACTGACCGTGTGCTTCTCTGAATGGTTCGCTCACTCCGAGAAGATCCTGACGAACATGGCATGTTCTGCAGTGAGGAGAAGGAGAGAAGGACCACCTTCCACAAGATCATCCCCACCGGGAGGAGCAGGAGGCGGGGAACACCTCTCTCAGGCTGCAGACCCTGCCCTACGTTAACACACAGATGACCACTCTAAAAAATATAATTGACTGTGACGTGGTCACCGAGCCTATCATCACCTGCAGCTTAATGAAACTCAAGTTCCCATGGTTCATGGGGAAGCCCATGGAGGTAGAGCACTTCGTCTGCCACACGCAGGCCATGGCTGTAGCTGCCACATCTGTAAAGCAAATAACAGCTGTCAGTTCTGTCTGTCGTGCTGGAAGAGAAATGGTTTTATCAGGCGATGGGCCCAGCATACCACACTGATGTTCAGGATCAACAGCAAGCAGGACCTCCTCGGCATCAAAAGTTGACGATAAGTAGATGGAACTTGCAATCAATCTGAAACTCTATTTTATGTCTCGAAAGACAGCTAGACTTATCGTGACCATCCTTCCCTGAATCAATTCCTACTGCTGTAAAGGAGTCCGTAATGACCTAAATAGCTCGTCTCGTTTGTGTCATGAAATAGGTGATTCAAAGCTATCTAGGCATATATAGGTCTGCTAGGTAAAGATATCTTGATCTGTTCTTTTCTAAATAATTTTTTGTAAATGCGATAAAAAGTCAAACAAAGTCTGCAAATATAATGAGCAATGCTCTTGGTGAAAATGGTTTGAATGCCTAAAAAACTAGAAAAGCATTTTTCAGTCGAAAACAGGATAGGTAAAAATACCTGGATCATTTTAGGCTTTGATTATTTTTCATTAGACCATAAAAGAACTGGAAATCATGAGGCAAAATCTCATTTTTTCAATTTTCCATATATTGGCACAACCTAATACACACCGGCATGCACCAGGTATCAGAAGCCGGTGACGAACGAAGTAAGAAACGGCTTCTATTCTGACAGTTTTTCCGGTCTCGTCGTCGTTGTCTGTTGTTGTTGTTGTTGTTGTTGTTGTTGTCTGTTCTGAGCGCTGGTATCAGAGACCTAAAACTTTTGTGGATAGAAGGCACTTCCAAATGAATAAGCACCACGGTTGTCAATTTTCAAAATTTTCAAAATTTTGCCCAGAATTTTGCATTATGTGATTTTTAACTTTTATTTTTCTATTTTTTGCTAATTCATCTAGACTCTTCAAACTTGCACCCTTTTACATCGGGGAAATTTGTAGTTCACACAAAAAGTTGGAAAGAAAAAGCTTTAAATTTAGGGCTCTAAATTAGCTTTTAAACTTTGCACCCTAAATTTGGCATAAAACTCATGGTCTAAACTACAGGCTCGAAATATCTGAAGCTACAGCAGTTCAGGTTCTGAGTCAAATATCAACTTAAAGGCCGGTTTGTGCAGTACTGCACAAACACAGAAACAAAACAAAAACGGAAATTTAAGGGTCCTTTTTGGCCCATTCCGTGAAGGTCTGCATTTCCCAAAATATCATTCAAACCCTTATATCTTCCGATCTAATTGATAAAAATTAGTTCCCATTTCAGATAATAAGAGAGAATAGTCTCCTTTATTATATATTTAGAGATAAAAACTTTCACACTGAAACTTTTTATTTTATAGGCAAAAATAAAATATAAGTTTTTAAAATTTTTATTCTCAGCCCCCTGGTTTCCAGACCATGATAACTACGGTATTGAACTTAACACGGCTGGATAGAAAACTTCGTTGCCGTCATTTTTCTCACTGATACCCCCCACTTATCTCTTACGGCTTCCGCGCTATAAGCCGTAAAATGCATTTCAAAGTGGTAATTTTATCAGTTCATTTTTGCTTCACACCGGGGTTTAGGGTGGTTAGAGTCATTGGAGGGAAATGAAATTTTGCATGCAGCTAGTTAAGAGACATATGTCGACATTCCATCTGCATATATATCAATGAAACACCAAGTTACCTTTACTAACATGCCGTTTCTCCACGCATCGTTGTAGCAAATCACCACGCGTCACCCCCGCGTCCACGTCGCGGCAACGCCGGCGATCGGCGCGGCCGTTTCTGTTTATTTATGGTCTGGTAAAAAAGTACCCAACACTACCCATAATGCATCACAAGTAATTAGAGTACCGTAAAAGTCTGAGTTTACAATAAGAGTATTATGTTTCTGTTTTTGGACCATGGGTGGATCCAGGGAATAAGTAGGCTAGGTGCCCCCCCACCCTTCTCCCCCCATCCCCTCCCCAACCCCCAATCGACCATCGGCGCCCTCTGAAATTGTAAAGACACGCCTCTCAAGGTCGATGACGCTCCCTAAAATGTCGCTTCCCATACGCGGATCCAGGATTGCCTATCGGGGGCGAGGTGGAAGGGGAAACTTCCTGGTGGGCGCTATCTACACCAGGGACGCCACTTTTGGCCGGAAAAAACCTGTCAAGTAGGCGCTGAAACCTATCAGTAGACCCCGATACCTGCATCTCGGGGAAAACGACATTTCAGGGGGTGCCATCGAACTTTCCAGGGGTTTCCGGGACAATTTCAGGGGGCGATAAGATTCTATGGGGGGCACCTGTCCCCTTTCCCTTGGATCCGCCTATGTCGTTTCGGGGGCGGGGGGGCACGGAGGTGGGGCGTTACTGGTGTGGGCGTAAGGAGATCGAGCATAAGCGGATCCAGGACATCAGCATGGGGGTAGGGGCTAAAGAGTTCGAGCATAGGCGGACCCAGGACATCAGTACGAGGGTGGGGCTAGGGAGTTAGAGCATAGGCGGATCCAGGCCATCGGTACGAGGGTCGGGCTAGGGAGTTAGAGCATAGGCGTATCCAGGACATTAGTACGGGGATGGGGCTAAGCAGCTGAGCATTAGCGGAATCAGGATATCAGTACGGGGTGAGACTCGGGAGTTCCAGAATAGGCGGATCCAGGACATCAGTAGGGGGGTAGGGGCTACGGAGTTCGAGCATAGGCGGATCCAGGATATTAGTACGGGGATGGGGCTAAGGAGCTCGAGCAGAGGCGGATCTAGGACATCAGTACGGCGGTGGGGCTAAGAAGCTCGAGCATAAGCGGATTCAGCTGATGGGGTGGGGCTCGGGAGCTCGAGCATAAGCGGATTCAGCTGATGGGGTGGGGCTCGGGAGCTCGAGCATAGTCGGATCCAGGACATCAGTAGGGGGTGGGGGCTAAGTAGTTCGAGCATAGGCGGATCCAGGGCAGTACAGAGGTGGGGCTACGAAGTTCGAGCACAGGCGGATCCAGGACATCAGTAAGGGGGTGGGGTAAGGAGCTCGAGCATAGGCGGATCCAGGACATCAGTGGGGGGGGTAGGGGCTACGGAGTTCGAGCATAGGCGGATCCAAGACATCAGGAAGAAGGTGGGGTAAGGAGCTCGAGCATAGGCGGATCCAGGACATCAGTAGGGGGTAGGGGCTAAGGAGTTCGAGCATATGCGGATCCAGGACATCAGTACGGAGGTGGGGCTAAGAAGTTCGAGCATAGGCGGATCCAGGACATCAGTACGGGGGTGGGGCTCGGGCGTTCCAGCATAGGCGGATCCAGGACATTAGTAGGGTGCTAGGGAATAAAGAAATTGAGTATAGGCGAATCCAGGGCAGTACGGAGGTGGGGCTACGGAGTTCGAGCATAGGCAGATCCAGGACATCAGTTCGGGGGTGGGGCTAAGGAGCTCGAGCATAGGCGGATCCAGGACATCAGTGCAGGGGTGTGGCTCTGGAGCCTGAGTAAAGGCGGATCCAGGACATCAGTACGGGGGTGGGGCTAAGGAGATCGAGCATAGGTGAATCCAGGACATCTGTACGGGGGGTGGAGCTAAAGGGCTGGAGTATAGGCGGATCCAGGACATCAGTATGGGTGTGGGGCTAAGGAGCTCGAGCAGAGGCGGATCCAAGGCATCAGTACGGGGGCGGGGCTAAGGGGTTCGAGTATAGGCGGATAAAGGACATCAGTACAGAGGTGGGGCTAAGCAGCTCAAGCATAAGCGGATCCAGGACATCAGCAGAGGGGTAGGGGCTAAAGAGTTCGGGCATAGGCGGATCCAGGACATCAGTACGGGGGTGGGGCTAACGAGCTCGAGCATAAGCGGAGCCAGGATATCAGTACGGGGTTAGAGGCTAAGGGGTTTGAGCATAGGCGGATCCAGCATATCGGTACGGGGATGGGGCTAAGGAGATCCAGCATAGGCGGATCCAGGACATCTGTACGGAGATGGGGCTAAGGAGCTCGAGCATAGGCGGATCCAGGACATCAGTATGGGTGTCGGGCTAAGGAGCTCGAGCAGAGGCGGATCCAGGACATCAGTACGGGGCCGGGGCTAAGGGGCTCGAGTATAGGCGGATCAAAGACATCAGTACGGGGGTGGGGCTAAGGAGCTCGAGCATAAGCGGATCCAGGACATCAAGAGGCTAAAGAGTTAAAACAGGTAGGGGCTAAAGAGTTAAAACATAAGCGGATCCTGGACATCAGTACGGGAGTGGGGCTAAGGAGCTCGCGCATAAGCGGATTCAGGACATCAGTACGTGGGTGGGGCTCGGGATCTCGAGCATAGGCGGATCCAGGACATCATTAGGGGTAAGGGCTAAGGAGTTCAAGCATAGGCGGGTCCAGGGCAGTATAGAGGTGGGGCTACGGAGTTCGAGCATAGGCAGATCCAGGACATATGTAAGGGGTTGGGGTAAGGAGCTCAAGCATAGGCGGATCCAGGACATCAGTTCGGTGGTGGGGCTGAGGTCTCGAGCTGGGGCATAACTCGGTAACAAATAGGCTGAATTTGGTGAAAATCTGCAGGTATGGGTGAAATACCGTCGGAAACCCATCATATTTTATATTGTATCTCCTTTCTTCCCGTCATGCCCAGTCTTTGCTTAACAAAACAAACATTATGCGTGTGTTTATTTATTTGATGATATGAACAGAGGTCAAGCGTGGTGCAGTATGCAGAGACATGCTAATTTAGAAAAACATGGGCCTAGGCAGGGGATTAAATGGAGCCATAATGAGAACACAAAACCTAAAACTCCAACATTGCGTTGTTATAAGTATCAAACTGCTGAAAAAACTCGCCTGTCAATCAAACTGTTTGGCTAACGTACATTGTCACCGGCTTCTCCTGCGCCAGAGCGGCACCTGCCGAGGCCGCAGGCCGAGGTTTCCATACATGACTTCTTACGTTATTTTCCGCTGTTTCCTTTCATTGAACAGTTTCGTGTTGTTTTTTCACTTCGTAGTAGTCTCGTCACGCCTTTCGATGGCTCAGGGACGACTGTTGCTCGGCATTTGGTGCGGGGAGCGTGTCCGATTCATGCTTTGTGTTGGGATTTATATGATATGCAGTTTGGTTGGGTCCAGTTCTCGGGGCTTATTTGGAAACACTCGGGTAGTAAGTGCCTTGGCCTTTTTCACGAAGCGCTCCTCCTCCAGGGGCGTGCAGTCGGCGTAATACGGAACTGGAACTTTCCCAGACATGTTATTTTCGTTGATTTGTTATTCGTTGCGGGAGTCTACCACAAAAGGGAGTGCAGTACCCTCCTGACCCCCGGTTCCTATGCCTATGCCGCCCAGGGGCCGCCAGATTATCTTGGATGGCTCCAAGGTCCAGACCATGGCTCAGAAACCCACGTCAATCAGCTCAGAGGGCCCAGGCCAGTGCATTGGCCTCGGGACCAGCGTATCATGGGACCCCACATAAGCACAGGGCCCCTAGAAGCTCAGCACAGGGGAGCTCCAGATTCACACAGGGATCCAGACTAGCTTAGGGGCCCGGTTCAGCTCAGAGGTTCCCAGGTCGGCTTATGTAGGGTCTGAAAACAGCTCAAGGGGCTTGTTCAAGCTCACGGATCCCAGCTTGCTCAGTGACGCTAGAACAGTTCAGCTGCCCCAGATCAGCTCGGGGCCCTTGTTCAGAAAAAGGGGGCCCGGATTAGCTTTGAAGGCCCAGCTCAGCTCAGGGGCCCCAGATCGGATGATATAGGGTCACGCCTCATACCCGCTCAGGGGGCTCCATTCAAGCTCATGGCCCCCAGCTTAGCCCAGGGACCCTAGAAGAGTTCAGGGGCCCCATTCCAGCTCAGAGGCCCCAGTTAAGCACAGGGGTACCCGGACTAGTTTAGGGCCCAAGATCAGCTTAGGGGGCGCAGTGTGCCTTATGTAGGGTCTCAGAACAGTTCAAGAGGTCATTCAAGCTCATGGCCCCCAGCTCAACCCAGGGGCCCCAGACCAGTTCAGGGGTCGCCCAGTTAAGCACAGGGGTGCCCAGACTAGTTTAAGGCCTAGACCAGCTTTGGGGGCCCAGCTCAGCTCAGGGAGCCCCAGATCGGCTGGATATAGGGTCTCGTCTCTCACCAGCTCAGGGGGCTCCATTCAAGCTCACGGTCCCCAGCTTAGCCCAGAGACCCTAGAAGAGTTCAGGGTCCCCAGTTTAGCGCAGGGGTACCCAGATTAGCTTAGGGCCCAGCTCAGCTTAGGGGGGGCAGGGTGACTGATATAGTCTCAGAAGATCTCAAGGGACCATTCAAGCTCACGGCCGCCAGGTCAGTAGCTGTGAAGCATTATAAGGGGGCCCTCAGTTCAACACAGGGGCCCATATGAGCTCTGATGACCAGATTAGCTTAAGGGCCCGGATCAGCTCAGGGACCCCATGTCGGTATATATAGGGTTTCAGAACAATTAAACATTCTAATTAAAGCTTATAACCCCAAGTTCAGGGCAGCCCTATTACTGTGCAGGGGCCACAGATGAGTTTAGGGCCTCCCGTGCAGCACAGGGGACCCAGATTATCTCAGGGGACAATATTAACATTACATTCCCAGCTCAGCTCAGGCCCCCCCCCGGTCGGCGGATATAAGGTCTGGCCAACTCAAGGGGCCCCGTTCAAGGTCAGGGCTCCTAGCTCAGCTTAGGGATCCTAGAACAGTTTATGCTGCCCATTCCATCTCAGTGGTGCTCAGTTCAGCTCGAGGGGCCCCAGATTAGCTCGTATATGGCATCAGAGGCCAGTTCAGGGCCCCGAACAGCTCAGGGGACCTTAACATCGACCCATAGAACCTCAGCTTATTTTAGGGGCACATATAAGTTTAAGGGTTTTCCGGGGCAAGCTATCAGGCCAGTTTGAGTTTCTTGCTTGATATTCAAGGTGTTGATAATCTTATCTCTGTTGCGGGGGCCCATCGCAGAAAAGTGGGGGGGGGGCAAAGGCCCCCTGCCCCCCGTTCCTACGCCTATGCTAGTACATGTAAAGCTAGACCAGTACAATGACTGCAAAATTTTCCATTTATTTAAGCCCAATACAATCTTTTATTATATACTTTACTGAAATTAGTTGAGAAATATTTATCACTTTGTTATAAATGCTGGCTAAAGATAACATATCCTACGTTTCTCCATCCTACTGCCTTTCTCTATTCTTACATTTCTCTATCGTCAATACATGCTTAGCCCTAGTGGTAAAGATAGAATAATTCCTAAAATCAACCCATCGCATAAGATTAGTTAATCTGATAACCGTTGATAAACCATTTTCTCCAGGCTCTACCTCTGGCCCAATGTTAAGCGTCGATTGAGCATACGTCTAGCTCCAGAAAATCATTTTCAATAACTACTTATCTACACCAAAATTCGAACCATGAGCACAGACCCTTGACCTGCACCCCACCGGGGTCCGGCGCCACCTTTCCCCACCGGGGGCAATCGATGCCCCTCTAACTCCGAAAATATGGGGGTTAGCGCAAATCTTCAAAGTGCATTCAAAAGCTCGTGTGAATTCGGTATTACTCACTTATTACACTCCTCCTGAAAGGGTCACAGGCCCCCTGAAAGGTAAAATTATAGGGCTTTCTCCGCATGTGGAACATAATGACCTCCCGTCAGTGGTTTGACCTCCAGAGGGCACCTCTTGACCTAACATGACCTGAGATCAGGGATGGTCATGAAGGGACCTTGCCGTAAATCAAATAAAGCCAGTGACGAGAAATACACGATGGCATCTAATTCAGCGCTCTGGCTTGATTAGATCAAAAGCTATCGTCAAAATACTGTTCTTGAAACCTAGTGACCCGTGATGACCTCAGATAAGTCAAAGGGCAAATATCGCAGTTAGAATCCGTGAAAGAGTGGTCAATAACGTTCTGAGAAATCTGAGCATTTTCAATACGGGGTGGAAAAACCAGCCAACTCACCAACCAGGGATTGCGACTGGCCTTGGCTGCTGAAAATATTCAGTGCGTAAGAGACCGTGTATGAAATTGGAACTCCGGAAGCCGCGGAGAAAAGAAATAATGCTCCCAGGGAGCCGGGTCTTTACTAAGCTAAAAGCATCGATGCATAGGCGGATCCAGGAGCCAACAGAGGCACTTGGCCCCCCACCCCCATCAACCCTGACCTTTTTTAATAAATCGGCGCGTAAGCAGCGGCGTATCCAAAGGGCTAAGGGGCTCAAACTCCCCTCCCCGATAGGCCCTGGACCACATAATAAATGTATAGGCTGGGATATGTTCAAGGCAGGTAATTGTGTGGGGGGGCTCAAGTCCTCTAGGCCCCCTGAAATGGTCACAGGCCCCCTGAAAGGTCGATAGCGCCGCCTGAAATGTCGCCTCCCACCCCCTCCCCTTCAGGATGCAAATACCGGCGCCCCACAATTGGTTTTCCCGCCCAAAAAGACATCCCCCATGGTCCAGATGGCACCCCAGCTTGTGTACCCGCTTTCCCACGCGATCAAAAATCCTGGATCCGCCCATGTCGCGATAGACGATTAAAAAACATGACTTTGGGGCAAATAAAGTAAGCGAGTGACCATTCTCTACATAGAAGTCACGTTCCTTTGCTGCTTTTCTACGACCACGAAACACTGCAGCGCTAAGGCCAGCAATGACCTTCGGCAGGCGACAACGGGCGACAGCCGGATTTCTGGAAACACAGGGCCCGACAGCAATTCCTGATTATTCGAGTAGTCTCTGTTCATTATCGAATGCATTTAGAAAATTACTAGCACACACGTAATATTATTCATCTAATTCGTGGGTTAATCGATTGATAGTCAGATCTGACCACTGGTTGAAGGGTATTTGGGGGCTATTTGTTCGCTAGAAGTTAGGTCAGCCAACACTAACTCGTCACTCTGCAGGCATACGGTACATTGGCAACTATCGCCGGTCCTCCGCGGACGCTGGTAGCTCAGTTTGTAGTAGAGCGGTGGGCTTCAAAGTTAAAGATCGGAGGCTCGATTGAGTGCGGCCCGATTTTTCGTTTTACGTCACCGTCGTTTTGCAGTGTTTGTGGCAGTCTTTACATAGGTGGCAGAATTACGCATAGTGTGACGTTCAGTAAGCCTCATTGCGAATTCAGGAATATTATTGCCTGGTTGTTTTGGATCAATGTAGGTACTAATTGTCGCATTATGCGTACTTTAGTCATACACCATTCGATTTGCCGTTTTGAGAGAAACCGATTACAGCTTAAAAACGACCCTAACTCACTCCAGTCGGACGTGAAGGTCAAGGGAACATTCACTAGTTCATTATCGACCCCGTCCGTGGGGCGCAGTCTAGTCCGCGCCGAAGTGAACTCATGAAGAATACTGGTTATATCTTCAAAATGTATTGCAATTATCACCCGCCAGTGCAAACATTTTATCCATAAGGAGCAACGTTATTATGTAACAGCTATAATATTGACCTTACGAAAACAGATATTCTGAACTTCTGAAAACAGAAGGAAAACTAGCACAGCCCATGATAATTGGCAGTCCTAAAACAGTTTGTACGACAAAGCCTCGAGATAGCTATTCTATCAACTTTACGGACTTTACACTGGGATTGGTGTGAAAGTCTAAAACAGCATACTTCGTTGCAAAGCCACTGCTTACAATTGAATTTACTGCCCAATATATATATATATATATATATATATATATATATATATATATATATATATATACATTCTCTTTGAGGCAATGACTGTTAAATTGTATAGCTATCGCGCACTTGGATATATAATTCGTGTATTGAAATGTAGTAAATGTAAGTGTTATACGCTCAAACTATGTTAATGCTCTTATAGGAATACTATATAATAGGTAATGTAGCTAATAAGGAAGTGGTCCTGTTATAATGCTCGTTCTCGCGATATTTAAAAACATGTTTTCGAAATGTGAAATGAAAACTATGAGCAAATATTTAATGCTGAAGATGACTGTTGAAAATACAGTGGAAACTAGTTCTAATTAATGAGTTTTGGTGACCTTTTAAACGAATTAACGACTGACATTAAAACCAACGCAAGAAAAATAGAAAAACTCCAAAGAAAAATATCCAAGTGCGCGAGTGCTATACAATTTAACAGTCATTGCCTCAAAGAGAACATATTGCCGAACTATTCGAATATATATATATATATATATATATATATATATATATATATATATATATATATATATATATATACACTTAACAATTAATAAAGACACATAAGTCAATATGCAGACCGGTTTCGATATATTACAATATCATCATCAGTGGTATAAATGAAAAACCTACATAAGGAGCAGAGCAGTAGACAAGAAGGCCAAAGGCGCAGTTTTACGGATAATTGCTAAAAATCATAGAGATCTACTATAACAAGTAGTAGTTATAGTAGATCTCTATGCTAAAAATGTACGACACTAACAAACACACACACAAATATCTTCAAGGTACTTGCTATACAAAGATTTGGAGAGGGAAAGCCGAAGACATTGAGTTCAACCTAGGTTTATTTTTTGATATATAAAGAGGCTCGAGAATTCTTAAATCTACACCTGTACCACACCTATCCAGAATTGTCCCTTCTTTCCAAATATTACCCTTATCTCAATCCAAAGATCGCCCTTCAGAACACCTCATCCTTATTTGAAGTAACCTGTCCTTGAACCGGAAGATAGAACCCAAGAGTTGCCAATCCTCAGTGGTATATCAACTATGTTGCGCATCGTGTGGTGCGTCATACGTTGGTTCCGCCCACCGTTCATTACACTGCAGGATAAAACAACACTTAGGTATGTCCGACCGGACTAACCGAATGGTGGCGAATCCAGATCCGTCTGCGATTCGCGAACATTCACATCAATGTGATACCCCGGTCACCATTGATGATTTCAAAATTCTGTACAGGTGTAGATTTAAGAATGCTCGAGTCTCTAAAGATATCTAAAAATAAACCTAGGTTGAACTCAATGTCTTCAGCTTTCCCTCTCCAAACCTTTGTATAGCAAGTACCTTGAAGATATATGTGTGTGTGTTTGTTAGTGACGTACATTTTTAGCAATTATCCGTAAAACTGCGCCTTTGGCCTTCTTGTCTACTGCTCTGCTCCTTATGTAGGTTTTTCATTTATGCCCCTGATGATGATATTTTAATATATCGAAACCGGTCTGCATGTTGACTTATGTGTCTTTATTAATTGTTAAGTTGATATTTTTGCTAAAACTTAAGAAAGAGTATATTTTTTTCTCCGTTGCCCTTGAAGGCTAGTGAAAAACAGGTTTCACCTACCTTGCTGGCCCGACGGGGCAACGAAAGAAATATACTCATTTAGGCTCACATTTTCAGTCTTTCTCACCTCATCATAATAACAATTCAAAACAGGTCACTGTATGACGAGCATTTAACATGTCTGGTGCTGTGGTGCATCATCCGGTGTCACGTCGTTCACTGTGGTGTTTCCACAAGAGACAAATATATATATATATATATATATATATATATATATATATATATATATATATATGTGTGTGTGTATATGTATAGGCCCATTTTCGTTAATTGTAGACCCAATATAGACCCGGTGAAGAGAAAAATAGATCCAAATTTACAACTTTTTCTTATTTCTGAGCCAACTATTTTGCGCTACGGCTGAGTAATGACTATTTTTCCGTGGAGATCTAGTAGTATTTCAGCTATGATTGCTGTAGAAACGAAGCAAATGCAAGTTAACAAAAAAAATTAAAAAAAAATCTTCCCATTTTCCCATCACAGAACATTAAATTTTCATCGGTGTATGAGCAGAAAGTGGAAAAGTATAGAGCTGATGACCACAATACGAACCAAAAATAGACCAAGAAGGCCAAAACGTCTATATTATAGATTTGGATCCGAAAATATTTATCCGTGTCTGCAGGCCGTTTCTACATCTCGTTTAGAGGTAAAATGGCAAGAAAACATACAATACATGTTTTTTTTCTGCCAGTACACAAGCGGTAGCAGTATAGCTCGAAATTTATGGATTTTAAAGTTCTACAGCAATCTCATAACAAAATCCGTCGAATCATGCACTCCTAACCTAAACAAAATGCCCATATCCATGTATATCACCCGAGTATTCAGCTCACCTGGGTCCCCAGACTAGCAATCCGTAGTGAGGGCACGGGGCCACCACCCAAACATAACCCCGTGCTGGCAAGTGCCCGTCAGGCCAGGAATGGCGCAGCACCCTAGCACTGAGCTAACCGCCAACTCCGACCACCCGTACCGGCAGCAAGCAGGGTCACCACAGACGCCAGCTCAGTAGCCGACGGCGAAGTTGACCGGGTAGAGCAGGGGTTCGCCGCGCTGGTACCGGCCCAGGTTCTCCAGAAACACTGAGTTCACGTTCTCCATCCGAACCAGGTTACCCACGTGCGGCGAGATGACCACCTGGTGAGAAACAGGGCGACCGCCGTTAAAAGTCACTGGCGACGGGGATAATAACGATAGTGCCTGACAGACACTATCGTCATCTCCACTCCACATCCAACCTTCCAGCCACAACTCCCAAAGTGGACTCTACACCTCTGTCCTACCTAACCTCTGTCCTGTCCAATCTCCACCAGGAGAGCGGACTGTCTCTGCCTCTGCACTACCCTCTTCTATTCCACCACAATCCGGAGTGCCGACTTTTCTGCCTGTGCCCTACCCTTTTCTCTTCTTTGTTCAATCCTTTGTCCCCAGAGCGGACCCATTCCCACAGAGGACCATTTCCGCCACAGCATCCAGCTCACCTGTTCAATCTCCCAGAGCAGACTGGATGCATATGGGCACCGTTCACCCGCTCCACCTCCTGAGTAGGGTTTCTTCTACCTAAACCAATTCACACCACTGTCCATGTCTCAGGGAGCCGACTGCCACCATCTCCGTCCCCATCCACACCCCTATCTCCGTCCCCACCCACACCCCTGAGGAAGCTGTCTGTCCCTATATCCGCCCCATCCACACCCCTCTCTGAGGAAGCCGACTGTCCCTATATCCACCCCCATCCACACCCCTCTCTGAGGAAGCCGACTGTCCCTATATCCGTCCCCATCCACACCCCCCCCCGAGGAAGCCGACTGTCCCTATATCCGTCCCCATCCACACCCCTCCCTGAGGAAGCCGACTGTCCCTATATCCGTCCCCATCCACACCCTCTCTGAGGAAGCCGACTGTCCCTATATCCGTCCCCATCCACACCCCTCTCTGAGGAAGCCGACTGTCCCTATATCCGTCCCCATCCACACCCCTCTCTGAGGAAGCCGACTGTCCCTATATCCGTCCCCGTCCACACCCCTCTCTGAGGAAGCCGACTGTCCCTATATCCGTCCCCGTCCACACCCCTCTCTGAGGAAGCCGACTGTCCCTATATCCGCCCCATCCACACCCCTCTCTGAGGAAGCCGACTGTCCCTATATCCGTCCCCGTCCACACCCCTCTCTGAGGAAGTCGACTGCCCCATCTCCGTCCCCACCCACACACCTGAGGAAGCCGACTGTCCCTATATCCGTCCCCACCCACACCCCTGAGGAAGCCGACTGTCCCTATATCCGCCCCCCATCCACACCCCCTGAGGAAGCCGACTGTCCCTATCTCCGTCCCCGTCCACACCCCTCTCTGAGAAAGTCGACTGCCCCATCTCCGTCCCACCCACACACCTGAGGAAGCCGACTGTCCCTATATCCGTCCCCATCCACACCCCTCTCTGAGGAAGCCGACTGTCCCTATATCCGTCCCCATCCACACCCCTCTCTGAGGAAGCCGACTGTCCCTATATCCGTCCCCGTCCACACCCCTCTCTGAGGAAGCCGACTGTCCCTATCTCCGTCCCCACCCACACCCCTGAGGAAGCCGACTGTCCCTATATCCGCCCCCCATCCACACCCCTGAGGAAGCCGACTGTCCCTATATCCGTCCCCGTCCACACCCCTCTCTGAGAAAGTCGACTGCCCCATCTCCGTCCCACCCACACACCTGAGGAAGCTGACTGTCCCTATATCCGTCCCCACCCACACCCCTGAGGAAGCCGACTGCCCCTATATCCGCCCCATCCACACCCCTCTCTGAGGAAGCCGACTGTCCCTATATCCGTCCCCGTCCACACCCCTCTCTGAGGAAGTCGACTGCCCCATCTCCGTCCCCACCAACACACCTGAGGAAGCTGACTGTCCCTATATCCGTCCCCACCCACACCCCTGAGGAAGCCGACTGTCCCTATATCCGCCCCCATCCACACCCCTCTCTGAGGAAGTCGACTGTCCCTATATCCGTCCCTCGTCCACACCCCTCTCTGAGGAAGCCGACTGCCCCTATATCCGTCCCCGTCCACACCCCTCTCTGAGAGGGCCGAATGCCCCTATCTCCGTCCCCAACCACACCCCCTGAGGAAGCCGACTGTCCCTATCTCCTTCCCCAACCACACCCCTGAGGAAGCCGACTGTCCCTATATCCGCCCTATCCACACCCGTGAAGAAGCCGACTGTCCCTATATCCGTCCCCACCCACATCCCTGAGGAAGCCGACTGTCCCTATATCCGTCCCCACCCACACACATGAGGAAGCCGACTGTCCCAATCTCCGTCCCCACCCACACCCCTGAGGAAGCCGACTGTCCCTATATCCGTCCCCGTCCACACCCCTGACGAAGCCGACTGTCCCTATATCCGTCCCCATCCACACCCCTATATCCGCCCCATCCACACCCCTGAGGAAGCCGACTGTCCCTATATCCATCCCCGTCAACACCCCTATCTAGGAGAGGCAACTGTCCCAATATCCGTCCTCATCCACACCCCTATCTGGGGGACCCGACTGTCCCTACATCCGTCCCCTTCCACACCCTATCTGGGGGACCCGACTGTCTCTACATCCGTCCCCATCCACATCCCTACTCTTTCAGAGCGGACCGTCTCCGTCTCCCTCGGCCGGAGCCGGTAAGTACTACATCTGACCTGCTCCATGTCCCAGAGCGGGCTGTTGTCCGGCAGGGGCTCTGTCTCGAACACGTCTAGCACGGCGCCCGACAGCCAGCCCTCCTGCAGCGCCTGCAGCAGCACCGGCTCGGAGATGAGGTCGCCGCGGCCGGCGTTAACCAGCACCGGGCGGCGCGGCAGCGAGGACAGCAGCGCCGGCGTCAGCAGGCCCCGGGTGCCGGCCGTGCTGGGCAGCAGGTTACAGAGGTAGTCGGCCGACTGCAGAAACTCGGACATCTGCTCGCCCGTGCTGGCAGACGCGTCACAACCGTCAGACGACACGGCGCCCCCTGGGACCGATGCCGCTTCTACTGGTCTTCTCTGGGCTATATGAAAGTGAATGTGGCTTATTGAAGGATAAGCCCTCGTCTGTGAAATGACGAACAGGAAATAAGCTCGGACGAAAATCGCATAGCATCTCAAGCTTTTCGTCAAATCAATGTTTTTAAACATATATTTTTGTACCCAAAGTTAACAAAGAAATTGCTTTTTAGCACCAACACAATTTTTAAAACATCTTTATAAATCGGCGTCTCTTATTAGTCGTACATCTTACGTTCACAAATAATGTAAGATTAGGTCATGCCTGGTTGTGTACACTGTACTTCGTTACACCGACTGTCCCAAAATTTCGTTCTGACTTTTTTGATACTTATAAAACACAAGCTAAATTATTGTTGTTAATATTTTATATTTCATACACCGGTGTAATCACCATTTGGGGCATTCCATAACAAATCGACAAGTCGATAACACCCTCATGTCGCAGATTTCAGTGTATTTTTTGACAGGGGGCTATTGATGGAGCTGATGACGATTTTCGTATTCATTTTCCTCCCTGACTTACGGTTTGAAAATTATAGCCTCAGGCATTTTGACTATTCAAACTTCCATGTCTTTTTAAGACGGAATTTTACCTGTACGCTTCTAAAAATGCTATAAAAACTTGATCTTATCTTAAAAAAATTAAATTCTGGCTCATGAGAAATATAATTGAAAAAATTGAATTTTAAATATATTTCACATTCTTCAATTTTTCAAAATCTATAAAAACCATTTTCCTATGACTTATTTCAATCTTTTTGAGGCTCATATTACTCGTTATACTTTTCTCCATAAGATTCAGTAACAAAAAGAATGGAGAATTTAACAGAAAGCGAGATCTCAGCTCCCAAACGTCCCGATCCCCACTTTTGTGAGGTTCGTGCGCCAGCGCGGCCCGCCGTCGCTGCAACTATCAAACGTCTCTGGTCACGAAAAATGTGTCAATGGTGGCCACATGAGGGTAAGTATGTATTCAAAACAATAAATTGTAATCAATGTCCCATTCCTTAACACCCGCACTGGAGAGGCGTCCGACACTTACGCGCACTGGAGGGGGACTGGTAGGGCCCCCTGAGCTCTCGGAAACTAGGAGGCTTAGAAAAACTCCGGTTGGGGACTGGGTGGGAACTATTGAAATCTATATTATGACCGATCTTAATTGACCTAGGTCAGTATCGTCAAGTTCAAACGAGGTCATAAAGGTCAAGCATTAGCCGTGCTGGGTACCTATTCAACCGGAAATGCCGTGATTAAGCGCAACGAAATCCAGAATGCACTAAAAACAGACCAAGGTCACAGTGATAACTTCCCAAGAAATGGAAACTGAATTTTTGGGGTTAAGGTCATTCAAGGTCATTGACCTATGACATCACAATATGACAAATTCACTTTAATTACACCATAACTAGCACCATAGCAACCATTGGACGGGAAATAAAGATGGACCTTTACCCATGGCATTCTACTTTGACCTGTGACCTTGACCTTTACATTAAGTTACCTTAACTATGACGTCGTAGCATAATATATGTCATACTTGGTAACGGCATGCGACCGGAAGCACCAGACCAATGACTTTGAGAATGCTGGTATGGCCTTGAACCGTGACCTTGACCTTAATGAGGGGTGAACTGGACATATAATCTAGTTTTATGTGGCGCAATAACGTTGCCAGTTGGTCTTTGATACACGCGAACTGGTGCAAGCGCGCGATTGCAGCGATTTCAAAATAAAGGGTTTAACTTTGAAAGCCTACAATGCCAAAATTGGGGCCGATTTTCTGGGTTATTTGACCAACCGACGTGCCATTGAATATTCTCAAAAGTAGCGAAATAGCGTTTTTTGGCCACGAAGGGTTCTCCGGCCACCTAGAAAAAGTAGGTGGGGGCCTCCAAGGCTCACCTCCAGTGTGCTTTTTAACACGCGCTGGAATGAGGCCCCGGGCCACCTCTACCGGCAGGGGGTACCCATCCCCTTGTGATTTCAGCAAACATGCTTGGAAGGTAACACGGAAAGCAGTGTTCCATTGCTTGCCTCGATCTCTACCCAAAATGCTTCAACAAAAATTAATCAAATCAGCTAATGAGCTCAGAAAACGCTTCAATAAGGCAGTCGCGAGAAAAGGAACATTGATGATTCACAAGCTCGTACCGGTTAAGTCAAAGACCGTTATTGTCCATGAGCTCTCGAATGATGAGGGACAGAAAGTTCGAGTTTCAAATTGAATCTGTGAAGTTCAATGGCACCATGTGATGGAGTCGTTCTTCCGATCCGTGGGTCAGATCTTAAATAAAGCGGCATGTCTTAATCTCATGTGTTCGAAAAGCAGTTGTCGGCGTGGACGCAATGTGGCTTTTTGTTTGTGATGTGTGCTTTCTAATATAAATTGAACTGGGATACATGAACCTATTTTAGGGTATGGGTATAGAAAGAAAACTATCTAAAACAAACCTAAGACAACAGTAATAATATGCTTCTGACACATCATCCTCCCACTACATTTTCCAGCAAATGCACCAGAGCGTCGGAATTGTTCCGAATGTTCCGGTAATACATTTAGTTTTTTTTGGAATCGCTCAAATTTTTCTGTTAGCAATAGTAGCCTCCACACCACATCTAGTTCATTCGCACTGTCAACGAAGCGCAGTCTTGTGCTCAGTTCTCCCCTCCCCGTTACCCCAGTTTCAACCGGACGCGTCTATGTGGCGTGCCGACTGCAGGCTGAGTGGCCCGCGACTGTGTTGGGCTTGGTCTGCGGTGCTCGTTTCTGATTTTGCTCTGTAGTCTCCATTCTTTTTATTGGCGTTGTATGTAGTTTAAGCAATGCTCTTTCACATGAAGTTGTTTTGGGAGCCAATAAAAACATAGGAAATATGTATGCGTATCTTTGCAAAATTTTGTAATTAGATTTTATACATATTCGTGCCAATTAATATAATTAAACTTTCATATTTGCATTGTTCAGACTTTTGTAATTATTTTCATGTAACCTCTTGAAGGAATACCTTTAATTTAAATGGCTAAAAACTCAAGCCGATGCATGCGTCCGATGCTGGCTTGCCCGAGGCTATAACTCCGAAACCATTATCCGGACGAGACTAAAAAATACCACAGTCGTTTTTAGCGCCACTGAGAACCCTAGTCCCAAATTTTCAAGGAAATCTGAGATATGAGGGTGTTATTTCGACCCATCGATTTGTCGATTTGTCGTGGAATGCCCCATTTAGGGGAAATGTCGGCATTACGCACAGTGCCTAATTCCACACGACCGTAAGAAAAACACCCCTACATGGAAATTCAGTCAGTTGACTCTGTTTACCACACTCGGCGGTCTTTCTTTGCTGCGTCGTCAGCGTGTACGGACGTGAGGTAGGCGGCGTTGGTTTTAATCGTGATTTTGATGGAACGATGTTGTTCTGATAATCGTGAAGAATGGTGCATTGCTAATTACAACGTCTCGCGTTTCATCTTTAACTAAGTACTCATACTATTCAAGTATTTTCACTTGTACCGACAAGACGTACAGGAAGGGATAGTCTTTGGATTTCTTAGAGCTGTTTCGATTATGCACGGCTGGATTGACCCACTTACTAAGAAAACAAGATTGTGCGCCTTTCCGGCCTGGACCCTAGTTACTCACAAATTGAGTACTCCTAATTGCGCACATATGATATTGGACACGCATTTTGATGAAAATGATTTTTTTCGACACAAACGACCATCTTGTTAAACACTCTTTTATTCATCCGCCTCTGCCATATTTTCAACTATAGCCAAATTCAAATCATATAATGGGCCCACCGGGTGCTACAAAATATTGCTTGGGATTTTCGATATCGATAGCCTAAGGTCAGGTACGAGCCAAGCCCTCTCCATTCGAAAGGCATGGTTAAATTGGTTTAAGCTCGGTAATTTCGTTAAAAATTGCGATACGGCATTTATTTGGACCGTCAATGGGTTTGCCTTATCCCCGCAGCTATGATGATATGCGTTTGGGCCCAATATGATATGGGCCTCACCCTAGACAGGTCAAAGTCTGCAGTTGTCCCAGTAAGGTCATATTATTTATCATTCGAAGCAGATTGCTGAGAGGATTGCAAACGTGTGTTATAGTTTTATTTTAGCTCTTCTGCGCATAGGCGGATCCAGGGGACAAAGGGGCACGTACCCCCGATCGACCCTCGGCGCCCCCTGAAAGATCGATGGCGCCCCCTGAAATGTCGCTTCACACCCCCCAGAATGCGAAAATTGGCGCCCACCTGATAGGTTTTGCCGGTCAAAAGTGGCGCCCCTGGTCCGGATGCCCCCTGGAAGGTGCCCCCAAACGGTAATCATGGATCCGCCTATGCTTCTGCGTCAGATGCTATGACTAAACACCCTGCATTTTCGTTACAACCTATTCTTTTTCTATGGCGACATATTTTGGCTCTGGCATGGGTGAAAGTTCCGGGAGTTGGAGGGTCAGGACACCCTGGATTTTTAGTCTCCCATAGGCTTCGTATATGGTTTGTATTGCCGTACCAGCAGTAACTCATCTAGGACCCCTTTGGATCAAGAAGAAATATCCAGCCTTGGCCCCCGGTGACCTTGGATTTCACCTGACAAAAACCACTTTCTTTAGAGCTTTGGTTAAACTTCCCAAAGCCGTTTTCCGCCTTCTCTATAAAGATAGTTTTCGATATCTTAAGAAGGGGCAGTGACCCCTGTCAAGGCGAAAGTGGTTCAGACCCC
>JAOTON010000135.1:45000-107641 GCA_034440635.1 Lepas anatifera
ACTTAAATAATAAGCAAATGGCTTTGCAATGGTAAAACGGTGCACATGCCAAATAACAAATTATCCAACTGAATATAGCCCCACCCATAGGCGGATCCAGGATTGCCGATCGGGGGGCACCTTCCCGGGGCGCCATCCGGACCAGGGGGCGCCACTTATGACCAGCAAAAGCTATCAGGTGGGCGCCAAATCCTATCGGTGGGCGCCGACTTTGCATCTTGGGGGGGGTGGGAAGCGACATTTCAGGGGACGCCATCAACCTTTCAGGGGGCACAGAGGGTCGATCGGGGGACACGTGCCCCCCTTGCCCCCTGGATCCACCTATGGCCCCACCAATCCTTCACAATTCAATCTAATCCTTCAAAATTAGTTTCCTTCAAGGATCTTCACCTTCAAGAAAACCAATTTTTCTTGTCGGCCCCGCTACTGCTACGTTTCTATAGTAAGGAACAGCAAACCTTTTAGTCAGATCAGTTCTTTCAAAAACACTAGGGCTGGGGTGATGGATGGGGGCAGGTTCTATAAGATATTACTAACACCTGCACAATCCTACACTTCTTTTGAAATCCTACACATGAAATGTCAAATGAAATTAATTCAAGCAATGAAATCTCAATTTTGTCCAGATTTCCTTCAGCCTTTGAGAGTGAATATCACATTAACCTGTTAAGGCAAAATGTACAACACACTGTCTCAAACCTCACTTTAAATTCAATGTCTTCCAAAAGACCAATTTACAGGTCAAAACAACCATGCCGTCTTTGAGTTTAATTGTGAAGCCATACACTTAAAAGGTCATATAAAATCCATTTAAGCAATATCATCCCAATTTTGGGCAGTTTACCTTCAGAGTCTGAGTCTGCATGTCACATTATCCTGCGAAGGGAAAATGTGCAACACGCTGCCTCAAGCCTTGAATTCAATGTCTCGTAGAAGCCATTGGCTGTCCAAAAATTATCATGATTTAAAGCTATGGTATTTTTACAACCCAATGATTTTGCACAGCTTTCTACCACATTTCATCGGCCAGAGGTTGACAATTTTGCCATGTTTGGGTGTTTTGGGGACCCAAACTCTGTTTACTCCAAAATTTACACTAGATAAAATGGAAAATATATTCTCCTAATCCCATGATTTGACCTTTTGCTGCTACTCTTCTCCAAACCCAGAGATATTCCACATATCAATTGTGTTCTAGGGAGCTTTCAATGCATGCATGTGATGCTTCACTTCACCAGGGTCTATCCCGCAGTGGATAACGAGGTATCTGGCTTCACACATGTTGCCAGATAGAATCACAGCAGGCTAATCTATATCATAAGTACCACAGTTCCAAAGCTCCTATGAATCAAAACTTCCTTCCAAACAACAGCGCCACAGGTTGATCCAGATCGTAAGTGCCACTGTTCAAAGCTTCCTCCAGTGAAATATTCCAAGTGGTCTAGCTGTTTTTAGCGTTGCTGAAACATCCTTTCTTTAAAATGTTCCTAGTGCCAAAACTGCTTTTTTGCATGGCTGAGTGACACTTTTTCAAAAACCTTTGGTAATTATGTTTTTAAGATTTCTACATGTAGCACAACGTAACCAAACCTGACCTAACCTTTTCTCGACTCAGCTAGCTGGCCTGTGGCACACCTAACCTGCCTGTGTCACTTTTGCCTTCATCAGCTGCTGTGGCTACGCCGTGTGCCTACTTAACCTAACCAAAACTAGCCTAGCCTAGCCTAACCTGACCTGACCTAACCTCATAGGCGGATCCAGGATTGCCGATCGGAGGGGGCACCTTCCCGCGGGGGCGCCACCCGGACCAGGGGGCGCCACTTATGACCAGCAAAACCTATCAGGTGGGCGCCAGATCCTATCGGTGGGCGCCGACTTTCGTATCCTGGGGGTGGGGTGGGAAGCGACATTTCAGGGGGCGCCGAGGGTCGATCGGGGGGGCACGTGCCCCCTTGCCCCCCTGGATCTGCCTATGCCTAACCTAACCTAACCTAATTAAAGGAAGTTTTGATTCATTGCAGCTTTTGAACAGTGGCACTTGTCATACAGATCAACCTGTAGGTAGTTACCTGGCAACATGTGTGAAGCCACCTACCTCAATACCCAGCGTAACGAGGTAGCTACGAATGAAAGGTACCTTACTATCAACGTGCGCGTCTTGCCACTTAGTTAGTTGGTTAAGGGCTTTTTATAAGGCGTTCTGTGCAAAGCACCTTTGCCCGCCTCTAAAGTGTCTTGTCACTTGCTCGCTTGCCCACTTTATGAAAAACGGTGAAGATGCCGGGTTTAATTTGGCTAAAGGGACTCAAAATTAGCCTCACTACCAAAAACAGTCTTCAGTTTGGCGTTTTCTTGGCTGAAAGAACACGCTGCTTCGAAGTGGTTACTACCCACAAGGCCAAAGGTTTTATCGCCTTGGCCAAAGGTAGGCACGGATCCAGGCGGACGGTTGGGGAGGAGGAGTCAAAGTGGCCCAAAATCAGGAGAAACACATGGGCAAGGACGTTGGGACTGGGCGGCAGGGGGCAGCTGCCCCCCCCAACTTGAATGATTCTTAACCATTAACCCTATGGCGTTCACTGGAAAGAAATAACCTGAAAATGACCGTTGCCCCCCCCAACTTGAACATAGTTCCAAAGCCCCTGCATATAGGGTTTTAAGAAAATCGGGGAGCAAAGTGGTGGCAACGGATCAGTTACGTTGGAACGGGGGGAGGGGGGCAGGGGCAGCTGCCCCCAACTTGCATGATTCTTAACCATTAGCCCTATGGTGTTGACTGGAAAGAAATGACTTGAAAATGTCCGCTGCCCCAACTTGGAACATAGTCCCAACGCCCCTGCAACGGATGGTTGGGGGGATTGCCCCGTTTGCCCCTGGATCCGCCAGTGGCCAAAGGTGACTGTCCTGTGTTAATACCCGCCCCAGTGGGGTGGGCGGGGGCACAGCCGGGTCCAGCCCGAAGGTCTGGGGGAGGGGCAACAGAGCCCAAAATCGTGAAAGTTTTTTTTAAGAAAACCGAGGGTCAAAGGGGTGACAACCGAGGGTTTGGGGAAATTACCCCATGTGTCCCCTGGATTCGCCCCTTGTGGGGATTTTCAACCACGGGTTTCACGCGCAGATGCGCGTGATAGCGATGAAACTCGAACGGTGGTTGATAGCCCACGAGAAATGATGAAGAAACTATATCAGTGACTTTTTTGCTCAAGACAATATTGAGGTCATGACAGGTCAAAGAAGGTTACATGGCAGAGGATGTTTTTTTTGCTCTAGCGTCTGACTGGATTAAGTAAGATACATATTTGTGGTCTCATTCGACTCCTCTCATTACGGCGAATCGAATGCTGTATAATATGACCATGCTAGGTCAAATTGTAAAATGGCCTGACCTAGCATTGTCAATATACATTTTTGTTTCGAAATATAAACACACATACATTTTGTCGATTCGCTAGCAGGTCTATTCCCGAAATTGTTTTGCTACGTCCATAAGATTTGCGAATCAAGGGACGCATCCCCCGGCTCTCGACACCCATGGCAGACAGGCTGATGCACAATGGTGTTGCTAGCGGAGAGCCTGGGCTGGTCGCCGTTTTACTTGTGGGGATCTACGGTCAGGTCAGCGTCGATCTGCAGTCAGGTCAGAAGGGAACCCGCCAACTCGATGATGAGGAGAGCGAGGAAGATGAGGGGAAACAGGCAACAGGATCATGTCAAGAGAAAGCTGCAAAAGAAATGGATAAAAGGATGAATAAGTATAGTGGCACGAGGAAGTATTCGCGCAAAGATTCCAGTGGAGATGAAGACTGTGGAGAAACCAGCGGAACAAAGAAGCGTCGAAAGAGACAGCCATGGACAGCCAGAGAAAAGGCAGCGGTAAGCGAACAGCTGGATGATGTAATTAAGAAGGGGGAAGTGCCGAACAAGGCGCAGTGCACGCTTGCAATTCAAGCTGCACCATCGCTGCACCAGAGGGATTGGCGAAGCGTCAAGTATTGCGCCTACAACGTGATTCAGGCTCAGAAGTGCATGTTCTAGGTGACCCAGCACGGTGATTCGTTCGATGTACATACCTATATAATTTCAGTTAACTAGAATCAAAATCCAGACCAGAACGAAACAAATTACGTCAACACCTATATGTGAAACACTTTGCCTTTTGAAATATCTAAACCATTATACCAAACCATTGGACCCTACCGTGACTAGAGAAGCTATAAGCATATACACACTGCTCATGAACAACACATAACAGACTCCTCCTCGTCGCCTACCGGCATCATCCCTCCCCTCATACAAAGACCGTATAATCATGTGTTTCCTGCCGTCCTGCAGTATCCCCACGAATTTTTCGCTGGGAGAACAGACCCAAGCCTTACGATCACAGGCGCAGAAACTTTCCGAGTTGGAGTTGGGGGAAGAGTCCTCGTAGTTTGCGGGCCACGGGTGACTAGACCATTTCTTTTCACCTAACAATAGGCCTCGTCTCGAAGTTAGTGGTGCACTTCCCCCATAGTCGGAAAGTGGGCGGGGGGCTGGAGAAGCCGCCCCACAGTTCCCGCACATATGCTTACGATGGCCGAAGTCTGGCAGGCATGGTCGGAACTGAAAATTGTCTTCGGAAAGCATCAGGCGGAAAAACAATCCTGGGAAAATTAATGTTCATTGCCGTCTCTGAAGTTCCAAGTTCTAATTTGCAGAAATGAAGCCATGAGGAACAGCGGTATCTAAAGCAAAAACATTTGGTTCTTGAACTAATCGTTTTATGCTCCTTCACATACTTCAAAGCCACAAGCGCAGGTAAAGAAACATCTAAACATTGGGGTGGAGGGCGGGTATGCGTCCCTCAGCTCCCTCTCCCGCGTACGACGCCTATGCCGACATACTATTATCCTATTCAACACCTAAATTATTTTGCTCCATCATCATCCTACTACTGCAGTCATCCGTTCCGCGCCATCCACCTCCCTCGTCGATAGCATGTCAAAGCAGGGGTCGATCCATGGGGAGGGCAAAAAGGCATTTACCTCCTCCCCAAAACGCCCAATTTTCACCGATTCCAAAACTATATGTTTTTCATGTCTTTTTGGCACTGTCCGCCTCAAACATTGGCCTGGATCCGGCAATGTAAAAAGTACTACTTTAAAAAACGTGACCCCGCCAGCAATTTCTCGGGTTCCAAAACCTGGCCCCCATCGGACTGTGCAGTGTGCAGGGCTCTGCCCAAACCATAACTCTGCCTAAACCCAAAATTTTGCTGAACCTTGGTCGGGTTGATCTGTCACAGTGGGGCTGGGAACATTATGAGGGGCCCGGTTGCGGGCACAGAGGTTTAGGGTGGCCCACAGGGGGTCCACAAGCATACCAGGGGCCCGGGTGCAGCCGAAGGGCAGGGGGCCCATTAGCATGGCAGGGGCTCGTCTGCAACCACAGGGGGCCTTGCCAGCTCTAAGTAGGGGCCCGCCTCCGGCCACAAAGCGCCCAAAATTATCATAAGGGACCGGATTGCGGCTAAAGGCTCCGGGTGAACCATAGGGGCAGGGGCGCAACTTTATGTTTTCGATTGGGGGGCACCCGGCTCGAAAGGGGGCCCGTACATGATGGGGGCCCGTACGTGATGGGGGGGCCCGTATTTTTTTAATGAAAATGTGACCGAAAAAAACGTATTTTCGACCGTTTGTTGTCGAAAAATGACTGCAAAGGTTAAATAACAATTTTTAGCGCGCTATTCGTCACTGTTCCTGATTTGCACTATTTAGCCCAAAAAGTAGTCAGAAGACCCAATCTTTTGAACGAGCTGCCAAACTATGTAAGGATATTGGACAAGTAGGTGCCTACTTACCGTCTTCGTCGTCCACGCGGATGCTCTCCTCCGGAGGTACAACGGGATCAGCCACGGACGACGCAGGAGGGATGGATGCTGGAGGGTCTTTTAGCAAACGGGATCCGGCTGGTGGGCTGGCCGAGGAAGATAATGATCAGGAAAAGAAGGATTGGAATTACAGCCTTACTTTACCGTTTTGCTGGAAACTATACACATTGCACTTTTCCGAGTTAGTTTTAAATTGGGGTTTTAATTTTTTGCGGTCAATAAGTGAACGTAGCTTGCAAAGTACCAATAATAGTAGTGATATGAACTACTTTAAGTGGACGCGTACGTTGCTAGATATTAAATGCAAATATGATCGGGGTCATTTTATAACAGTTTGCAAAATTAGCAAGACGATTCTAGATTCATAGGTTACCTGAAAAATGAACAAAGTTTGGGTAGTTTTGCCAGAGCAGCCCCTCGGTATTAAATGTTCTTTGTTTTACGCTTTTGTGCACCCGACTTATGTTTATACTGTCGAACCGTTTTAACATTCACACCTGGAACGAAATCGCATTATCGCGAATAATTTGATACAAATGGAAGGTAGAGATCGAAGTGCGAAATTCCTTTATCAGCGGGGATACTGATATTTATGTTACATGATCAAGACACCTTTTTCTGATCCATTCACCTTGCCAGTTCATGACATTTTACAACACTGGGTACCGGTCAAGGGGTACTATGAATAGGTGGTACTGCCTATTTCCCTTTACAATCCTCATATAGGATCAGTACAAAAGGAATGGGGGGCCTAAAATTTCTCACGCCCCATCCATTTTTCCCCGAATGTTCTAGGAGGCATGGGACCGGCCGCACGTTGTCCGGGAAAACCACAGGGGGCCCGCAAGCATGGCAGGGGGCCGGTTTCGGCAACAGGGAGCACGGATACACTACCTGGGGCACGAAACTGCTCACAAATAAGGAACTCCTGCAAATACGCGACTAACACAACAGCTTCAGTTTCTGCACGATATTCTTAGACCACAAGGGGCTCAGACAGACCACAGAGGGCCTGAGCACACCAAAGGGGCCGAGCAGACCACAGGAACCCAGAAACCATAGGACGCCGGTAAGCCCAAAAGGGGCCCGAGCAGACCACACACAGCCAGCAATTTGGCTGGACTCTGCCCGATATATGCTGGGCTTTGACTGGGCAGAGCCCGCGTATATGGGCTCAGACCAGGTTCGGCTCCGCTGCGCCTGGGCAGAACCCATGGTCAAGCAAGACCAGGCTCTACCGCTCGGGCAAGTTGTCATCCACCGACCTAATGTCGGGCTCAGCCCGAGTCTATGTGGCTCAGCTATGAGTCTTAGGGCTCGGGCAGAGCCCGGCCCAGCCCGCTCTGGGCCCGGTCGGAATTGCTGGCTGGGCAGCGGGCCCGGGCAGACCACACGGGGCCTGGACAGATGAAAGGACCCGGGCAGACCACAGGGACCCGAGCAGAACACAGGGGCTGGGCTAGCCACAGAGGGGCCCCAGTCTGGAAAGTATGGCAGCAGACCCGACGAGTCCGCACCAGCCTTGTAGATTTTTCGCACCACCAGCAGCCTAAAATTCACACCAAGCATTGGTGAGAAATTTCACTGACCTGGAAAGTTCGATGTTTTTACCAGTTTCTCCCTTCTCAGACCTCTGTGGCTGTTTGATTTGAGCTCCCTCGCACCATACAGCAAAAGTGGGCATTTGTTTGCTCCTAAGTTCAAACCACCTGAAGGGTGTCCGCACCACGAGATCTCGCCAAAAGTGCCATACTTTGCAGACTGGGAGGGGCCCGGGCAAACCACAGAGGGCCCGCGCAGACAAAATGGGCCCCGAACGGACAAAAGGGGGTCCGCAGAGGCCACACAGAGGCCCGGACAGACCAAAAGGGTTCCGGGAAAACTACAGGAGGCCCGGGCAGACCACAAGGGGCTCGATCAGAACAAAATGGGCACTAGCAGACAAGGGGTCCGTGCAGACCAAATGGGACCCAGCCAATCTGCAAAGTATGGCAGCAGGCCAGACGAGTCGCACCAGCCATCCAAAATTATCGCACCACCAGCCCAAAAAAATCGCACCAATCTGCCATATACCAGGGAGAAAAACGCACACATTCCTACCCACACGATGCAATACTACCTCTCTTATTAGTTAGTTAAGGACTTTTTATAAGGCCCCTCCCGTGTCTTCCTAACTATTCAGTCATTATTTTTTTTAGTTTTCAGTGTCAACTTCCTCGCACCAGTCTTGCAAATTCGCACCAGGCTGATAAAATTCGCACCACTCGCTCCTGTCTCCAAGGGCACTCACACCGACGAGATCTCGTCGAAAATGCCATACTTTGCACACTGGGGCCCGGGCAGACCACAGGGGCGCGGACAGGCCACAGGGGGCCCGGTCAGACCAATAGGGGCCCGGGATACCACAGGGGCCCGCATGGCAAGCATGGCAGAGGCTGGTTGCAGTTACACGAACCGCATCCATGGCAGGCCCGTCTGCATCCACAGGGTACTAACTACTGGGAGTAGGGACCCGGCTGCAGCCACCAGGGGGCGGGGCGAATGGGGTGGCCACCAGGGGGGGCGAATGGGGCAGCCACCCCTTAAACCCAAGAGCCTCTGAGGACGAAATGCTTCCCCCAAACCCTCCCCTCCCCCAGGATGCGACGATTGGTCGCCCTTTGGGTGAAAAGTGCGCCCTTCGGGTGGCTAAGTGCCACCCTGTCCCCTGAGGCTTTGCCCCTACCCTTACTCAAATTCTAGATACGTCACTGACGGCCATAGGGGGCAAAAGATTATCCAAGTCTTGGTATTTAGTCATCAGGGGAGCCGGGCAGGGGATCATCACTCATTGAGGATTTAGCCCGACAGGAGCTAATAGCAAACAATCACTTCACTTGCCATTCAACACTGCGCATCGGAGCACGATTTGGATTGACACGAAAAGCCCAAACGTAAAATCCAAATCAGAGCCTAACGAAACTTTTCCAGAGTAGACACAAACCGATTGAATCATACGCATGCCAATTTTACTGTTCAAGGCAAACTTTGTGCAAATCATTCGCCTCGGCGAATGCGACAAGAGAGCCAGGAGCATGCCTTAGATTCCTTCGCGCTGCGCTGACAATCCCGGGAAATTAAGAGGCTACCATTCGCCGGTGGACGCACATTATTTGACCCGGATTTGACGACAAGATATGATACACTTTTTGACAGACAAATTTAAGAGGCTTAAATTTGTCTGTGTTTAAAATTCCACTTGAACAAACAAAAATGGAAAACTTCATGCACATTTCTGACAAAAATGCCTAGAAATATATCAATGAAGAAAAGTAGTGCCGGCGGAAAGATGCCAAAATAACAAACATGTCAATGTATTAAACCAGTACTTATCGGAAGGGGCCCGGCTGCGCACGGTGGGGGGGGTGAACTACGGGGGGTCGTAAGCAAGGCAAGGAGCCCGGCTAGAGCCAGAGAAGGCCTGGGTAGCCCAGAGGGAGCCTGAAATTATAGCACGGGTTCCCGGATACAGCGAAGTGGGAGGAGTGGAATCAGGGGCGGATTCAGGCCGACGGTGGGGGGAGGGGGGGCAACGGGGCCCCAAATCGTGAAAAACATATGGTTTTTGTTTAAAGAAAATCCGTAAAAATCGGTAAAATCGGGGGATTTGGGGAGGGCATCAAATCCCCCGATTTTACCTTTACCCCCCCCTGGATCCGCTAGTGCTGTGGTTCCTTGCAGACCACAGGGACACGGACAAACCATAGGGACCCGGGCAAATTGCAAGGGGCTGGGCAGACTGCAGGGGGCTGGGTAGACCATAGGGGGCCCGAGCAGACCACAGAGGGCCCAGGCAGACTAAAAGGAGCCCAGACCGCCCACAAGGGGCGCGGGCAGACCACAGGGACCCGGGCGGACCACACAGGACCCAGGCACACTACAAAAAGCCCAGACCACCTACAAAGGCCCCGGGCAGACTAAAAGGGGCCAAGGCAGAATACAAGGAGCCCGGTTGCAGTCACAAAGGAACCAAAAAGGTCCCGAGACTGTCAGAAATAGGGCCCCGGATGCAGTCAAAATGGGCCTGAGAATATCGTTAGGGGCCCGTTTGCGGACACAGCGATTATGGGTGGCCCTAAAGGGGACTGCACCCAAGCGAGCATGCCAGGCAAGCATGCCAGGGAGCCCGACCGCAGCCACAGCAAGCCCAGATAGACCACGAGGCCCCGCACTCATGGCAAGGGCCCGTCCGTGGCATTAGAGGACCCGCGCCTCCTGGACCACGGGGGAGCCCGGTTGCAGTCACAGGGGGCCCGGGTGGATCACAGGCGCCCGGTTGCGGTGACAGGGGCTCGGGCGGATCACAGAGGGCCCGGTTGCAGTCACAGGGGCCCGGGTGGATAACAGGGGGCCGGGTGAATTCCAGGGGCCCGGTTGCAGTCACAGGTGGCCCGGTTGGACCATAGGGAATCCGTTTGCAGTCACAGGGGGCTCGGGTGGATCTCAGGGGGCCCAGTTGCAGTCAAAGAGGGCCCGTGTGGATCACAGGGGCCCAGGATGGATCACATGGGGCCCGGGTGGATCACAGGGGGCCCCAGGTGGATTACAGGGGGCCCGATTGCAAACACAGGGGGCCCGGGTGGATCAAAAGGGGCCCGGGTGGATCAAAGGGGGCCCGGTTGCAGTCACAGGGGGCCCGGGTAGATCATAGTGGGCCCGGGTGGATGAAAAAGGGCCTGGTTGCAGTCACAGGGGGCCCGGTTGCAGTCACATAGTGCATGGTTGCAGTCACAGGGGCCCCGAGTGGATCACAGATGGCCCGGTTGCAGTCCCAGGGTCCCGGGTGTATCACAGAGGGCCCGGTTGCAGTCACAGGGGGCCGGGTGGATTACAGGGGGCCCGGTTGCAGTCACAGGGGGCCGGATGGCTCACAGAGGGCCCGGTTGCAGTCACGGGGGACCCGGGTGGATCACAGATGGCCCGGGTGGATCTTAACTGGCCTGGTTGTAATCACAGGGGGTCCAGTTGCAGTCACAGGGGGGCCGGGGGATCACAGAGGGCCCGGTCGCAGTCACAGGGGGGCCTGAGTGAATCAAAGGGGGCCCGGTTGCAGTCACAGGGGCCTCGGTGGATCACAGATGGCGCAGTTGCAGTCACAGGGGGGCCCGGGTGGATGACAGGGGGCCCGGTTTCAGTCACAGGTGGCCCCGTTGGACCACAGGGAATCCGTTTGCAGTCACAGGGGGCCCGGGTGGATCTCAGGGGGCCCGGTTGCAGTCAAAGAGGGCCCGAGTGGATTACAGGGGGCCAGGATGGATCACATGGGGCCCCGGGTAGATCACAGGGGGCCCCAGGTGGATTACAGGGGCCCGATTGCAGTCACAGGGGGCCCGGGTGGATCAAAGGGGGCCCAGTTGCAGTCACAGAGTGCCTGGTTGCAGTCACAGGGGCCCCAGGTGGATCACAGATGGCCCGGTTGCAGTCAAAGGGGGCCCGGGTGTATCACAGGGGGCCCGGTTGCAGTCACATGGGGCCCGGTTGGATCATAGGGGGCCCGGTTGTAATTACAAGGGGCCCGAGTGGACCACATGGGGCCCGGTTGCAGTCACAGGGGGCCTGGGTGGATCATAGGTGGCCCGGTTGCAGTCACAGGGGCCCCGGGTGGATCACAGATAGCCCAGTTGCAGTCACAGGGGGCCCGGGTGGATGGCAGGGGGCCCGATTTCAGTCACAGGGGGGCCCGGGTGGATCATAGATGGCCCGGTTGCAGTCACAGGGGGCCCGGATGGGGTCACAGGGGGCCCGGGTGAATCATAGGGGGCCCCATTTGTAATTACAGGGGGCCCGGGTTGATCACAGATGGCCCGATCCCAGTCACAGGGGGCCCGGGTGGATGATAGGGGTCCCAGTTGTAATCACAGGGAGCCCGGGTGGATTACAGAGGGCTCGGTTGCAGTCACAGGTGGGCCGGGTGGATCAGAGAGGGCCCGGTTGCAGTCACAGGGGCCCAGGTTGGATCACAGATGGCCCGGTTGCAGTCACAGGGGGCCCGGTTAGAGTCACAGGGGGCCCGAGTGGATTACAGGGACCCCGGTTTCAGTCACAGGGGGCCCGGGTGGATCATAGATGGCACGCTTGCAGTCACAGTGGACCCGGTTGGAGTCACATGGGGCCCGGGTGGATCATATGGGGCCCGGCTATAATTACAGGGGGCCCGGGTGGATCACAGAGGGCCCGGTTGCAGTCACAGGGGACCGGGTGGATCGCAGAGGGCCCGGTTGCAGTCACAGGGGCCCTGGTGGATCACAGTTGGCTCTGTCCCAGTCACAGGGGGCCCGGGTGTATCACAGGGGCCCGGGTGGATGATAGGGGCCGGTTGTAATCACAGGGGGCCCGGGTGTATCACAGGGGTCCGGGTGGATGATAGGGGGCCCGGTTGTAATCACAGGGAGCCCGGGTGGATCACAGAGGACCCGGTTGCAGTCACAGGGGGCCGGGTGGATCGCAGAGAGCCTGGTTGCAGTCACAGGGGCCCCGGTGGATCACAGTTGGCCCGGTCCCAGTCCCAGGGGCCCGGGTGTATCACAGGGGCCCGGGTGGATGATAGGGAGCCCGGTTGTAATCACAGGGAGCCCGGGTGGATTACAGGGAGCCCGGTTGCAGTCACAGGTGGGCCGGGTGGATCACAGATGGCCCGGTTGTAGTCACAGGGAGCCCGGGTGGATGACAGGGGGCCCGGTTGCAGTCACAGGGGCCCGGGTGGATCACAGGGGGCCCGTTTGCAGTCACAGGGGTGCGGGTGGATCAAAGAGGGGCCCGGTTGCAGTCACAGGGGGGCCGGATAGATCACAGGGGGCCCGGCTGCAGTCACAGAGGGCCCGGGTGGATTACAGGGGGCCCGGTTGGATGACAGGAGGCCCGAGACGGCCGGAATTAGGGACCCGGCTGCAGTCAAAGTGGGCCTGAAAAATATCGTTAGGGGCCCGGTTGCGGACACCGAGGTTAAGGATGGCCCACAGGGCACCCGCAAGCATGCCAGGGAGCCTGGTCTCAGCCAAAGCTAGCCCAAGTAGACCACTGGGGCCCGGAATCGTGGCAGGGGCCCGGCTCTGTCCGCAGGGGCCCGCAACTTGGGATTGGGGGGGCTCGTCGGGTCATTGGGGGGCTTCTCCGAGCATTGGGGGGCTCGAGCCCCCCAAATATATGGAAACTTGCGCCCCTGCATAGGGGCCCCGGCTGCAGCCACAGGGGACTAGGTTAGAACACGGTCCGCAATTATGCCAGGGGCCCGGCTGCAGCCAAAGGAGGTTCAGGTAGACCACGGGGCCCGCACTCATGGCAGGGGTCGTACGAGGCCAAAGGGGAACCGGCACCTGCTAAGACCACAGGGGATCAGTTTCAATCGCAGGGGCTCGGGTGGATCGCGGGTCCGCAATCATGGTAGGGTGTTCAGCTGCAGCCACAGGGGGCCTGGTTGTACCACAAGGGACCCAAGACTGCCTGGAATAGGAACCAAGCTGCTATAACTGGGGGCCTGAGAATATCGTGAGGCATAGGTGTAGGAACAGGGGAGAACAGCGGGCGTAGGCGTAGGAACAGGGGGAACCAGGGGGCCATGCCCCCATCCCCCTATATCGGGCCAAAAATCCTGATCTCAGTCAAAATGGGAGGAAGTCGGATATTCTTATGGCCAGCAGGTGCAAAAGGCAACAATGAGAGCAAAACCGAATAGTTTTTGGTCCTGGCATGGAAAGTTTCTTGTCAGCTTCAGGTTGAAGTTTGGCTGGGCCACCCAATATTCTGGACGTTCCTACGCCTATTTCGTGAGGGACCCGGTTTTGGACAGAGGTTTCGGATGGCCCAAAGGGGCCCGTAAAATGTCAGGGGACCTTTCTGCAGCCACAGGAAGTCGAGGTAGACCACTGGGCTCGCACTCATTGTCGGGTCCAGCTGTAGCCATACTAGGGCCCGGCTGCAGCCACAAGTCAGGATCCCGTAAGCAGGACAGGGAATCGTCTGCAGCCACATGAGACTCGTGCTTGCTGAGATTAGGGGCTAGGCTGCGGCTACAGGGGCCCTTGGTGGACCACAGGGGCCCGCAAGCATGCCAGGGGGCCAGCTGCAGCCACATGAGGTCCAGGTAGACCACGGGGGCTCACGTCACGGGGTCCGGTTGCAGCCACAGGGGCCCCCAATCAAGGCAACCCGAGACTGCCGGGCATAGGGGCCCGGCTGCAGTCACAATCAGCCTGAGAACGTCGCTAGGGGCCTGGTTGTGGATACAGAGGCTATAGGTGACCCGCAAAGGGCCTGCAAGCATTCCAAGGAGCCCGGGGGGAGTCCGGCTGTATCCGCAGGGGCCCGCAACTTAGGATTGGGAAGGGGACTCGTCGGGCCATGGGGGAGATTTTTCACGCATTGGGGGCACCCGCGAGGACCCCCAAATGTATGGGAACTTATCTCCTGATAATGGTCCTCAGTGTTTGGTCAACAAGGTTTGGTTCACACAGCGGTCCAACAAAGTCATGATTTTCGGACTTGTTTAACACACCGGTCCTGTGTTTACACCTGTGTCCTCGGTAATATAGGTCCTCCTTAAAACTACCTCAAACAAATTTAGGCCTCAATCAACCCATGACCACAGTGTCTTGACCACCGTCTTCCTGTATGTCACTTCTGAAGCGAATGCGACTGCTAGAAAAACCCGGTCCTCGGTTGACCGTGCTACGTCACGGTCCTCGGTACACATGAAAACATGTATGTGTGTGTGTGTGTGTGTGTGTGTGTGTGTGTGTGTGTGTGTGTGTGTGTGTGTGTGTGTGTGTGTGTGTGTGTGTGTGTGTGTGTGTGTGTGTGTGTGTGTGTGTGTGTGTGTGTGTGTGTGTGTGTGTGTGTGTGTGTGTGTGTGTGTGTGTGACTTTGGAAGTCTAAAAGTAAAAAAATCATTGACCGATTTTAAAATTTCTTTTACCAATCGACATACTCAAGACTTCTCTCAAATGTAGCCTAATAGCGTTTTCCGGAGGCGAACGGTTCTTCAGCCACCTCGGAGAAATAGGTGGGGGGTTCTTCAGGGGCCCCCTCCACTGCGTGTTAATATACCGTTATATATCACTTACAACATCCTGTCGAACGATTCACTGGGCGACTTCCCCGTCCTCGATAGCCCATGCACAGTACATCCGAGCTGCTTGAATAGGAGGCCCACTGCAGAACAGTACCAAAGGATGAATACATTGGCTAGCATGTTCGAAAGAAGAAGCGACAAAGAGCAGCCCAATACAGACGGGAGACAATTAAGGCATATGCTCATTTTACAAAACCCGTGCTATTTTTCGACTGCTCATCAATGCGTAGGACTAATAGCTCTTTGCAGACCCAAAAAGCCTGCCTTGGCAGCAATATTCATCAAGCCTGATGACTGCAGTGCTCCCAAGACGTTTCCCGATCCCGCCTCTCACCTTGTTGGCCCATCTGCCCAGTGCCGAGGACGCCGATGGTTAGTTCGCCCATCGGCCGGTAGGTGAAGTTGTGTTGCGCCCAGCGCCGGTGGCGCTGCTCCCGATAGAGAAAGTGAAACCGGCGCGCATGCGTCAGCACGGCCGTCAGTACCCATTCGGCCAGCTCCCGAGCCGACGTCTCATCAGCCAGACGGGTCACCGTGAACGGAGGCGCCCCCTGTCGGCGGCCAGTGACGAGGCGCATCAATGCAGCGCCTCGCCGTGAATGGGGGCGCCCCTATCAGCGGCCAGTGACGAGGTTTATCACTGCAGCGCCTCGCTGTGAACGGAGGCGCCCCCTGTGAGCGGCCAGCGACGATGCACATCACTGCAGCACCTCACCGTGAATGGGGCTTACGGCTTATAAGTGTTGTGACTAGTGTTCCGTGACCTTGATCCCTTAGTTACATCATTATCTGATTGAACTAAACCCAGTCGTCCGAAAACTTCTATACATTTTCTCACAATCTCAGTTCTGTTGTGTGACGGGTTAGATAACACCAGGCTATTTTACATGTGGGTTATCTATATGTACAGGAAAAACTGCTCCAGAGGTGGACGCCAATGAAAACAGTTATCCACGAAATATGTATTTCTTGTTATTAGGTGTGCTTCATTAGCAGACCAGAGAAGTTCTTCTATTCGCACGTAAGCAGACCTTCGGAAGAACAGCTCCCTACTGCAAACGCAAATGAGAATGGGCTTCCGATTTTCGTTTGAAGATAGACAATAAAATTACCAAATGTTCGGCCAAATTTTCATCATCAGGCGTGGAATCGTTTCGGCGCTATTGAAATGTAGTCGGCTCGTGCGGCTGCTCCCGATCAGCGCCCCTGCCGGGCGGTCGGCTGGTCGCCGTCCCCTGCCCGCACCCCCTGTCGGGCGCCTGACCGGTCACCCTCCCCTGCTCTGTGCGTGGGCTGGCTTGCGCCGAGGCGTGGCTGGGCGTGGGGCCGATTGGGGCAATTCGGTATAGTGAGTGCGGCGTGGTCATGTGTGCGCCCCTGCGCGAGCGCTGGCCATAGCCCGGGGCGGGGTGACCCGTCGCAAGTGAGACCTGTGGAGGCGGGGGGCATTGGAAACCCGGTGCTGGAGCGTGACGGTCATGTTGTGTTGCCAGTGCGTGGCCTAATATACTCAGGACTAGGCTCAGATTGTCTACAATGGTGACAGCCATTAGTGCTTATCTATGATTTGCACTATTCGTCCCACGCCTTTTATTTTCAAATTAGCATGTTTCTAGCTGTGGCAGCCCTGCCGCTAGACATGTTGGATCGCATCTCGCTCCGCGTCACTGTCAGCCAGAAACAGTGACTGAAGTTGAAGTAACTGAAGAGGCTACCAGTCTTCAGTGATTTTGCTGTTATTATCGGCTCCTTCAGCCTTCTGTGTTTCATTAGGCTGGGGCGTGTCTTCGATGGACTGCGATGATGCTGCCCCTCTACAGTACGTCGATTGATTTCTGTACCACCGTTGGTGCCTCTGAGCCTTCTGCGCCTTCATGGAGGGACATCACGATGCTCCACTCCTTCAGTAGCTGCTGAGACTGCTGCATCTCTACAGCTGTTCCTGAAGTTGTTGAACCTTTTTGGTGGTTCTGCGCTGCGTGAAGCTGCTTCACTGGTGGTACCTGCTGCTGCTTCACTGGTGGTACCTGCTGCTGCTTCACTGGTGGTACCTGCTGCTGCTTCACTGGTGGTACCTGCTGCTGCTTCACTGGTGGTGCCTGCTGTTGCTTCACTGGTGATACCGGCTGCTACATTACGTCACCAGTGGTGGATGAGCCTGCCTCTCCTCTTCGGTGGTGACTGGCGTTGCTGCACGTTCCGGTTGGAGCAAGTCTGCGGTTGCTTCTCGTCTTCGGTGGATTCTGCCGCGGCTAGCTGTTTCTGGCCGCTTCTGGCGCTGCTGCGCGTTCCACCGGCTACTGAGACTGCCTTCGCTGGATTTTCCGGCCTGCTGCTGATCCGGCCACTGCTGTATGATGCTTCCCGCCGTCCCGCGTGGCGTCTGAAGACTACGAAAAGATAAGTTGTTTGTGCTTTTGTGTTTGGTTGTTTATCTATTTGTTTGTTTTCACTGTGTGATGGCTATGAAATCTGATGCTGAGGTAGCTGGGGTGGGACCTAGCTCTGGTACTAGTAGCTTCTCTTTTCCGGCCCCAAAGTTTTCAGGGGATGGATCATTTGTCAGATTCAAATCTGATTTGGACACGTTCTACACAATTCATAACTTCAATGATGATCTAAAGCTTCGATTTCTTCCCCTTTGCCTCACTGGGGTCGCACGAGATGCTTTTGAGTCGCTCACATCTGAGCACAGGAGATCATATGATGCTGCAGTTGAGAGTTTGACCAAATTTTTCGTCAGACCATGCGCACTGGATGCCCATGCAAAGCTTCGGGAGTTAAAATTTGAGGCATCCATGTCACTTGATGCTTTCATCATCCAGTTCAAACATTTGATGGGCCAGGCTTTTCCTGGTCACGTAAGCGATCAGGTGCTGTTCCATAGTCTCCTGCCCACCCTTCCCATTAATTTCATTTCATTTCATTTCATTTATTCAGGCTTATCAGCAACAGGTATGTGAAAACCCAATTACAGCTGAAGTCAAGCAATAAAACAGCACACCAATGAATATTTACAATGCAACCGTGTAACAATGTAATGCAACCTATTCCTGCAACAGTAATATAAAACACTCGATATAAAATATACACGAAGCTATGAATATGAAGCAAATGAAAATACATCAGAAACACTGCAATACATTAAGACATGAAAAACGGCATAAAATACGATAAGAAGCCTAAAATGGATGAGCTTTAACATAAGTACCAGGAACAGATAATAGCTCAAGGCTTAGAAACTTTCGATGACGCCGTGAGCAAAGTGAGGAACTTGATTCGCAGTGAGTGCTTCCAGACACCAGTTAGACAGGTGAGAAGGGAAGAAAGCACAGCGATTGAACAAATTTTGCAGCGTATCGAGTCCATCGAGCGTCGCTTAAGTCACGGTCAGGGGGGCCAACGAGGTGGGAATCTGGGCAGTCACACCAGACGCCCTGATACTTCATCTGCTCCGAGACGAGCCTGCTACTGTTGTGGCAGCTTATCTCATCTTAGAGCGACATGTCCTCTGCGTGACACGTATTGTTCAAGATGTGGCCGACGTAGCCACACCTCTGATGTGTGTCCGTTGCAGGGAAACGGACACGGGGGCGTGGTTCCGCAGAGCGCAGAACAGCGCCCCCCGAGTCAGCACCAGCAATAGGTGCCACTGTTTCTGAGCCTGTTGATTGTGGCACAGATGAAAGCAGTGTTGCGCTCCATACTGACACGATCTTTTCAGGACCAACAATGGTAGGTTCCGCAGATCCTGAAGCCAGCGGATCGGGGCCGGCCGAGGGCAGGGTTGCCCTTGATGACAGCATGACTTTTTCAGGCTCTATCTCTGGTACCTCTTGTAAATTTTTGCTTGACACTGGGTCTTCCATAAGTGTTCTTAACAAATCTGTGTATGATTTGCTATCAGGTCTTCATCTTCATGAAACTTCAACTAAAGCGAAAACAGCGTCTCAAGCTGAATTACCCCTCTTGGGGAGAGTGTCTGTCCCTATTAAGGTTGCTGGTAAAACCCATATAGTAAAAATGTACGTCTCTGACAGCATTGATGTGCCGTGCCTTCTCGGTCTAGATTTCCTTAAATCTGTCCCTTGTGTCATTGATCTCCCTGGTAAAGAGTTAGTTATTGTGGATAATCAGAATATTCGCTCCATATCTGCTGATAGCACATCTGTGGGTGGTGCTGTTCTTGGCAGTGATGTCTCGCTTCCCCCAGGATCGGAGTGTTTTGTGACAGGACGTGTCCACAATTGTGACTATGAGGGCTTGATTTTTGTGGAACCGAGTCTAGATATGCCTGGCGTGGAGGTGGTGACGTGTGTTGCCCACTTAGAAAAGTCATCTGTACCACTATTGATTCGTAATGTAACGACAGATAACATTACCTTGCCAAAACATTCACATATGGCAGATTTGGAGGTCGGTTTCGTGGAGGAGGACATGCAAAAACCAGGGGTGCCGGGTGATGCCGTGGACATCGAGTCACTTGTTGACCTAACTGGCGCTGATATATCAGACCATCAGCAGCGTGCATTGATATCTGTGCTTAAGAAACACGAGTCTATGTTTGATGGTCACATTGGGCACACTTCACTCGTTACGCACAAAATAGACACAGGCGATAACCCCCGATCCGCCAGAGCCCCCGGCGAATTCCTCCACACTTGACAGGACAAGTTCGGGACGAGCTTGATAAGTTGGTAAGTAAGGGAATCCTGGAGGAGTCTGAAAGTGGATGGGCGTCCCCCATCTGCTTGGTCAAAAAGAAGTCGGGTGAGCTGAGAATTTGTGCTGATATGCGTAAGCTGAACTCTGTAACACGACTTCCAGCTTTCCCGATCCCACGAATTGACGACACGCTTGAAGCGCTTGCGGGTTCATCACTCTTCTGTGTGTTGGACATGAACGCAGCGTATCATCAGGTGGAAATTGATCCCAGTGATAGGGACAAGGCCACCATAACTACTCCTCTCGGAAACTGGAGATATAGGCGTATGTGCTTTGGTTTGAGCTCTGCACCCTTCACCTGCTGTAAGCTTCTGAATCTTGTCCTTGGTGATATGCCCAAAGACTCTTGTGTTCATTATTTTGACGACATAATCGTGCACGGGAAGTCGTTTGATGAGGTGCTGACGTCACTGGATGGGACTTTGCATCGCCTGCGGGCGGCTGGTCTGACTTTAAATTTGGCTAAATGTCAGTTCTTTGCGCCAGAAGTAGTTTTTTTGGGCCATGTTATTTCCAGTAGCGGCATGGCTACAGATCCCGAGGTGTCCAAAGCTCGTGACTGGCCTCAGCCTCGGACCAAGAAAGAATTGGCTAGCTTCCTTGGCCTCTGCTCATACTTCAGGAAGTATGTTAAAAACTTTGCCCACATAGCCGCACCACTGTTTGATTTGACGCGAAAGGAGGTGTCATTTCAGTGGTCACAGGGCGCTGATCAGGCATTTCAGCGATTAAAGGCGGCACTTTGTGAGGCTCCCGTTGTTGCGTTTCCCAACTTCGGCGACGATGCTGGCAACTTCACCCTTGACTGCGATGCCAGCAACGAGGGTGTGGGGGCTGTTCTGATGCAGGAGCAGGCGGGCACTGACCGTGTGATTGCGTATGGGAGTCACCGTTTGACTAAATCCCAGAGAAACTACTCTACCACTAAGAAAGAGCTTCTGGCCTGCGTGATTTTTGTGCAGGAGTTCTCTCATTATTTAATGGGGAAGTCGTTCCGACTCAGGACGGATCATAGTAGCCTCCAGTGGCTGCTGAACTTTAAGAATCCTTCCGGAATGTTGGCACGTTGGTTGGAGATCCTGGGGAATTTTCAGTTTCAAATCCAGTATCGACCTGGGGCTGAGAATTCGGCAGCTGACGCCCTGAGCAGGCGACCCTCTGAGCTGACAGATGTTGGATGCCAAACGGAACCCTGCTGCAGGTTAACGGCAGGGCAGAATCCCCTTGGCACGGTGCAGAAACGGCCTGAACTAAGCCAGCACTCTCCGGGGTCCATCCAAGGATTTGATCACCGATCTAGGGCTTTCGCCGTCGAGAACCCTGCAGACAGAGACGCATTGCCTGATAGGTCCATCTCTGTGTGTGATAAGCCTGATGAATGTTCCTCCTCAACGTCAGCTCCGGATCACAGAGGGGAACATTGTGCACGTGTGGCTGCTTGGGATTGGCCCTTGAGCTTCATCCAGGAAGAGCAGAGCAAGGACGAGTCTTTGGCTGAGATTGCGATCGTTTTGGCCAGTGGTGAGAACCCGTCCCGCAACAGTGTCTCTGCTCGGCTAAGACCTTGGCTGAAGCATTGGCCTCGGCTCCGCCTTGTGCGGGGAGTGGTCTTTCGTGTATATCGCAGGCGGGCTGGTGCCCCTGAACAGCTGCAAGTTGTTATCCCTCCTGGCTTAGTTGGTGGGGTCCTTGCCTCGCTACATGGGGGTCCTTGCGGTGGACATTTTGGCTCTGATAAGATGGTCAAGCAGGTGCAAAGTCGGTTTTTCTGGCTCGGCATGACCTCTGATGTGGAACGTTACTGTGCTCAGTGTGACCGCTGCATGGGTCGCAACTCACCCAATCCACAGCCAAGGGCACCCATGGGAGAGTTGTTCTCATCAGAACCATGGGAGGTGATGTCGATTGATTTCCTGACAGATCTGCCAGTGACGGAACGCGGGAACAAGCATCTGCTTGTCTGTTGTGACCATTTCACACGCTGGGTTGAGGTGTTTCCCTTGCCGGACATGTCAGCCATAACTGTAGCAAAAACTTTGGCCACTGAGCTTTTCTCCCGCTATGGTTGTCCCTCACGCTTGCACTCAGACTGTGCCGCGAACTTCAAGAGCCAGCTGATTGCCGAGTTGTGTCGCATCATGGGCATTCAGAAGTCCAACACGACTGCCTTCCATCCGGAGGGGAACAGTCGCTGTGAACGGGTTAACCGGACTGTTCTAAACATGCTGGCCAAATATTTGTCGGACAACCACTCTGAGTGGGATAAGCACCTTCCTCTCTTGATGTTGGGGTATCGTGCCCAGATTCACAGGTCATTGGGATACTCACCGTTCTATCTCATGTTTGGGCGCTCACCAAGGCTGCCCATAGATGTTGAGATCGATGCACCCCACAGCGTGCGCTCTAAGCCAGCGGCACAGTACATCGACGAGCTCTGTGATGGACTTCGAGATGTGTATCGAGACGCTCTCAAAGTCTCGAATCACAGCCACAAGCGTAATAAGAGTTTGTACGAGCAGAAACTTAACTCATTCACCTACAACCAGGGAGACTTGGTCATGCTGTTCCGTGGAGTGGCGAAGAGAGGTGAGTACCATAAGTTTCTGCGACCATGGAAGCCAGCTGTCGCACTGGCTCGCAAAGGTGAGCTGAACTACTGGGTGCGCTTGGGGGACGGCAAAAGGTTGTGTGTTCACCATAACCGGCTCAAGCCACGCAGTGTCCGGCAGGGTGACGTTCCGACAGTGGATCAGTCCCATGATGCACCTGTGCATGGTGCAGTGAATCTGGGCAGTACCACGGTCGACAGTGATCTGGGAAGGGTCCCAGATGTGGTTTGTGATTCCCCGGATGTGGCTGGTGATGTGACTGGTGGTTCTTGTCGTGAAACAGATGCGGTTCCAGAGACATCATCACCAGAACCTTCTCAAGTGGGGTCAACTGATGCGCCAGTGAGTAACACTGACAACAGGGTAGACTCTTCTTTCCGGGAGCAGATGAGAACAACCCCTCCTGAATCAGCGTCAGATGACGTCTTTCATTCACCCTGTCCTCATCCTGAAGATAGCGAGGGTGAGGGCACCGATGCTTCCATCACGATTCCGGGAGCCGAGTGCTCTCCGGGCGGACTGATGCCGAGGCGCTCAGTCAGGGAGCGGCGTCCGCCTGATCGCTTATGTCTGTACATTTTCAGCGAGTCTTTCTAGGGCCCGCTTCATTGAGTGTTGTCAAATTCATCTTTGTGGACGTATCTGCGATCGTATGCTCTCTTGCTCACTCATCTCGTGCACTCGTTTCCCTGAATGTGTTGGTACATAATGTTTGTTCTATTTGTGTGAGGCATTGTCTCACACCATACTCTGGTCCCCAGGGGGGATCGCGAGTCTTCAAAGGAAGGAAGAATGTAGTCGGCTCGTGCGGCTGCTCCCGGTCAGCGCCCCTGCCGGGCGGTCGGCTGGTCGCCGTCCCCTGCCCGCACCCCTGTCGGGCGCCTGACCGGTCACCCTCCCCTGCTCTGTGCGTGGGCTGGCTTGCGCCGAGGCGTGGCTGGGCGTGGGGCCGATTGGGGCAATTCGGTATAGTGAGTGCGGCGTGGTCATGTGTGCGCCCCTGCGCGAGCGCTGGCCATAGCCCGGGGCGGGGTGACCCGTCGCAAATGAGACCTGTGGAGGCGGGGGGCATTGGAAACCCGGTGCTGGAGCGTGACGGTCATGTTGTGTTGCCAGTGCGTGGCCTAATATACTCAGGACTAGGCTCAGATTGTCTACAGAAATATTCCACACGGTGTGGGTGATGTGGAGAGTTCCCTGCTTCTTCCCATTATCTCTGTTGGAATTATTCACCTGATGCCGACTTTTCATTTAGACATGAATAAAAGCACCTGAACAATCGGTAGAACAGTGTAAGGGGCGGACGCAGAACCGAGTTTTTTTTTGGGGGGGGTAAACCCATGTTTGCCTCTTCTCCTGAGAGGGGTGGGGGGTGGGAGCGAATATTTTTTGCTCTACAGACCTAGTGTAAACACCTTTTTTCAGTGCTCGACAGACCTAGTATAAGCTACCTCTCCGAGTACATGACCGCTCTCGAGGAGGGGGAGGGGGGAAGCGACTATTTTTTTGCTCTACAGACCTAGTGTAAACACTTTTTCAAAAATTTATCCGGCGTTTAGGGGAGGGCCAAAGATATTTTGCCCCCTCCAGCGCTTTGGGGGGGCCATGGCCGGAATGCCTCCCCCTGCGTCCGCCAATGAGCAGTGTATTTCATATTTCAATGTGCAAGACAACCATGTGAAGCTCGAAAACGTCAAAACATTTCTGAAAACAGCCACGTTATCTTGATCAGCCACACTCACACCCTACAGGTGTTCCTAGTGCCCCCCCTTCCACATGACACAGCTCCACCCGGCGCCGAGTGTACCTCACCAACCTGATCTCTGCTTCACTAATATTGCGGATGAAGTCTTCTTCGATCATTTCTAGCCCATCCAGAGTTTTTCAGCTCCTTTTGGTTCATGTTTTCCATGGCCTGTTGCATAAGCGTCGGAAAAGGGGGGCCAGGGGACCTGCCCTCCACTTTTTGACAAACAATTCTGATCTCAGTCACAATGGGAGAAAACCAGACAGTTTTATAACCAGCCGGTGCAAAAGTTAGCGAGGAGCTCAAATTTGCAGAGTTTTTGGTCTTAATATGGAAGGTTTGTTGTCAGCATCAGGTTAAAGTTTGGCTGGCCCCCTCACTTTTTGCCGGTGGCGATGCTTATGGCCTGTGGCCACAAGCCGAAGTCCAGGCAGGCATCAAACATATCAGAGTACCCCCCATTACCCAAGGGGCTGGGACAGTGGAGCATTTCAACCACGTGTTGAAGGGAATGCTCCAGTCGACAAGCCAGCAGGGTCGTGAGTCGTGACTGGGTTGCATATGAGTTAATATTACTTGGAAGAGAAGTAAAATACGTTGCAGGGCTTTGCACCTTGAAATTTTTAATTGAACACCACTTTTCTGCGATATTATTGCATGGAGAAGAGGTGGAGGAATCACGGTATCTTGACCTGACCTTAGGTCAGGTCGTTTTTATGTTTGACCTAGTATAGTCATATTATACATCATTCGATTCGCCGTAACGAGAGGAAGCGAATGGTGCCAAAAAATTATTCTAACTCAACTCTGCCAGACGCTCGAACCCGGAAACTATTCTCTAACATACCAACTTCTACGACCCGTCATGACCTCATATTGACCTGAGCCAAAAAGTGACTTTTATAAATTCTTCATGAATTTGTATGAGCTATCCACCAGCGTTAGCTTTTTTTGCTATCCCACATATGAGCCGAGTTCGAGGGGGTGTTTAACCCCCCCCCCCCACCAGGGCGAAGGTGGCTCGGAGGCCTACCGGGGCAGGTGTTAAGAGACAGTCCGCCTCTCAGTTTTCAAGGCGAAAGTCCGATGCCGACTAAAATCTGCCTGTTTGGCGTATTTGAACACGAGGTCTGTAATGCATGTGTTTTCGTGTAATTGTGCATGTTTGTTGTGCCCCACTTCCTACTTATTGTATTATGGCACGAACGCAAGAATAGCCCATGGAGCAGCTACCAAAATGCAGAATACAGAATAAAGTCTCCACTCCTCTGCGGGATGCAGCAAGCTGCAGGGACACTTCGCGCTGGTCTCGCCGGGCGTCTCAGAGCCATGGTAGCTAGACATCAGAGCAGGGAGTAGCTGAGTCTGGTGGAAGTGGCGATACATCCTCATCCGCGCCACTAGCTCGTGAAGCGCAGGACCTGACGCCCGGTGAAGTTGCATCGTTGCCGCAAGACTAGGCGAGGTCTTTAAGTGGGACGCCTAAGAGCGCTGATGAGAGCTCTGGACTACGAAGGCCCAAAATAACCAACCAGAGACCCCATACACTCATTGATGAGTGATTATGTGTGTTGACATGTAATCATTAATGTTTGTTCCAGCTTACATTGCTGGTTGATTTTCCTTTAATCGGCAGGCATTGCTTGCTTTTGTCCTAGCCAGCATTGCTAGCCATCAGACATTGTTGCTTTAAATTTCATTCCAGTTCGCATCGCTGATCATAGGAGATCTGTTTTGTTGGCTAGGTTAATAACTTTTTTGGAGGGAGGGGAATGCAGTGTTTTTGAGTATTATAATTCAGTGTTATTTCTGTTTAGACGTTATGCAGCAGGTGGCGGTGGTGCCCGATGCAACTGTAGCGCTATTGTTCCGTATGTATTTCGCGCATTTATACCATTATGACGCAGGGGCGGACGCAGACCCGAGTTTGGGGGGCAAACCCATGTCTGCCTCTCCTCCTGGGGAGGGGGGCGTGCAATTCGGATGCTCGACAGACTTAGTATAAGCTACCTCTTCAAGTACATGATCGCTCTCCTGGGGGAGGGGGGAGGGGCTGGGAGCGAAAATTTGTTTTGCTCGACAGACCTAGTGTAAACACTTTTTTCAAAAATTTATCCGGCCTTTCGAGGGGAGGGGGCAAAAGATAGTTTGGCCCCCTCCAGCACTTGGGGGCATGGCCGGAATGGCCGCCCCCCCCCAGCGTCCGCCAATGTTGTGGCGCCACTCATTTAATGCAAGTTGTTGTCATATGATTGCTTTTTTTGTTACATCAGTCTTGGCCCAAACTACATGTGCAACACCAAAACATACTGCTCCTTGGATTTGCTGAAGTTGGGACTCATGAGTTAGGAAGACACTACACACACAAAACAGATTTGGGTTAAGTGATAGCGAGTGATTTCGGAAAAAATAAGAGTTGGACTCGTGTGTTAGGAAGACACTACACATACCAAAACAAAAGCATATTTGAGCCAAGTGATAGCGAATGATATCGGAACATATTGATAAGCGTAAAAAATAGCACGGGATTGGCCTCGTAAGCCATACAAAATATAAGTCCGTGATAAGTGATGAACCTTAGCGTGCGTTGAATAGTATGCCTATGACGCACTGTTGCTCCGTGCAAGGTGAGCTCTGAGAGAAATTGAGTACAAAACCAGGGGATGCACGGTATCCTCTACGCAACTGGTAGCTCAGTCAAAAACCCATGAAGGCGCCATTTCACTTTAACGCAGGGAGAATGGTTACATGCATTGCGAAAATCGCCATTTCCCGACCAGCAAACGTACGTTTCCTCTGATTTTTTGGTATGCATTTGGTTTCCATCATACCAAGACATAAAAATCACTTTCGTTAATTCGAAATATAAAATCGGAAAATAATGTATACCCAGGGTAGAGATCAATTGGGCTCACTGACCTGGCCTGGGGGCAGGCGATTCATAAGTTTTTCGACACCAGCGAAGGTGACCTGAGCCCAGCGGAGTCGCGGCACTGACTCCAAAACATCGGCAAGAAGTGGCGGCGAGGTAAGGAGGACCTCGGCTTCAGCTAGCTGCCCACCGTACTGCTTCGCCACGTCAGCTCCATCTGACACACACCGGGGCCACAGGCTCAGCTCAACATGGTCAGCTTCCCCTAGATATATCCCTGTGTGTATGCAGGGTTCGATCCAGGATTCCATTTAGAAAGCTTAGAGTGCTCAAGCCTCCCCCATGGTCTCGAATATCTTCTGGCTATGTTTTTACCATGGACGCTCAAAAGCATCTATTGGGGGGGGCATGAGACACCCAAGTCTATGCTTGTATATGCCACTTCGTACAGGTTCAAAATGTATGTGCTCATGCATGAGTAAACTTCTTTCTTTTTTCCAGAAACATAGATGCGTGAGCCGGGTTGGTAGAAAAAGGAACGGACAAAATGTCAATTCATGTATTTATATTTGACATACACAAGGGGCCAGGGGCGGACGCAGACCCGAGTTTTGGGGGGGCCAAACCCATATCTGCCTCTCCTCGGGAGGGGGAAGGGGGAGCGAATATTTTTTTGCTCTACAGACCTAGTGTAAACACCTTTTTTCAGTGCCCCACAGACCTAGCATAAGCTACCTCTCCAATTACATGATCGCTCTCCGGGGTCCGGGGGAAGGGGGCGGGGTGGAAGCGAATAATTTTTGCTCTACATACCTAGTCTAAACACCTTTTTTCAAAAAATTCTCCTGCGTTTGAGGGGGGGCAAAAGATAGTTTGCCCCCCTCCAGCGCTTTGGGGAGGCATGGCCGGAATGCCCCCCCCCTGCGTCCGCCAATGCATGTGGCTATTCTGACACCGGTCATAATGAAGATGAGGGACATAAATGACAAACTTAAGCAAAAACACACTGTAGGACAAGGATAAGGATATGATGGTTGATGGGGAAGGACGGTGAAAGGATCGTTGGTAACAAACGTTGTCACAAAAATCCTTCAAATCAATGTTTTTCAAACCTTGTACACACTCTCGGCGGGTCTCACGTACTATAGCACAAAATGTTTTGTTCTATCGAAATCGAATAATCAAAACCCATTCATTCTTAACACGAAAAGTGGAGGGCTCCTAAAGTGCCTCCCTCCACCTATTTTTCCAAGGTGGCTGGAAAACCATTCGCCGCCGGAGAAAGCTAATCAGCCAAATTGGAGAAAATTCATGAGCACGTCGCTTGGTGGAGAAATTTTGAGAATCAATCGATTATCTCTTGACTAATAGGCTTTCAAAGTCAGACCTATATTATGGGACCGTTGCAATCGCGCGGTGGCAACAGCTCGCCTGCACTGCAGACCGAGTGGTGACGTAATAATGTCATACAATCAGTTATGTGTCAAAATCAACCCACATTAAGGTCAAGGTCAAACGCGACATGTCAAGGTCATTGACTCCCGTTATCCTGTCAGATGACATTATTCATAGGACGTATGCGTTGACTTCATAGTTAAGGCTATCCAATGTCAAGGTCAAAGGTTTGTCTCAAGGTCAAACCTTCATTTCCCGCCCCAAGGCTGCTATAGTGCACGTTACATTGTAGATTATTGGGAATATGTTACATTTTTACGTCATAGGTCACTGACCTTGAATAACCTTGACCTCAGAATTTCAGACAACAATGTGTGGGACCTTTTCCTCTATGACCTTTGCCCCCTTTTGGTGTATTTCCGGTGTTTGCACATAATCACGGCATTTCCCAAAAGGTCTCCAGCACGGCCCAGATTTGACCTTGAAGATATTGACCTAGGTCAATGAAATTTTGTCATAATGTAGATCACCATCGCCCCCACACACCCCCAAATGAGAGTTTTTCTAACCCTCTTGGTTTCCGATATCTCAAGGGGCACTTAATAGACCCCTCCACTGCACGTTGACGGTAGACCCCTCTACACTGCGTGTGCTAAGGGGAACACTATAACACAATTAAAGGCCATACCTTGAAAATGTAAAACTCCCAGGCCTGCAGCTTACGTACGACTGTAGCTCTGGAGGTTTTCTAGCTGAACAAAGCCAGTTCGTATTATCTATCTCGATAATTGCGGCTCAGAGCCCATAATAGCCGTGTTTTCCTGTTTTCAGAAAGCTTCAAAACACCGGCGTGTGCAAATAAAATGCAAATATCAAACTTTCGACGTTAAATTCGAAACCAGGGGGGACTCACTTCCACAGAAACCAACTGATCCCAAAACATCAACGCAAAAGTTGCCAAGCAGATATAGATACATACCGCTGCTGCAAATTTGTATTGGAAACCAATTGCATCCTTTTGTGTTTGCAACAGTACTGGTGTTGGGTGGATTTGGAGCTATATTATGTGGCTTAAATATGACGGAAACATACGATGACGGTATTTCTTTTCTCTGTGAGCCGAAACAAAAACACCTGTCACGAGAGATGCTTGTCCTAAGGAGGCATCTGCAGGCCTAGATCTTAGCACTGCTTTGTTAACGCCCCATAGAAATGGCATCTTAAATGTATTTTGCAAAAGCCTTGGATTCAAACTGTTTTGGTAAGCAGCAGCAGGCATATTGTTGGGAAATTGCAGGAATACAATTTATTGTCCTGAAACGTACAAAACGATAAATTCTGAGCATCTAATGAAACAATTCAATTCTAGCCCCATGGAATCTAGGCCTTACCCCCACAGATATGGCTAGGTTGTGTGTATTATTTTCAAGCCTATCTACCCGCCCAGTCTCCTGCGCCAGCCCATCTGGCAAAGCCTGTGAAGTCTGCTAAGATGAGACCCACTCAAGCTCCCATGTCTGATGAAGACCAGGTTGATTATTCCTATCCTGAGCTCGGTAAAGGATTGAAGCCAGCAGGCGATAACGACTCTAAAACCGTTAGGTAAGATAGGGTACGGTCCAGCGTCTTACCTGATGCCAACAACTCAACGACTTTACAGCTTTCTGGAGCGTTCTTCTTGAGGAATGCTGCTGCAGCTGCCAGGTCATGCTTTGAGAGGAGCATGTGGACTTTTGTCAATTTGAATGAAGACATTCTGCAAACTGAAAGGGATAAAGGTATAAGATAAATACATGTACGTAAGCAAAGAGAAAAACAAAACCGCCAAACTAGAATTACAGCCCTCAATTATCCTTCACACATGTGATAGCGAGCACAAAATGAACATTGAAATAAGTAACCAAAAATATGAGAGGGGCGGAGGAGGCTGGATTAGGGTCCACGGAGATAGGAGATAAGAAATATGACTCCACCGACATAATCACTATTCGAGCTTGGCCATGGCCACCGGTACGTGCGGACCGCCCTCAGGTGCATAGTGCTAGCACGGGGGAGTGACGGGTGGGCGGGGACGGCAGGGATGCACAGCGAGGTGAATTCAGCGGCACAGAAAGGCGGGAACTGTGCACAATGAAGGTGAGAGCAGAGGGTAAGCTGCTGCCGCCCCGGTAGCTCGGAAATCATGCACAAGTGGGCGAGTGCCCATTCAGCGAGAGACAGCATTGTTATTAAGCATCCCGACACGGAAGAGTCCGGGTCTGGACCATCGTGGTCGAAAAACCAGGCCTGATTGACTCGACATTGCTAGCGACAGGGGCCAGCTGTTCCTCATATGGAAGGAACAGTGGGAGGACTAAGGTGTGTATCTCAGGACTCCAGGGCAAATGGTACCAGTGGCTGCCTCATAGACTACACCATCCAGGTCATGTGCAACCTAGAATTAAGTGACAGCACACTGCTTGATGTGAAGGCATATTTCTCTGGCCCTGAAAAGTATGCTAACAGACAAGTGAACTAAGTCGTTGGGCAGAAATGAGTTTAGGAATAGGTACAGGGAGATGGTGAGAACTTTGAAAAGTTTCTTGCCTACCTTAGCGGACTGTCTTGAAACTGTAACTTATGCACTTTTTTTAAAATATTTTTGCGTTCCCAACCTGGGAACATTTTTCACATTTGCACTCACACAAGCAGACACACACTATGTACACGGCAGCGGGCTTACGCTATCGGCACCTTGGGGAGTCATGTCCGCGCTTCCTGTCGCGCCCCACTGTACCAGGCAGTGGAGCTATCCGATTTCTCGGACCCGGCGGAACAGAGGACTACCCGGTGACACGCGGCGAGGCCGTGCCTGGGGGTGCCACCGGACCGGTGGATCTATTTAAAGGCAGATCAGCCCGTGCTCCAATAACAAGGGCGCTGGTTGGTGCGAAGTCCCTAGTCAGGCGGGCACTACCCAGTGTACTGCCATCTCCTGGGTGGAGGCGGTCGGAAAGTCTGCGAGGTCGCTTTGATCCAAAGACCTCCCACACTGGACCAGGCGCCTAACCAACTGGTGTTGTAACTTATGCACTATGTGTAACAATTCAATCGTAAGGGATAGGATAGTAACAGGTCTGAGATCAAGAGAAATTGGGCTATCCCCTATCTGTCCCTTGCTGCTGCCATGATCATGTGTACAGTTCAGGAGGCTAAATCCCGAGATAACGTGTAACTGCAGACGGTTGACCCTGCATGTTCGCAGCAGAGAGCGGAGTCACGAGGCCACCGAGGGCCAGTCTGCAGAATGTGTCAGGTTTCAATGAGATCTCATTGGGGTAGCCTAAGGCAGACCTATCTGTTTGGGCCAGACTTTGACTGTGCTTGGGGCAGAGCAAGAGCTCCTAATACAGATCCTGATTCTCGGGGCAGCATTGGTCAGCCAGGGTAACCACAGAGGAAACAAGAATAAAAACTAAAGAAATGAAAAGTGATGCTTTCTTACAAACATGAGAGTACAAGAGGAATTCAAGTGTGTTCTAAATATAGAAATAAAGCATTCTGTTTGAATGTGTTTGATAAATTTTGTCCAAGTTATTGCAAGCAGGGTTTTTGGAGTCAGCCAGTGTGCAAAGTATGGCATTTTCGACGAGATCTCATTGCTGCGAGTGCCCTTGGAGACAAGAGCAAGTGGTGTGAATTTTATCAATCTGGTGCAAATTTGTGAGACTGGTGCAAGGAAGGTGACACTGAAAACCAAACAAATAATGACTGAATGCTTATAAAGACACAGGAGGGGGCCTTAGAAAAAGTCCTTAACTAACTAATAAGAGAGACAGTATTGCATTGTGTGGGTAGGAATGGGCACATTTTTCCCTGGTAATATGACAGGTTGATGCGAATTTTTGGTGGCTGGCGGTGCGAGAATTCTAGATGGCTGGGGTATTATGCTAGTAGTCAGATCACATCTCGCGGTTCAAAAGGGTCACATCAGAAGGTCCACAGTTCATAGGTTCTACCGCTCAAAAGGTCCAACTTTAAAAAAATCCAACATTCAAAAGGTCCAAAGAGGCGTGATCAGATACATGAGAGTGGGGTGCATGATGCCGCAGAGGCGTGCTAAGACACCTGATAGCAGGAGGCAATGAGGGTTAGGTTTTAGGTAGGGTAGGGTAGGGTAGGGTAGGGTAGGGTAGGGTAGGGTAGGGTAGGGTAGGGTAGGGTAGGGTAGGGTAGGGTAGGTTAGGTTAGGGTAGGTTAGGTTAGGTTAGGTTAGGTTAGGTTAGGTTAGGTTAGGTTAGGTTAGGTCAGGTCAGGTCAGGTCAGGTCAGGTCAGCTCAGGTCAGGTCAGGTTAGGTCAGGTCTAGGTTAGGTAAGGTCAGGTCAGTTCAATTGTAAATGCCCTTGGTCCCTATTTCCTAGTCTGGGGATATATCACCCCTCTTTCCAGAATCTGAGTGCGCCTCTGGTCTGGGTACCACTTTACACTACTCAAACTTGCCCTCCTTCCGTCGGTTTCATCTCTAGGGATTTTCTTGCAGAATATGTGGATATTTCTAAAACATCTTGAAAAGTGGTACCCAGACTAGAGGCGCACTCAGATTCTGGAAAGACGGTTGATATCCCCAGACTAGGAAAGAGGGACTGAGGGCATACACACCTGACCTGACCTGACCTGACCTGACCTGACCTGACCTGACCTGACCTGACCTGACCTAACCTAACCTAACCTAACCTAACCTAACCTAACCTAACCTAACCTAACCTAACCTAACCTAACCTAACCTAACCTAACCTAACCTAACCCTCATTTCCTCCTATTATCAGGTGTCTAGGGCTGCGTTCTTTGAATTATTCCGAGGTGGAATTCCAGGGGTTGTGCGTCGTGATATACCGCGGATCCCAGCTGGGAACGTTCTTGACCGAGGCCGGAATGCGGCGTAAATGGCGAGGTGCGACAGTCTTATTATTTATTTTGACTTGTGCACGCGCAAATCTTTCATTTACCTTCATTTAGCTGTTATTATGGGGCGCCATCAATATCTCCACGACTCAAAAAAGTCCACAGTTAAATTCCCCTTCAAAATGTTCTAATACCCATAATTCATATTACCCACACGACAGATAGTCCACGACTTAAACAGTCCCCGGATCAAAAAAGTCCACACTTACCCCTGGCGGCAAGGAATAGGAAACCCCACATATAGATGGCTCCACAAGTCACAAACTCCACGGATCAAAAAGTCCACAAGGCACGTGGCAGGGTGGCACTAAATGAAGCTGTAGTTATGTGTCTGCCCGTCAGATGTCAGAGCGCAGGACGCTGGCAGTGCACTATGTGGCAATTAGAAAAATGGGTATCAAAAAGAGTTTATCATTAGTGACGAATTAGGCCACGCTACCGTGGCAGGTCCTGTAGGTATGTACATTTTGGGGAACCAAACGGTCAGGTGTTTGAGGACTATGCATTTTTAGGAAAACTGGGTGCTTTGGCAGTGGCACAGCCCGAACTTTGGTATGGGGACGCACCATCTTTGAGGGGCCAGGGGCGGATCTAGCCGGTCGGTTTGGGGGAACTAAAGTCGGAAAGCAAAAAAACTTCACACAGTGAAAAATTGCGCTACAATATGACTTGCCGGCAGAATTTCGAGCATTTCAAGCGAAAAGCAGAGCAAAGCAATAACAAATAAATTGCAATGTTCGGGGCGAAAAATATGGGCTCAAGATACTTTTTTCCCATCAAAAGCCCAATATTTTCACTGAACTTTACTGGTTCTGTTTGAAGTTGAGAGTTGAAGTACCAAACTTCTTGCTTATAAACTAAAAAGGATTCGGAGACAAAAGGAGGTTGATCGCTCGGGGGGAACAGAGTTTTGTCCCGAGCTTTTCTGTTAAGGGGTGGGGCAAATGCCTTTTTGCACCCTGAATCCGCCACTGTGAGGGACATCCCGGGAGAGAAGGGGCACTTTTAGCGTGTCCAGAAAACACTAGCGGATCCAAGGGAGGGTCAAAGGGGCCATGGTGCCCTCAAAAGACTACAATAGAATATTTTGGCCCCGCAAAAAGGACCAAGTTTATGCCTTTTTTGTCTCAAAAATACCTTTTTTGCTATTTTTCTCAATTTAGCCACCAAGCCTTGGTTTGGTCCCCACCAAAGCTGCTCCTGGATCTGCCAAAGCCAGAAAACTTATTATATCTTAATTTATATCACTTTTTGGGCACCTTTGGCCCTAGACAAATTCAAATCAAGCGCTGACAGAAAAGAAGAACTGGGCTAAAATAGGAAAAATCGCAAAAACATTATCCAAATCTTATAAACGTAGCCAAAACACAACACTTTTGTATAGATTTAACGACAAGTCACAGCCAACTCAAGCAAGTAGTTAACCTTCGCCCCGGTGGGGGTGTTTGAACATCCCCCCGGATTTTTCTAGCGGCACGAAAAAACCGTGGCGCGAAGCGTCTCCGTACTTGGCACACCTTATCCTTGATAATTCCACAACTTTCTCCAAAATTTTAAGTTTGGGTCATCTCAGGTCAGGTCAACAGTACAAGTCAAGTGACCTCACCTCAAAAATGTTTAAGGTGGCATAAGTATGGAATGGGTGAATCTATCGGATTGAAACTTATAACACATTATGGTCCCACCGAGTTCTACAAAATATGTTCCGGGATTTTTATATCAATGACCTAAGGTCAAGTACGGACTGTAACCTCTCTTTTGGAATTACAGGAGAAAAACAGAAATTAACTGTATTTGTTAATAAAGCTGATATTTGTTATAAAGCTGATAATACCTTCAAATTTTCCAAGTAGAAGTATCCTGGGCTCCTTTCCAGGTTCATGCTGCAATTTTTGACCTGTGATCTCTGAGAGGTCATCTGGAGCTACTTAAGCAGTTTTCAGACCTAGGTCAATAGCTTTGTATGACATGATGATACATATTTTATTTTCATACCACTGCATTTGGATTGCTATTGTGAGTCGATTACTATGCATATTGACTATGCTAGGTTGAAAAATGACCTTGACCTGGCCTGAGGCAGGGGCGTAGCCAGGCTTTCGCTCAGGGAGGGGCGGCGCCCCAAAAAGGGCCCCTGCGACAGCGCCAAATGGGTCCTGATGGGTAAAAAGGGTTCTACTTGTTACAGAATAGTGCTGAAGAGGGCTTAATACGCGCCCCGCTAGGGTCCCTTGCATGACGCGCCCCGCTGGGGGTGTTTTTCGCCCCCTCCCCTCCGTATCTCGTTCCCCACGAAAGCTAAAGAAAAATTACGGGCGGTGTTCGAAAGCTCTGGACAAGACGAATATATTTTATACGAAGAGCTTTTATGTCAGGTCAATATTGAGGTCAGCATAGGTCAAAGAATGGCTTACAACAGAGCAGTGTACGTTTCCCTCTCTAGATCTGCTCTCATAGGAGCTAGAGCAAATATTTACGCATCATTGGATTCCTCTTATCGCGGCAAATCGAATGATGTATAATATGACCTTGCTAGGTTAAATAGTCAAAATGACCTGACCTCGAGCTAGTTCAGGGTCACAGAGTGACCTGGTATGGTCATGTTACATATCAATTGACTCCCGTGACAATATAAACACAATGCAATCAAATGGGAGCTTTATCTCAATTCAGTGAGACTTTATTGGCAAAACAATCACTCTATGCTCCCGTGACCTGGTATGGCCTTTGAGAGGTCAGATGCTCAAAAACTCAACTCAATGGTCAAGATCGTGGTAATAATAGACGGTTTGAGGATTTTTAGCTTTATCTATCCATTATTTACTGAAAACGAGCCCATTCTATTTTTCACCATAGACTTATAATGGGGTGACCAGCAAATTGACCCTACCTTAGGTCAACAATATCAAAATTCAGAGATAACAGATTTGTAGACCCTAATCACCTTATCATGTTGTGGAAGTTTCAAACTGATCCGTTTGCTAATGTTCCCTGGGCACTGCTTCAAACTCGTGATTTTAGGTTTTGAGGTTGGGTCACTTGACCTTGAATAGCTCCTTGAACTGAAGGGAAAATTACGGGCGGTGTTCGAAAGCTCTGGACAAGACGAATATATTTTATACGAAGAGCTTTTATGTCAGGTCAATATTGAGGTCAGCATAGGTCAAAGAATGGCTTACAACAGAGCAGTGTACGTTTCCCTCTCTAGATCTGCTCTCATAGGAGCTAGAGCAAATATTTACGCATCATTGGATTCCTCTTATCGCGGCAAATCGAATGATGTATAATATGACCTTGCTAGGTTAAATAGTCAAAATGACCTGACCTCGAGCTAGTTCAGGGTCACAGAGTGACCTGGTATGGTCATGTTACATATCAATTGACTCCCCGTGACAATATAAACACAATGCAATCAAATGGGAGCTTTATCTCAATTCAGTGAGACTTTATTGGCAAAACAATCACTCTATGCTCCCGTGACCTGGTATGGCCTTTGAGAGGTCAGATGCTCAAAAACTCAACTCAATGGTCAAGATCGTGGTAATAATAGACGGTTTGAGGATTTTTAGCTTTATCTATCCATTATTTACTGAAAACGAGCCCATTCTATTTTTCACCATAGACTTATAATGGGGTGACCAGCAAATTGACCCTACCTTAGGTCAACAATATCAAAATTCAGAGATAACAGATTTGTAGACCCTAATCACCTTATCATGTTGTGGAAGTTTCAAACTGATCCGTTTGCTAATGTTCCCTGGGCACTGCTTCAAACTCGTGATTTTAGGTTTTGAGGTTGGGTCACTTGACCTTGAATAGCTCCTTGAACTGAAGTGACCTTAACTCAAAAATTTTGGCATATGTGTAAAATTGATCAGGGATAAGGTACTGCAAGTTTCGCTGTGCTGCGTCTCTTCGTTTTTTAGCTATCTGGGGAAAAACCAGGAAGGGGAGAATTTCGCCCTCCCTCCCCAGCGGGGCGAGTGTTAAGAGGGCCCGGTCTGGTATGAAATTTCAAATTTGGCCACAAAGCATAGTGCGGGCGAGCTGCACTTCGCGCGGCCCGTGTCATAAAGGGGCCCTTCGGACCCTCAGGGAGGGGCGGCTGTCCCTGCCGCCCTCCGCCCTTGGCTACGCCCCTGACCTGAGGTAAGGTTATTTTTGTTTTTTGACCTAATGTGGTCATATTATACATCATTAGATTTTCTGTGACGAGAGGAAGCGAATGGTGTCTCAAAAATGATTCTAACTCAACTCTGTCAGACGCTACAGACCAAAAATTATTCTCAAAATGTCACTTTCTTTGACCTGTCATAACCTCAATATTGACCTGAGCCAAAAAGTGACCAATATAGTTTCTTCATGAATTTTTATGAGCTACGCACCAGCCTTCATGTTTTATTTTTCTATTCCACATAAGGGCCGAGATCGAGGGGGTGTTCAAACACCCCCACCGGGGCAAAGTGGGTTTGTAGGCCCATCGTGGCGTGGGTTTAAGCTTCTTGCAGACGAATTGAAAATCTTACAGAAAATTCAATTGATCTAGGAAAATAAGTTCTGACCTTTTGCAGTGCTTTCATAAGTCCTTATGATGCAACCATGGTCCCGTTTTTAATTTTCTCGTACATCTACATGACATGCTCTTTAGCCTATGTTGAGTGCATCTTGGGGGGGACTGAAATAGTTGAAAAGGGGACTTCAATAACCTCGGAATAATCGATTAGCATATACTTACTGCCGTTTATACTCGTATTTTTCCATTCGAGCCAATTCGGGTGGGATGATCGAGCCCCCTTACCAGATCGATTTTTTGTTCTGTAAATCCAGCTAAGAACGATCTTGGTCAATACCATGCTTCCACAGTATCATCCTCTAATCCGTAGTCATGATTTGGTAAGAAGGATTTAATGCATTCGGTGTTCAGGAATGCCTTGTGACACAGTGTTCTCAGAAAATATCCGGGAGTAGGTCACATGGACAATGTACATATAAATTCTGAGAAGGTCACTTGATTTCTTTCTCTTCACTTTTCTTTTCACTTGATAATTTCTTGGGTCACTTAAGCAGGTTCTCATGTATTAGTCAATAGTTTTGCATGGAATATGCAAAGGACTGTGTTAACATTAAGGTGAACCCCTTGCTTCTGTAAGTCAATTATGAAATGTAAAATATAACTGACACTATAGCAGCCTTTAAGCGGGAAATGAGGGGTTGACCTTGAAAAAAGACCTTTGGACTTGACCTGTGACCTTGAACTGAGCTTGAGTAGCCTTAACTCTGAAGTCAAAGCGTAACATACGGCATGCTGAATGATGCCATCTGACCGGAATACTGGGATCAATGACATTAACCTGTAACCTTTGACATTGACATTCATGTGGAGTGACCTTGACATATGATCTGATTATGTAACGTTATCACGTCACCATTCGGTCTACAGTGCGGGTGAGATGGTGCCCCTAAGCGATTGCAGTGGTCTGAAAATATAGGTCTGACTTTGGAAGCTTATAAAAATCATTCACCGATTTTCAAAATAATTCTACCAACCAATCAGCTCATAGATTCTCTCAAATACAGCCAAGTAGCGTTTTCCGGCGGTGAACGTTTTCCGGTCACCTCGAAAAAGTGAGTGGGACACTTTAAGGTCCCCTTCGCTGCGTGTGTTAAGAAAGTTGGCAACAAAATACTAAAAACTAGGAAAAATTCGATCGCTTTTAGGGGCCATGTCTGGATTAACCGGCCCTACGTACATACCTACATAGGAAAATGGAACACGTATGTACCTACCTTTTAGACAATGGAAGTATGCGTTTTGACCGTTTGCTTCGCTTGTCTTCATTCTCGTTGTATTATTTCTTGGCATTACTAAATATTTCGATGTCAGAGAAGTCTTGGAGTATCCTACATTTACTTATGAAGGGCACTGGTCCCATAGCACACGCACTGGAGAGGGGTCTGGCACTAACAAGCACTGGAGAGGGGGCTGATAGGCCTCCCAAGATCTCGGAAACAAAGAGGCGTAGAAAAACACCGTTTAAGGAGTGGGTGGGGGCTATGGGTAACTACATCATGACCAATTATTATTGACCTAGGTCAATATTTTCAAGGCCAAGCGAAGTCATAAGGGTCAAATATTGGCCATGATGGGGACCGCGTGGAAAATGCGGTTATTATGCAGGAAAAGGGGGAATAATCTAAAGGCGGACCAGGGTCATAGAGGAAGGTCGCAAAGAACCTTCCCTACAGATTTTGTGTCTAGGTCATTCAAGGTCATTGACCTATTAGGTCACAATATGGTATACAGCTTATAATGTACATACATTATAACTAGCATTATAGCAACTAAAGTGCTTGGCGGTAAACGAGGACTGACCTTTCCCAATGACCTTTGACCTTGACCTTTGACTTTGGCCTTTGCATTGAGGGTACCTTAACTATGACGTCATAGCGTAATATACATCCAGACCGGGTAACGTCATTTGACCGGAAGCACTGAGGTCAGTGACCTTAAAAGTGCTGATGTGACCTTTACCTATGACCTTTGACCTTGGCCTTTATGTAAGGTGACCTTGACATACCATCCCAGTTATATGGTGTTATGACGTCACCACTCGGTCTCCAATGCAAGTGAACTGGTCCGACCGCGCGATTACGATGATCTCAAAATGCAGGTCCGGCTTTGAAAGGCTGTAAATAAAAATCGACCAATTTTCAAAATTATTTCACCAATGGCCGTGCCATTAAATTCCTGTTAAATGTGGCCGAGTATCGTTTTGCGGCTACGAGAGGTTTTCCGGCCACCTGGGAAAACAGGTGGGGCCTCCGAGGGCCCCCTCCAGTGCACGCGTTAATGGAGAAAATCCTAAATACGAATGCCGGGTGGCTAAAATCAGTCCACAGCTTGAAATAAGAAATGTCTACCGAACCATGAAATTTAGGATATTGTAACGAGCTTCCTGCGCATTTTTTCAGGAATTACGGCCTGCTTAGTGCTCCAAACGTTCGGAAAATTGGTGATTTTACTGTCAAATTTCGCGACTTTAATCTGGTTCCATCTATGACTGTCAAAAATCTCGGACTGACCTTCGACTGCGCCCTCAGCTGGAATTTTCTCACATTTCTCTTCTCACTCGTCAATGCTTTGGAATTCTGAGTGGTTTGTCACATCTGAGGCGCTGCTTGCCTCCCAGCGTCATCTCGCCGATAGTCAGTTCACTGGTTATTTCCCGTGTCCGATATTGCATCAGTGTTTTTGGCAACGGAACTCATATAAACAATATTCGACTCCAAAAGATAATTAATTATGCAGCAAAGGTAATTTTCGGCCGCAGAAAATTTTGACCATGTCTCTGGTTTATAAGAGGAACGTGACTGGCTGTCGGCGGGGAGAGCTGGTGAGGTACCACACGCTTGCACTTGTACACAAGGCAGTGTGTCTCGGGGAGCCAGAGGAGCTGGCCCGGGGATTCGTGCGTGTCGGCTCTATACGGGAGCGTACCACCAGACAGGACGCGAATATCGTTGTACCAAGCTCTCGTACTGGAATGGGCCAACGTAGGTTCAGCTCCAGGGGGCCTCCATTTATAATGAGCTGCCTGAGGAGCTGAGTGTTTTACCGGCCCGCTTTTTTGTCGTGCCCTTAAAAAGTATATAATAGCAGAGCGGGATCAGGTGCGCTGAGCGAGTGGCGTTTGTGTGGTATGCTTTGTCTTTTTAACGATGTTTTTATATAATCCTGTTTACATGATTTTAATGTCGTGTGTATGTCTCCTTCTTACTATTCCAACTGACGTGGGGTCGCAGAAGCCATGGATGACCGTGGGAAGACTCTGAATAAAGTCTTTGTCTTTGTCTTTGCTTATGCTCTAATGTGGGTGGTAGTGTTGAAAGAAACATTTGCCGGATTGACTAAATGTTGTCGGGCCGGTGGCTCCACGCTTAAGATTGTCTGCTCGGCAAGAAAAACTGGTGTGCTACCCAGCACCTTTCATCTGAGCGTCGCTCAGTGCGAAGCGGGAAGTTCCACCGTCTCCGAGCAGCACAGATATATGAGACGATAGCGTGCTCGGTGGCGCGACAAATTCGCGCGTTTTCTTTATGCAGCCTTGAGTTAGCCGTAGACTCAGAAATGGACACACAAAATTAAATGCCTATTGGAACGCGGGTACCTGTGGTACCTGCGACGCAATGGAGAATCCCTATCACATTCTCATCAATTGTTTCCCAGCACAATACCCATCGGCAACCCATGCTAGACTACTGCCGAATCCAAAACATCCCTGTAGACCTAAAAACTCTGCTCGGTAACGACCATCCTGAGCTACTCGAAAAACTCTTTACATTTCTAAAGGACTCTGGGCTAGAGAAGTTTCTATAAATCACCCCCTCCCAGTATATATGATGGAGGGTGCATGGTGCACCCCCAAAGTAGGACTTGCCTATTTTCAAATTAACCATTCATGTCATAGACGATCCACTGCAAAATTTAAGCAATAGTTGTTTAACCTTTAAATGGTATATCGTAGGCTAAGGATAGGTTATATTAGGCTAGCTTTGAAATCAGGTTAGGTTAAATAGGGTTATATTTCTTCACCGCAGTGATACCTTTCACTGCGGCTCTATGCTAACCACACTCATACTCTTACTAACAATCTAACTGTCCTCTCACACTTCTCTTTCTCTGCGCGGCGGCTGCCCAGCCGGAGAGGGGAGCTGCAACCTCACCTCCGGGTTGCAGGGTAAATTCGCGGCACCCTGGCCAGGTGTTTAGCGCAGTTTCTAAAATATGAAAATTAATGATTTAACGGAGGATTTCGAGTAACGTAGACAAGCGGACATCAGTAGCTGACACACAAAATTATAAATTCTAAATTCCGAATTCTAAATTTAAGGTCTTCAACCACAGAGATAACCTTCGCACTCTGCGGGTCTAATTTTATAAAATGAACTCCCTTGGCATGGCTATGCCATTGCCACGACCGTCCATCCGCAAGCTGAAACATCTTGCAACCCATTACTTGAAATAACTCCCATTGCTTTAACAGACTAACGTAGCTTGCCCTCACGCAAAATTCTAAATTTCTCCCACACACTCCTTTAGAGGCGGGCAAAGGTGCTATGCACAGAACGCCTTATAAAAAGCCTTTGACTTGAGTTAGCCGTCAGGAGTCAGCTTGAAATGAAGTTTCCCCGGCGTGGAGCATCGGAGACGATGGAGAATACCACTGGCAATGCGTTAGCTGAGAGGACAAGAGAACGTTTTGCAAGTGACTCTATTTAAGAACGTCACTTTAACATGTAGTTAAGGTAATGACCAGGGGTATGGAACTAAGGAGGCGCTGGGCTATCCTCCAGCTTTTATAGTCAGGTAAAGAGTGCTCCACATGCTCAGGCTCTCAATGAAACGTTTTTGTTTTTAACCCTCGCTCCACCGGGGGCATCGACAGCCCCCTAATGTTTTTTCGGGATAGCAGAAAAAACAACGAGGCACAGCACCGCGGTTGAGGGCTCTATCTCTCACCCCATCATTTTCCCACCATCCCTGAAATCTTTTACCCCGGGTCACCCAAGTTCAGATCACCAGGCGAGGTCAACCAAGGTCACCTCACTTCAACTTTTTGAGCTCTATAAGAGCTACGTTTCTCTGTCGATCGATTTGAAACTTCCTACAGTTCTTGACCCTGCCAGGGTCTACATAATGTATATTCTGGATTTTTGATTTCGTGACCTGAGGTCACGTCACGAGGTGACCTCTCCCTTGAAAAAAACATTGAAAAAAGCGGTCTTACGATCTAAAAGCCACAAAAAACTATTGAAAATGCTCGGCTTGCTCAGAAAAGCGTTCTTGGACACCCTTTTACGGATCCCAGGGGTAAAATTTTCCCTTTGGCTTCTCTGAGGTCATCCAAGGTCACCAGGGGTAAAAAACAGGGTCAAATCTTGACAATAACTTTTGACCTAATTAAGCTAGAACGATGAATCAAACACCATAGTGTATGTCTCATCACTGGCTATATACGTTTTAAGAGTCATATTTTTCCCAGAAACTGTTGTCAAGTAGTTAGAAATGTTTTCGGGATATTAGTCTGGACTAACATCCCGTTGAATTCTAACTAATATTCCCGTATTCTAAGACTACCTTCAAAAGTTTACTGACGCATGTTAAGGATCCTATGAGTAAGGGAGAAAAAGGGGGCAGTTTATGAAATGAAATGCGAGTGTGGGTCAACATATATAGGGGAATCAGGTAGGCCGCTAGGGGGTAAGGGTGGAGGAGCATATAGGGGATATTCGGAACGGCAGGTTTTCTAAATCAGCAGTGTCATGTCATGTATATAGTTGTCGGAAGGATCTGAACCCTCGTGATGTTAAAATTGTTGCAGTAGAGCAAAAATCCGTAAGAAGGTCTGTTAGGGAAGCGATAGAAATTAGAATAAGGGAAGCAGATATAAATCGGGATAGGGGAAACGTTACACTTAACCCAATTTGGGACCCCGTTTTAGAAGCATCGTAGGAGGATCGTCATGGCTGCAGGATTGTAGTAGTATTAGGATTATCATTGTTAACAAGAATTCAACAGGATTGGACATAATCAGGGAAAAATAAAATCAATAGTAGGGGCTGTGAGCTAGTGAAACGTGTATATAAGGAACGGGTTATTTGTCATTATTTGTGCCGCTTAGCGAATAGGCGTTTAATGGTTCGGCGGGAATTGCAAAAATACGTAATATACTTCATTTAAATGAGAGGTATGTAGGAAGGGAACTCAAGTGATGAAGATGACATTGTGTTTGAAAAACTTGGCTGTTCATGATCGACATTCCGTTGAAAAAGAGCTATCAATAAACTCGAAATATTCGGAAGTTTAAACTTTTCATCAAATAACCCAGACTAATATCCCGAAAACATTTCTAACTACTTCATCACTGGCTTTCATTTGATATACGACAAGGTCACTTTCTGACCTTTGGTAACCTCAGGTCATATGAGGTCACGAGGCGACCTCTGGAGGTCAAACCACTGGCGAGAGGTCATTACGTTCCACATAGCGGAAGAAGGTCTGGCATTCTCCTATCCAATGTAGTTGACCAGATCTCAATAGCTCTAATGGCACAAGAGTTATGCCCAGTCTTCTTAAGCTTTGCATATTTGAATGAAAATAGCCTATCGTGACCTTACTTGACCTCTGGAGGTCAAACCATTGACCTGAGCGCTTAAACATGTGAAGTAATTTCTTACTGAATTCACGCGAGCTTTCTAATGCATTTTGCAGATTTGCGCTAACCCCCATATTTTCGGAGTTTGAGCGGGGGCTTCGATGGCCCCGGTGGGGTGAAGGTGGCGCTGGACCCCGGTGGGGCGCGGGTTAATTTGCTTAACATGTATGCTTACAAGGCATACAATTGAATAAGCCCAGTTCAGCGTACATTTATTCAAATAATGACTTTATCAGTAATACTGAGTTTATCGCGTGATACTCGGTTTATTTTACTTTTACGCTCTTATTGTGCCCCAACATTCACTGTTTTTCTGAAGTGTCAGTGTGAAAAACCACAACATGTGTGGATTGCTGCCTCAATATGTCTGATCTGATCTGATCTAATGTTCATTCAGATGCCCATACTTTACAGGCGGAAAAATACGATTTTCCTAAGGAAATTTCGGGAAAAGGCCACAAAATGGCTGAGTTTTCCCTCAGATCCGTAACCCGGTTCCCCATCCCTGCCATTAGAGCCGTGCTTATATATTTTAACACCTTTCAAAACATATTTTTATATTAATCCTGATGAAAAATGTTTTCCCTAAGAGTGTGATTTCAATGCTCTTTTAATGATTAAAAAATTAAAGAAATGGGATGCGAAATTAAGACCCCACGATAGAATTAAGTAGGTCTTTGCTCACCAGGCAGCACTTCCCGGCGCAGATAATTTCGGGAAAGGCAATCCTCCCTCAATCAGTTCCCCGATTGAAATCCCAAATTCCAGATCTTATAGGGCATCAGGACTCAGTTCATTCCCCGAACAAATTAAAAATTATTGTGACCCAAGGAGATCCAGTCGTCAGGGCCCCGGGGCAGCCTCCGTAGACAGTTATCGGACTCGCCTGGGCTCTCTTTTATAAAGCAGCCGGTGATAGCTTGTCAGCGGTGGCGGAATAGGCCTTTCAGGAAAGGTAGGCAATATTTTTCAGGCCCCCTCTTGAGGGCGATAGGGCCTCGGCAGCGCGGCCCTAAAAACCGCAATAGGATTGCTGTGACTTGCTGCCTGAGTCGAGGCTCCGCCACTGCGGGCGAAAAAATGGCGCGCCAGCCCCCCAGCCCTGGATCCGCCCTGTGCTTAGGGGGGCCTCTGACCTCAGGCAGCAAGTCCCAACATCAATCTATTGCAGTTTTAGGGGGCCCTTAGCGGTCGAGGGGGCCCTATCGTCAAGGGGGCCCTGGAAAAATATTGCCCCCCATCTGAAAAAGAGCATCCGCCACCACTGATTTGGGAGCATCCCCGTTAACGGATATAGAAATATCACCAACTGTAACATAAAAAGAAACCCAAACGGGTCCGGATAGCTTGTCTAGGAAACCTCTTAGGCTCACCAGGGCCTCTGACCTGAATCTAAGGTCCTATGAGTCGATCTGGAGGCCCCTGAACTGTTCGGGGCTCCAGAACTGGTCCCTGATGCCCTATAAGCTAATCTGGGTCCCAGGATTTCCAATCGGGGGGGGCGGAGGGGAGACCTTCCCGGGGAGCCATCTGCACCAGGAGGCGCCACTTTGGCTGACAAAACCTATGAGGTGGAGCACCAAAGCCTACTGATGGGTGCCGACTAAAGATTCATTGAATTCCAATCGTTGCAAAAGAGCATTGAAATCACACCCTTAGGGAAAACAGATTTCATCAGGATTAATATAAAAATATGTTTTGGAAGGTGTTAAAATATATAAGCACGGCTTCAAACAGCAGGGATGGGGAATCAACATGATCTGAGGGAAACCAGCCATTTTGTGGCCTTTCCCGAAATTTCTTTAGGAAAATCGTATTTTTCCTGCCTGCAAAGTATGGGCATCTGAAGGAATATTAGATCAGATCAGACTGTGACATATTGAGGCAGCGATCTCACATGTTGTGGTTTTTCGCACTGACACTAGAAAAAAACAGTGAATGTTGGGGCACAATAAGAAAGCGTAAAAGTAAGCAATAAACGGAGTATCACGCGATAAACTCAGTATTACTGATAAAGTCATTATTTGAATAAATGTACGCTGAACTGGGTTTATTCAATTGTATGCCTTGTAAGCATACATGTTAAGCACAATTAATTACATATTCACCAAATGGGTCCAGCGTCACAATCACCCCACCGGGGGCCATCGAAGCCCCTGCCCAAACTCCGAAAATATAAGTTAGCGCAAATCTGCAAAATGCATTAGAAAGCTCGCGTGAATCCAGTAAGAAATTACTTCACATAAGCTTAAGCGCCTTCAGGTCAATGGTGGTTTGACCTCCAGAGGTCAAGTAAGGTCACGATAGGCTATTTTCATCTCCAAATATGCAAAGCTTAAGAAAACTGGGCAAGACAGTTTTGTAGTTAGGAGCTATTGAGATCTGGTCAACTACATTGGATAGGAGAATGCCAGACCTTCTTCCGCTATGTGGAACGTAATGACCTCTCGCCAGTGGTTTGACCTCCAGAGGTCGCCTCGTGACCTCATATGACCTTGAGGTTACCAAAGGTCAAAGAAAGTGACCTTGTCGTATATCAAATGAAAGCCAGTGATGAATTAGTTAGAAATGTTTTCGGGATATTAGTCAGTTATTTGATGAAAAGTTTAAACTTCCGAATATTTCGAGTTTATTGATATCTCTTTTTCAACGGAATGTCGATCGTGAACAGCCAAGCTTTTCAAAACACAATGTCATCTTCATGACTACTGAGTTCCCTTCCTATATACCTCTCATTTAAATGAAGTATATTACGTATTTTTGCAATTCCTGCTGAACCATTAAACGCCTATTCGCTAAACGGCACAAATAATGACAAATAACCCGTTCCTTATATACACAAGTTTCACTAGCCCACAGCCCCTACTATTGATTTTATTTTTCCTGATTATGTCCAATCCTGTTGAATTCTTGTTCAATGATAATCCTAATACTGCTACATATCCTGGCAGCCATGACGGATCCTCCTACAGTGTGCTTCTCTAAAACGGGGTCCCAAATTGGGTTAAGTGTAATCGTTTCCCTATCCTGATTTTATATCTGCTTCCCCTTATTCTAATTTCTATCGCTTGCTCCAATAGATTCCTTCTTACGGATTTTTGCTCTACTGCAACAATTTTTTGAACATCACGAGTGATTCTGATCCTTCCGACAACTATATAAGCATGACATGACACTGCTGATTTAGAAAACCTCCACGTTCCGAATATCCCCTCTATGCTCCTCCACCCTTACCCCCCACGGCCTACCTGATTCCCCATATATGTTGGGACCCACACCTGCATTTCATTTCATAAACTGCCCCCTTTCTCTCTCCCTTACTTCATAGGATCCTTAATATGCGCCAAGTAAACCTTTGAAGGCAGTCTTTAGAATACGGGAATATTAGTTAGAATTCAACGGGATATTAGTCCAGACTAACATCCCGAAAACATTTCTAACTACTTGACAACAGTTTCTTGGGAAAATATGACTCTTTAAAACGTATATAGCCAGTGATGAGACATACACTATGGTGTTTGATTCACCGTTCTAGCTTAATTAGGTCATGCGTTATTGCTCCAGATTTGACCCCTGCTTTTTGCTCCCTGGTGACCCTTTGATGACCTTCAGAGAAGCCAAAGGGAAAATTTTACCCTGGGATCCGTAAAAGGGTGTCCAAGAACGCTTTTCTCTGAGCATGTCGAGCACTTTCATGGCCAGTTTTTGTGGCTTTTAGATCGTAAGACCGCTTTTTCCAATGTTTTTTCAAGGGAGAGGTCATCTTTGTGACGTGAATCTCAGGTCACGAAATAATAAAATCTAGAATATACATCATGTAGACCCCGGCAGGGTCAAGAACTGTAGGAAGTTTCAAATCGATCGACAGAGAAACGTAGCTCTTATAGAGCCTCAAAAGTCGAAGTGAGTGTGACCTTTGGTTGACCTCGCCTGGTGACTCCGTGAACTTGGGCAGGGACCCGGGGCAAAAGACTTCAGGGATGGTGGGAAAATGATGGGTTGAGAGATAGGGCCTCAACCGCGGTGTTGTGCTCCTGCTTGTTTTTTTCTGCCATCCCGAAAAACATTAGGGGCCGTCGATGCCTCCTTGGTAGAGCGAGGGCTAAAAGACAAGAAAACGTTTCATTGAGAACCTGAGCATGTGGAGTACTCTTTACCTGACTATAAAAGCTGGAGGATAGCCCAGCGCCTCCTTAGTTCCGCATACTCCTGGTCATTACCTTAACTCATATGTTAAAGTGACGTTCTTAAACAGAGTCACTTCTTGCAAAACGTTCTCTTGTCCTCTCTAGCTCAACGTATTGCCTGTGGTATTCTTCCATTGTCTCCGACGCTCCACGCCGGGAAATCTTTATTTGGGACGCCGACTTACCTAATGGCTAACTCAAGTCAAAGGCTTTTTATAAGGCGTTCTGTGCACAGCACATTTGCTTCCGCCTTCTAAAGGAGTGTGTAGGAGAATTTTAGAATTTTGCGTGAGGGCGTGCTACGTTAGTCTGTTAAAGCAATGGGAGTTATTTCAGGCAATGGGTTGCAACATGTCTTTTTCAGCTTGCGGATGGATTTGTCGTGGCAATGGCATAGCCATGCCGGGGTAAATTCATTTTATAAATTAGACTCTGCAGAGTGCGAAGGTCATTCTTGTGGTTGAAGACCCTAAATTTAGAATTCAATTTCGAATTTAGAATTTTGTGTGTCAGCCATTGATGTCCACTTGTCTACGTGTTACTCGAAATGCTCCAGTTAAATCAATAATTTTGCATAATTTAGAAACTGCGCTAAACACCTGGCCAGGTGCCGCGAATCTACCCTAAACTCCGGAGGTGAGGTTGCAGCTCCCTCTCCACATTGGCGCAGCCGACACGCAGAGAAAAAGAGAAGTGTGAGAGGACAGTTAGATTGTTAGTAAGAGTATGAGTGTGGTTAGTATAGAGCCGCAGGAAAGGTATCACTAGGTGGTGAAGAAACATAACCTATTCTAACCTAACCTGATTTCAAAGCTAACCCAACATAACTCTATCCTTAGCCTTACGATATACCACTTAAAGGTTAAACAACTATTACTTAAATTTTTCAGTGGATCGTCTATGACATGGAATGGTTAATTTGAAAAATAGGCAAGTCCTACTTTGGGGGTGGACCATGTACCCTCCATCATATATACCGGGAGGGGTGATTTCGAGAAACTTCTCTAGCCCAGAGTCCTTTAGAAATGTAAAGAGTTTTTCGAGTAGCTCTGTGATGATCGTTACCGGAGCAGAGTTTTTAGGTCTACAGGGATGCTTTGGATTCGGCAGTAGTAACTAGCATGGGTTGCCGATGGGTATTGTGCTAGTGACAATTGATGAGAATGTGATAGGGATTCTCCATTGCGTTCTTATGTACCACAGGTACTCGCGTTCCAATAGGCATCGAATTTTGCGTGTCCATTTCTGAGTCTACATGGCTAACTCAAGGCCGTATAAAGAAAACGCGCGAATTTGTCGCGCCACCTAGCACGCTTATCGTTCCATATATCTGTGCTCGCTCGGAGACGGTGGGAGCCTTCCGCTTCTGCACCGAGCGACGCTCAGATGAAAGGTGCTGGGTAGCACACCAGCTTCTTTCTTAAGCCGAGCAGACAATCTTTGGCGCGGAGCCACCGGCCTGAAAACATTTAGTCAATTTCTGGCAAATGTTTCTTCTCAATACTACCACCTACATTAGAGCATAAGCAAAGACAAAGAGCAAAGACAAAGACTTTATTCTGAGTCCTACGGTCATCCATGGCTTCTGCGACCTCAACGTCAGTTGGAATAGTAAGAAGGAGACATACATATCGACATTAAAATCATGTAAACAGGATTGTATATAAACATCGTTAAAAAGACAAAGCATAACACACACAAACAATCCACTCTGCTCAGCGCACCTGATCCCGCCTCTACGCTATTATATACTTTTATGGGCAACGACAAAAAAGCGGGCCGTTAGAAACACTCAGCTCCTCAGGCAGCTCATTATAAAATGGAGGCCCCCCTGGAGCTGAAACTACGTTGGCCCATTCCAGTACGAGAGCTTGGTACAACGATATTCGCGTCCTGTCTGGTGGTACGCCCTGCATAGAGCCGACACGCACGAATCCCCGGGCCAGCTCCTCTGGCCTCCCCGGGAGACACCGTCTTGGTGTACAAGTGCAAAAGCGTGTGGTACCTCACCAGCTCTCCTGCCGACAGCCAGTCAAGTTCTCTCTTATAAAACCAGAGATACGGTCAACCCTTCTGCGGCCGAAAATTACCTCTCTGCTGCATAATCAATTATCTTTTGGAGTCGAATATTGTTTATAATGAGTTCTGCTGCCAAACACTAATGCAATATAGGATACGGAAATAACCAGCAACTGACCATCGGCGAGATGACGCTGGGAGGCAAGCAGCGCCTCAGATGTGACAAAACCACTCAGAATTCCAAAGCATTGACGAGTGAGAAAAGAAATGTGAGAAAATCCCAGCCGAGGTGCGCAGTCGAAGGTCAGTCCTAGATTCTTGACAGTCATAGATGGAACCAGATTAAAAGTCGCGGAATGTGACAGCAAAATCACCAATTTTTCCGAACGTTTGGAGCACTAAGCAGGCCGTGTGTAATTCCAGACAAAATGCGCAGGAAGCTCGTTACAATGTCTTAAATTTCATGGTTCGGTAGACATTTCTTATTTCTTGTTGTGGACTGATTTTAGCCACCCGGCACTCGTATTTGGGATTTTCCATCAACGCGTGCACATTGGAGGGGCCTCGGAGGCCCCCAACCTGTTTTCCCCAGGTGGCCGGAAAACCTCCTCGTAGCCGCAAAAACGATACTCGGCCACATTTAACAGAATTTATCGGCACGGCCATTGGTGCAAGAATTTTGAAAATTGGTCGATTTTTTATTTGCAGCTTCCTTCAAAGCCGGACCTGCATTTTGAGATCATCGTAATCTGCGCGGTCGGACCAGTTCACTTGCATTGGAGACCGAGTGGTGACGTCATAACACCATATAACCGTGATGGCATGTCAAGGCTACCTTATATAAAGTCCAAGGTCAAAGCGTCATAGGTAAAGGTCACATCAGCACTTTCGTTATCACCCACCTCAGTGCTTCCGGTCAAAATGACGTTACCCGGTCTGATGTATATTAGCGCTGCGACGCCGCAGTTAAGGGTACTTCAACGCAAAGGCCAATGTCGAAGGTCAAGGTACAAAGGTCATTGGGAAAGGTCAGTACTTTGTTTACCGCCAAGCAATTTAGTTGTTATAATGCTAGTTATAGTCAGTATGTACATTATAAAGCTGTATACCATATTGTGACCTAATAGGTCAATGACCTTGAATGACCTAGACACTCAAAATCCGTAGGGAAGGTTCTTTTGCGACCTTCCTCTATGACCCTGGTCCGCCTTTAGATTATTCCCCCCTTTCCCCGCACAATAACCGCATTTTCCACGCGGTCCCCATCATGGCCAATATTTTTTATCTTTTTTCTATTGCCAGAAAAAGTCCGCCATCCATTTAAACGGGTAGCCAGGCGTGCCTCTCCGCGATCCCAACGACAACAGTACCCTTACGTTCACACCAATTATGAACATAAAATATTACAAGTCGCGGCAATCGCCCTGCTGGGAAAAAGAAAGTAACTTAAAGAAAGCCATAATAAATATCATACTATTAGTAAAATCTGTTAGTAGTAGCTCCTGCAAATATACAGGGAGCAGTGGGAATACAGGCCTATTTAGGTTAAATGCACAATAATTTAGCCCATTACCGGTTAGATCGTTAGTCTTTTCCAAACGGGTCTACCCAAAACTGGAGATTCGTGTTAGTCCCCTCCGAGATTCCGAAGGAAAGATAGAGGCCTCAGTATTTGCACCCTTATGACTTCGCTTGCCTTTGAAAATATTGACCTAGGTCAATAATAATTGGTCATGAGATGTAGCTACCCATAGCCCCCACTCCACTCTTTTAAACGGTGCTTTTCTACGCCTTTATTTCCTGAGGATCTTGGGAGGCCCATCAGCCCCCTCTCCAGTGCTTGTTAGTGCCAGACCCCTCTCCAGTGCAGGAAGCAGGGACCAGTGGTCCCTTCTGTTGCATAAATAAGTAAATGTAGATACTCCAAGACTTCTCTGACATCGGAAATATTTAGTAATGCCAAGGAATAACACAACGAGAATGAAGACACACGAAGTAAACGTGGTCAAAACGCATACTTCCATTGTCCAAAAGCGTAGGTACATACGTGTTCCATTTTCCTATGTAGGTATGTAATGTAGGGCCGGTTAATCCAGACATGGCCCTCTAAAAGCGATCGAATTTTTCCCTAGTTTTTAGTATTTTGTTGCCAACTTTCTTAACACACGCAGCGAAGGGGACTCTCGAAGTGTCCCACTTCCACTTCTTTCTGAGGTGACCGGAAAGTGTTCACCGCCAGAAAACGCTCACGGCTGTATTTGAGAGAATCTATGAGCTGATTGGTTGGTAGAATTATTTTGAAAATCGGAGTATGATTTCTTATAAGCTTCCCAAAGTCAGACCCATATTTTCCGACCACTGCTATCGCTTAGGGGCAAAATCCATCTCACCCGCAATTGTAGACCGAATGGGTGACGGATAACGTTACATAATCAGATCATATGTCATGCCTACCCCGCATGAAATGTCAATGTCAAAGGTTACAGGTTAATGCCATTGATCCCAGTATTCCGGTCTGATGGCATCATTCAGCATGCCTGTGTGAAATACTGCCATGACTTCAGAGTTAAGGCTACCCATGCTCAGTCCAAGGTCAATCAGGTTAAGTCCAAAGGTCTTTTTCAAGGTCAACCCCTCATTTCCCGCCCAAAGGCCGCTATAGTGTCAGTTGTGTATATTTTACATTTCTAAGTAATTGACTTAGCAGAAGCAAGGGGCTCACCTTCATCGTTCACACAGTCCTTTGCATATTCCATGCAAAATCTATTGACTATCAAGCATGAGAACCCGCTCAAGTGACCCAAGAAATTATCAAGTGAAAAGAAAAGTGAAGAGAAAAAGAAATCAAGTGCCCTTCTCAGGAATTTATGTGTACATTGTCCATGTGACCTACTCCTGGATATTTTCCTGGAGAACATTCTGTCACAAGGCATTCCTGAACACCGAATGCATTAAATCCTTCTTACCAAATCATGACTACGGATTTGAGGATGATACTGTGGAAGCATGGTATTAACCAAGACCGTTCTTAGCCGGATTCGCGGTTCAAAAAATCGATCTGGTAAGGGGGCCCTGACCATCCCACCCGAATTGGCTTTGAATGGTAAAATACGAGTATAAACGGCAGTAAGTATATGCTAATCGATTATTCCTGAGGTTATTTAAGTCCCCTTTTCAACTATTTCAGTCCCCTCCCTAAGATGCACCTTCAACATAGGCTAGCAAGAGCATGTCAGTGTGGATGCTACGAGAAAATTAAAAACGGGACCATGGCTGCACTCATAAGTGACCTAAGTGGAAAAAGCACTGCAAAAGGTCAGAACTTATTTTCCTAGATCAATTGAATTTTCTGTGAAGATTTTCTGATCCGTCTGCAAGAAGCTTAAACCCACGCCACGATGGGCTTGCTCACAAAACCCACTTTCTTGTTCCCCGGTGGGGGTGCTTGAACAATTCCCCTCGATCTCGGCCCTTGTGTGGAATAGGAAATAAAATATGGGAAGGCTGGTGCGTAGCTCATAAAAATTCATGAAGAAACTGTATTGGCCACTTTTGGCTCAGGTCAATATTGGAGGTTATGACAGGTCAAAGAAAGTGGAGCATTTTTGAGAATAATTTTTGGTCTGTAGCGTCTCGACAGAGCTGAGTTTGAATCATTTTTGACACACCATTCGCTTCCTCTCGTCACAGAAAAAATCTAACATGTATAATATGACCACATTAGGTCAAAAACAAAAATAACCTTACCTCAGGCTGCCAGGGTGTAGCCAAGGGCGGAGGGCGGCAGGGACAGCCGCCCCCTCCCCGAGGGTCCGCAGGGCCCCTTTATGACACGGGCCGCGTGCCGAAGCGCAGCTCGCCCGCACTATGCTTTGTGGCCAAATTTGAAATTTCCATACCAGACCGGGCCCTCTTAATACCTCTTCGCCCCGCTGGGGACGGAGGGCGAAATTCTCCCCTTCCTGGTTTTCTCCCCAGACAGCTCAAAAACGAAGAGACGCAGTACAGCGAAACTTGCAGTACCTCATCCCTGATCAATTTTGCACATATGCCAAAAATTTTTGAGTTAAGGTCATTTCAGGTCAAGGAGCTATTCAAGGTCAAGTGACCCAACTCTCAAAACTCTAAAATCACGAGTTTGGAAGCAGTGCCCTAGGAACATTAGCAAAACGGGATCAGTTTGAAACTTCCACAAACATGATAAGGTCATTAGGCTCTATAAATCTGTTATCTCTGAATTTTGATATTGTTGACCCAAGGTAGGGCCAATTTGCTGGTCACTCCCATTATAAGTCTATGTGGTGAAAAAATAGAATGGGCTCGTTTTCAGTGAAATAGTTTATAGATGAAGCTAAAAATCCTCAAACCGTCTATTATTACCACGATCTTGACCATTGAGTTGAGTTTTTGAGCATCTGTCCTCTCAAAGGCTAAGTACCAGGTCACGGGAGCATAGAGTGATTGTTTTGCCAATAAAGTCTCACTGAATTGGTGATAAAGCTCCCATTTGATTGCATTTGTGTTTTATATTGTCACGGGGAGTCAATTGGATATGTAACATGACTATACCAGGTCACTCCGTGACCCTGAACTAGTCTTCGAGGTCAGGTCATTTTCCGCCATTTAACCTAGCAAGGCTCATATTATACATCAACTCGATCTCGCCGCGATAAGAGGAATCCAATGATGGGTAAATATTTGCCTAGCTCCCATGAGAGCAGATCTGTAGAGAGCGGAAACGAACACTGCTCTGTTGTAAGCCATCCTTTGACCTATGCTGTATCTCAATATTGGGACCTGACACAAAAGCTCTTCGTATAAAATATATCCGTCTTGTCCAGAGCTTTCTGAACACCGCCCGTCACTTTCCTTTAGCTTTCGTGGGGAACGAGATACGGAGGGAGGGGGCGAAAAACACTACGCCAGCGGGGCGCGTCATGCATGGATCTTAGCGCGCGCGTATTAAGCCCTCTTCAGCACTATTCTGTAACAAGTAGGACTCCCTTTACCCATCAGGACCCCTTTGGCGCTGTCGCAGGGGCCTTCTCGGGCGCCGCCCCTCCCTGAGCGAAAGCCCGGCTACGCCCCCGCCTCAGGTCAGGCCGAAGGTCATTTTTTCAACCCAGCGTAGCCTAATATGCACAGTAATCGACTCACAACAGAACCAAATGCAGTGGTATGAAAATAAAATATGTATCATCATGTCATAAGCAAAGCTATTGACCGAGGTCTGAAAACTGCCTTATAGCTCCAGGATGACCTCTCTCAGAGATCATCACAGGTCAAAAATTGCAGCATGAACCTGGGAAAGGAGCCCAGGATACTTCTCACTTGGAAAATTTGAAGGTATTATCAGCCTTTATAACAGTCATCAGCTTTATTAACAAATACAATTAATTTCTTGCTTTCTCATGTAATTCCAAAAGAGAGTAAGGTTACAGTCCGTCCTTGACTCCAGTCATTGATATAAAAATCCTGGAACATATTTTTTAGAAATCGGTGGGACCATAATGTAGTTATAAGTTTCAATCCGATGATAGATTCACCCATTCCATACTTATGCCACCTTAAACATTTTTGGAGGTGCAGGTCACTTGACCCCAGTGGGCGTAGCCAGGATCCGGTCAGATGGGGGTCCGACTACCGTCGGGGGCCCTCAGTCCGGGGGCCCTTGTAGTAGTCGGGGCCCATCTCCCATGTCGTGGCAATATTTTGGCATTATAACATTTTGCACGACGGAAATTTTTATATCCCTTCTCAAGTGTTTGCGTTATTATTTTGTTGATAGTTTTCCGATTTTTCTCGATTTGACCAGGGCTTGGTAAATTTCGGTAATCAAATATTAAAGCTGGCCTATACCTATATGACAGCGTGGCTATATTAACAGTATTGTGGCACATTTCGGGAAATCAAAATGTTGTTGCTGCGTGCATGATGTCTAACCTGACTTTACCTCAATTCATTCTGGTGATCATGTATGAAGTTATTGAAGGTCGGTCGTTTTGAGTAACGAAGAAATGGTCTTCTACGGAAAATTTACTACCAATTTTTTCCGGCTGTCAAATCTATGAACTCTCTAACCCTTCGCCCCGGTGGCGGTACGAGCCACCTCGCCCTGGCGGGGGCCTAAAAAGACCCCCTTACGATCTCAAAAACTAAGAGAGCTAGAAAAAGCGCAAAATGGCAATCGAAAGCTCTTCGAAAATGATATACATTTTTCTTGTCAGGTTGGCAATATCAAGGTTACTAGAGGTCAAAATAGGTTTAAAATCGCCACAGCGGAGTGGTGTACTTAAGAAACTCCTCGTATATCTCTGTGAAACTATGATAGCTAGAAACATTTTTTTAATACTCATTCTGAATGCTCTTGAGATGCTGCTGTCGCTTCAGTGGGCATCCATTTTCGTGTCAGGTAAATCGCTCTAGGGAGCTACAGGTCACTAAATATTGGGCATATTCTTGTGAATGTCCATAGCCACCCATGCACAAAGATAAGGTGGTATGAGTTTCAACTGATCGATTAACCTCCTTCTTTTAGTTATGCGGTCCTAAGTATTTTTTGAGGTGAGGTCACTTCACCTGGCCTGGTGACTCCGACCTGATATGACCTTGAGCCAAAATTTTCAGCAAAGATGCAAAAATGATGAAGGAACAGCTAGACTGAGTTTGCTTGCGCTGCGCGCCGCCGCTTTTGGTCACTTTGAAACTCTGCGAGGGGGTCTAAAAAGACCCCTCACCCGGGCGCGAAGGTTAATCAGAAAGTTTCAAAGAAATGGGAAAAAAATTATGAAAATACATGGGATATGGGTGGATGTGGTGGTGTGTTCTGGACGTCATATAACGTCTGTTCCGGGGAAGGATCCTGATGAATTCTCACCACAGTGCTGGGCTTTCTTACCCTTGTTATGTTGTAAATGAGCAAATTACCAAAACAATAGGCGCCTGATATAACTATTGCGTTGGGATCACTCTGGCATTGTTATTTTAAGCCTTCCATACCTATTTCTTTTTCTTTTTGGGATTATGCTCAACAATGTTTGTCATTTTCCTGGTTTCTCTGGTTTCCTACTAAAATATTTGAAAGTTGTTTATTTCTGAAACATTTAGGACGGTAGTAATTGGGACTCGGCTTAATAGATTGAAAAACCAGCCGAATTCCAAATTCCCTGTTTGATTTGCTATTATGGGATGTTAAAATTAGATTTAATTTTTGCCTTTCCTTCAGTAATGGTGCCTGATCGACATGTTTCAATTTGTCCTTTTTGGTACGCAATGGGAAAATATAAACTTTCGAAAAACATGATTTTCGAAAATCTTGGCTTTGAGCCTAGGATCTCAAGCGACGTCCCTCGGATTCTCATCTCTAAAACTCTAAAAATGAAAGGAAAAAAGGACGCTCAATGTAAAGCGCTGATATGCGAGTGTTCCCCAGATGTTATATAAAACCCATTCCATGGACGGTCCTACTGATGAAACTGCCTCACTTTCTCCTCCCCCAGCCATTGTTTGGAGATCCCTGGGGCTTGGGGGGTGAGTACTTCCCTTGGACTTTTAAGTCTGATAGGCTTTGTACAGGGCTTGTATTGCTATGCCAGTGTTAAGTCATCCAGACCATCACCCACTCCCGCCCTGACCCCTGGGTCGAGCAGAGATATCAAGGGGCCTAGCACTTGACACGATGCCGAAACCAGTATCTGGGACCCTGGAATAACAACTCTTTTCCCGCAAATCAGTACTTTCACGTCCCCCAAAACCAGTATCATATTTGGGGGTACCAAGGAGACTACCTAACACGGAACTCCCTGGAACTTACTCTCGTGGGGGCCTTGAGGATAAATTCAAGGGGGAGTGAAGGCAGAGCAGAGAAATCACAAGGTTAATTTCCGGCTCCCTTCTCCCGATTAGATCCCAGGGGGTCTCTGATACTGATTCACGGCGCCTCTTGACCAAAAATTGTGGACTCCTGAGAATCTCCTCGGGGCTCCCTAGACTAGTTATCGGCAGCACCTATGGGGCTATTTATCAGGCCCCCTGATTTGCTCTGGGGGAGGGGGGGCTGAGACTGACTCGGGGGCCATCCAGAGATTAGCCCCTTGGGGTCCCCTGAGGCTATCTTCTGGGGTGGGGCGGGAGGCTGGGAATGGCTCCCGACAGCCCTCTGAGACTAACTCCCTCGGGCGCCCCCTCTGGGAGGCCAACACTGAGGAGGGAGGCGTGAAGCACCCCTGAGACTGAGCATTTGACACGGCACTCCTAAGACTTGTCTCTCGGAACCCCAGATTAACCATTAGAGGCCCAAGGCCAACTCTGGGCCGTGAAACCAAAATTCAGGAGCACCTCTGGGAATTACCTCAAAGCCCCAAAATTAGCTCTTGGACGAACTGGAGATCAGCTCCCGGGAGCACTCTAAGACTAACTTTTAGGTGCTCCTGAGATTGACTTCGGGCCTTCTTTATGCAACAACTAGGGGAGGGGGCACAACCTCAGGCTACAAATCTCGAGGGTTCCCAAGATTACCCCTCGGGGGCCTCCTTGAGATCAGCACTCTGGGCTGGATCTAAATGAAACTCAACTCTCGGACCTTCAGATTAACTCGGGGCCACCTGAAAGTAAAATATTGACTCCCTGAGAGAGACGCCCGCAAGACCATGGGACCTGAAATATAGGGGTGTGGGGGCTTATCGACACACCAACTGCCAAGGTCATATGGCGAATATAGGGGTCCCTCTAAGACTCAACTCGGGGTCCCCTTGACCGACTCTTGGGGTTCTCTGGAGACTGATTTTAATGTAGCCCCCTGAAATAGACTACCGCAGGGCCCTGAGAACCACTCTCTGGGGGAATCCTGGGACGAGTTCTGGCTCCTGAGACCGACTTCCGGGGTCCACTGAGACCAACTCCTCAGGCCCCCTCTGAAATACACCTTGACTTGAAATTTTATACTTGAGACCGAATTTCAGTGGCAGCCCTGAGGCCGACCCGCATCATCCTAAGAGCGAATCTTCAGGGGCTTCTGAGACTGATTCTGGGGGCCTCCTGATCAGAGAATGCTTTGCAGTGGTTCAGATTGGCCCAAAGGGGTGCTCGGACTCCAGTAACTCCCTGGCCACGCCACCGCATCCACACATTCGGGGCCCGCCGAGATCAGCACTTGGAGGCCCCTGAGCGCACTGCTTTCCCGGACACACTCACTGGAGCCCCTGGATACCGATGCTGGGGCCCTAATTGACCAAGCTCGGGGTTCTCACTTAGATCAGGTCCGGGGGCACCCTTAGGTCCATGCTCTGCACTTTTCTCAGGAGTAACTCGACACTTGTTGTTCGGGGGGCCTCAGATCAACATTCGGAGCCCCCCAGACTCACGCTCTGTACTCTGGAGCCCTTCGATACCAATGCTCGGGGACCCCCTGAGCCCAAGCCTGGGCCCCTGAGACCAACCTCTGCGTCCCATGGGGCCAATGCTCGTGCCTCGATCATAAGTCCCCTCGATATCGATAGGTCGTAAAGCACCCTGAGATCAACATTGCCCCCCACTTCCCGAGATCAATGTTCGTTGCCCGGAGCCAGCATATCGATAACAATGCCCCGGGATCCTCAAGACCAGCTCTGGAGCCCCTAAGACCAAGATCGAAAGGCCTGGTGAGACAAAGCTCGGAAGGCCCGTGAAATCAAGCTCGGGCCCCTAATGCAAAGCTTCGGGGCCCCCTGAGACCAACCTGGCGGGGGCCCTGAGACCAAGCTTGGGGGAGCTGAGACCACGCTCAGTGGAGCCCCCTGAGACCAAGGCTTGGGGGTCCCCTGGTACCAAACTCAGAGGGCCCCGGTGACACCAAACTCAGGGCCCCTGAGACCAAAAGATCGAAAGGCCCGTGAGACTAAAGCCCGGGGGGACCTGAGATCAGGGTCGGGGGCCCTCGAGACTGAGCTCAGGGGCCCATGAGATCAATGTTCGGCAATCTGGAGCCTTCAATACCGAGTGATCGGGGCCCCCTGAGACCAAGCTCGGAAGGTCCCTGAGACCAAGCCCGGGGTCCCTGAGACCGAGCCTGGAGGCCCTGGGAGACCAAAACTCCGAGGCCCCCCTGAGCATCAAGATAGGAGTGCCCTGAGGCTAAGCTCGGGGTCCTTTAAATCAGGCTTAGTAATTCCTGCAGACCAAGATCGAAAGGCCCGTGAGACTAAAGCTCGGGGGCCCGGAGACCAAGCTCGGGGGCTCCTGATACCAAGCTCGGGGGGGGTCCCTGAGACCAAGCACGGGGAGCCCTGAGACCAAGTTCAGCTGAGACCGAGCCCAGGGGCCCCTGAGATCACTGTCTGTCTCCCTAGAGTCTCGATACTGATGATCAGGGGCCTCTGAGACTCTGAGCTCAGCCCCTGAGACCAAGACTCAGGGGGGCCTCGTGGTATTCAAGCTGGGGGGCCCCTGAGATCAATCTGGGAGGTTCCTTGATACCAACCTCGGGGGGGCCTGAGATCGAGCTCCGAGGGCCCCCTGAAGCCGAGCTCAGGGGCCCCCATAATTCAGCTCAGGCCCCCGGAGATCAATGCCCGGTACCCTGGAGCCCTCATCACACGGTGATCGGGGCCCCCTGAGACCGTGCTTTCCGGGGGCAACCTGACTAAGCTCGGGGGTCCTGAGACCAAGTTCGGAGGTCCCTTGAGACCAGGCTTGGGCGCTCCCTGAGACTGCTCGTGGCCCCTGACATCAAGCTCGGGGCCCTGAGACCAAGATCAGGGGGCCAAAGACCAAGCTTGGGGGCCCCCTGAGATCAAGCTCGGAGGTCCCTTGAGACTAACCTCGGGGGGCTGAGATCGAGCCTGGAGGGCTCCCTGTGACTGAGCTCAGGGGGCCCCTGAGACCAATGCTCGTGTTTTCCAGTGCATAAAGGTCAGGCCCAAGGGGGTCCGCGGACCCCAAGGACTTCTTGGCAATGCCACTGCTTGACTTGTACCAAGCTGACCTGACTGAGATGACCCAAACTTAAAATTTTGGAGAAAGTTGTGGAATTATCAAGGATATAAAGCAAGTACGGAGACGCTTCGCGCCACGGTTTTTCGTGCTGCTAGAAAAATCCGGGGGATGTTCAACTCCCCACCGGGGCGAAGCGTTAACTACTTGCTTGAGTTGGCTGTGAAAGGAATGTTAAATCTATACAAAAGTGTTGTGCCTTGGCCATGTTTATAAGATTGACAATGTTTTTGTTGGTTTTTCCTATTTTAGCCCAGCTCTTCTTTTCTGTCAGCGCTTGATTTGAATTTGTCTAGGGCCAAAGGTGCCCAAAAAGTGATATAAATTAAGATATAATAAGTTTTCTATTTATGCAGATCCAGGAGCAGCTTTTGGTGGGGACCAAACCAAGGCTTGGTGGCTAAATTGAGAAAAATAGCAAAAAAGGTATTTTTGACACAAAAAAGCACAAACTTTGTCCTTTTGGTGGGGCCAAAATATTCTATTGTAGTCTTTGAGGGCACCATGGCCCCTTTGATCTCCCTTGATCCGCTAGTGTTTTCTTGGACACGCTAAAAAGTGCCCCTTCTCTCCCGGGATGTCCCTCACAGTGGCGGATTCAGGGTGCAAAAAAAGGCATTTGCCCCACCCCTAAACAGAAAAAGCTCCTCTATCAAAATCCTGCTCCCCCCGAGCGATCAACCTCCTTTGTCTCCGAATCCTTTTTGGTGAATATAAGCAAAGCAGTTGGTACTTCAAACTCTCAACTTCAAACAGAACCAGGTAAAGTTCAGGAAAATATTGGGGCTTTTGATGGAAAGCATCTTGAGCCCATATTTTCGCCCTGAACATTGCAATTTATTTGGTTGTTTTGCTCTGCTTTTCGCTTGAAATGCCTGAAATTCTGCTGGCAAGTCATATTGTATGCAATTTTTCACTGTGTGAAGCTTTTTGCTTTCCGACTTCAGTTCTGCAAACTGACTCTGGCTAGATCCGCCCCCGGCCCC